>OY755206.1:17450829-17762319 GCA_963576765.1 Draba incana
GGAAGGGGAAACACGTGAAGAAGAGAGAAAAAAATATTTGAGAGGGTTCTTGATGGCTTGGTGATCCGTGGTGTTTTGTGACGGCTTGTGAAGGATTCAAGGGGGGGGGGGGGGGGGGGGGGGGGGGGGTGGAAAGTGAACGGCTGCAAAATAGGGAAGAAGAAGAAGTTAGTAAAAAAAAAAAATTTTAGGTTTTTAAAGGTTTTTTTTTTTTTTTTTTTAAAGGGAAAAGGAAAAGTCGGATTGGTTGCTCGGGCACAGGACCGACCGGTCCCGATACTGGATCGGTCGGTCGTGTTTCCAGAGAGTTTGGCCGTGTTCTGATCCGCGTAGGGGATCGACCGATCCGGGTGAAGGATCGACCGGTCTCATTTCCAGGGGCTATTCTCGATCCGCTGAGTCTCCTGGATCGACCGGTCGGCATATGGGACCGACCGGTCTCATTTCCAGAGCCTTGGCTGACTCTCTTGACTGCTCTGGATCGACCGGTCTATCTAGAGGATCGACCGGTCCCATTTCCAGAGACTTAATCCGGGCTTTTTCTGAAACTGAGCAGGTGCTCAAAAGAGATTCCTTCACCATTTTTTTAGAATTCAAATACTGAAAACACAAGTAAAATGTTAGTGATAAAAGGAATTTAAAACTAAATTATGTACGAAAAACCTTACCGATGGGTTGCCTCCCATCGAGCGCTTGTTTAGAGTCGTTAGCTCGACTTTGTAAAGCAATTAAGCTTGAGGAGGATCGCTAAGGGGAATTGATCCACCTTCTTCGACGCATGTGTCGGCAAGATACGGCTTGACCCGCTGGCCATTCACAACAAACTCTCCTCCTTTAGTGTCCAGCAACACTATAGCTCCATATGGTCTCACTTCTTTGATCGTAAACGGTCCTGACCATCTTGATTTGAGCTTGCCCGGAAACAATCTGAGGTGCGAGTTAAACAATAAGACTTTGTCGTTAGGAGCAAAGTTACGGGGAATAATCCTCTTGTCGTGATAAGCTTTGGTTCGCTCCTTATAGATCCTCGAGCTATCATAGGCTAGATGCCTGATCTCCTCTAACTCGTGGATCTGCATAGACCTCCTCTCGGCTGCACTAAGAATGTCGAAGTTGAGCATTTTAACAGCCCATGCCGCCTTGTACTCAAGTTCTACCGGGAGGTGGCATGCCTTCCCATACACCAAATGAAAAGGCGTTGTCCCCAACGGAGTTTTGTAGGCAGTCCTATAGGCCTATATTGCATCGTCCAACTTGGCGGCCCAGTCTTTTCTAGTGGTTCCTACTATCTTTTGTAGGATACTCTTGATTTCTCTGTTGCTAATCTCAACTTGACCACTAGTTTGCGGGTGATAAGCTGTTGCAACCTTATACCTTACGCCATGCTTCCGTAGAAGGTTCTCAAAAACCTTGTTGATGAAATGAGTCCCTCCATCACTTATCACTACTCGGGGGACTCCAAACCGGGGGAATATTATGGTCTTGAACATCTTTAAAACCACAGCGGCATCATTTGTTGGGGAAGCAATGGCTTCAACCCATTTGGACACGTAATCAACAGCCACTAAGATGTACTCATTTCCATAGGAGGATGGGAAAGGTCCCATAAAGTCTATTCCCCAAACATCAAAGACCTCTACTTCCAGAATGAAGTTTTGAGGCATCTCATTGCGTTTACTGATCTTGCCTTGCCTCTGACAGGCATCACACTTAGACACGAATCTGTTCGCATCCCGGAACATCGTTGGCCACCAAAAACCGGCTTGTAACACTTTCGAAACCGTCTTGAATGTGGCGAAATGCCCAGCATAGGATGAACTGTGACAACGTTGCAAAATCCCAGGTATTTCAGCCTCTGATACACATCTTCTATAGAGCCCATTCGAACAATGCTTGTACAAGTACGGCTCATCCCAAAAGTAGCGCCTAATATCGCGGAAGAACTTCTTTCGCTCACTTCCTTTTAGGTTCTCAGGAACTTTTTCAGCAGCAAGGAAGTTAGCGAACTTAGCAAACCAAGGGAAACTCGGAGAGTGGGCATTCTGAATTATACCGCAGAATTCTGACTGAGCAGGTGCTCGGAAATTATCGTAGATTTCAATCGCATAGATATGCTCATCCGGCAGACTATCATCCATTGGCGTTTCATCTTCAACATGTAGCCTACTTAAATGATCTGCAACTCCATTTTCGGCCCCTTTCTTGTCCCGAATCTCAAGATCGAACTCTTGAAGCAATAGTATCCACCTCAATAATCTAGGCTTAGCATCCTTCTTGGTTAACAAATACTTCAATGCAGCATGATCGGTGTGAACAATCACCTTAGATCCGACGAGGTATGACCTGAACTTCTCAAAAGCAAATACAATTGCTAATAGCTCCTTCTCGGTAGTTGCATATCGGCATTGAGCATCATCCATAGTCCGACTAGCATAATATATCACATGGAGCTTCTTGTCTTTCCTTTGACCCAGAACAGCTCCCACGGCAAAATCACTCGCATCAGTCATGACTTCAAAAGGTAATTCCCAATCCGGTGGTTGTACTATTGGCGCACTAACCAAGGCATCCTTAATAGTATGAAACGCCGCCAAACAGTCACTATTGAAGTCAAACTTCACCTTTTGACAAAGCAATCTAGTGAGGGGTCTAGCAATATTGGAGAAATCCTTGATGAACCGACGATAGAACCCAGCGTGTCCTAGAAAGCTTCGGATACCCTTTACCGTAGCAGGCGGTTGTAATGCCATCATCACTTCTATCTTAGCCTTGTCGACCTCGATCCCTTTTTCTGAAATCCGGTGCCCAAGAACTATCCCATCACGGACCATGAAGTGACACTTTTCCCAATTTAGAACAAGATGCTTCTCCTCGCACCTTTGCAACACCCTGCACAGATTAGACAAACAAACAGAAAAAGAACTCCCATACACAGAGAAGTCATCCATAAAAACTTCCATAATATCCTCAATAAGATCAGTAAAAATGGACATCATACAACGTTGAAACGTTGCTGGAGCGTTACACAAACCGAAAGGCATGCGTCTATACGCGAAAGTGCCGTAGGGGCATGTGAACGTCGTCTTCTCTTGGTCCTCTGGGTGGATAGGAATCTGAAAGAAACCTGAATAACCATCTAAGAAACAGTAGTAAGGATGGTTAGCTAAACGCTCAAGCATCTGATCGATAAATGGTAAAGGAAAATGATCCTTGCGGGTAGCAGCATTCAATTTCCGATAATCTATACACATCCTATGTCCAGTTACTGTTCTAGTTGGTATCAATTCGTTTCTATCGTTTTTAATTACCGTGATACCTCCTTTCTTTGGCACAACATGCACAGGACTGACCCATTTACTGTCAGATATAGCATAAATCACCCCAGCATCTAGAAATTTCATTATCTCTTTCTTGACGACATCCTTGAGATTCGGATTTAACCGTCTCTGATGCTCGACAGAGGTCATAGATTCATCTTCTAGATGTATTCTGTGCATGCATAAATCAGGAGATATCCCGGCAATATCATCAAGTGAATATCCTAGAGCTTTCCTATACTTCCTTAATTCACACAAAAGTAAGGTAATCTCAACATTGTTCAGTTCAGCATTCACTATAACGGGATAAGTAGAGTTAGGACCGAGAAATGCGTACCTGAGCCCTGCTGGGAGGGTCTTCAATTCCAGCTTTGGAGCTTTCAGCTCGCTCCAAAAACTGTGAACAGTAGACTGAGCAGGTGCTCGGTTTTCCTCGATTCTCGTATCATCTTCCAAACTTAGAAACTCCACTCCCTTATCCATCTTGGTGTTAGAATCCAGAAACTTAGCAAATTCCTGGGCGTCTCTGCTCAGAAAACCATGTTTTCCTTCGGCTTTAGTTAACGCGACTTCAAGCGGATCCTTTGCTAAAATCTCTTCAACGTCATCCTCTAATAACTCTGACCCGTTATGGACAACAAATGTCTGCCCATCTATCGTTGGTCTCTTGAGGAGCTTGCTCATCTCGAATCGAACCACCATTTCTCCTAGGCGGAGGTCCACTATGCCTTGTTCGACATCAATGATAGCGCGCGCCGTGTTAAGGAAGGCTCTGCCCAAAATCAGCGGGTCTCTCGGTTCCTCATCGAGCTCCAAAACCACGAAATCAGCTGGGATAAGAGTGTCCCCTATGCGGACGTGCAAATCCTCGATAATACCTATAGGAAGTTTTGTAGACCGGTCTGCAAAAACCAAAGAGATCTTAGTTGGTTTGAAATGAGTTAAACCTAAACGTTTAGCAACTGAATAAGGCATTAAATTAACGCTGGAACCCAAATCAACCAATGAGCATGCAAACGTGCAAGGCCCAATCTTCACGGAGATCACAAATCTTCCCGGATCACCCTTCTTTGTCAACACCTTACTCTGAAGTATGGCGCTACATTCCTTGGAAACCATCATCACATTCTCATCCTCAACGACTTTTCCAGCTACTAGCTCTTTCATGTACCTCTTGAGTGAAGGAATCATTTGAACAGCATCGGTTAAAGGAAGCTTTACGGTGATATCCTTAAGCATTTCCTTACACTTAGCATTTTCCAAATCCCTTCTAGACTTCCTTGGGGGTACTGGGTAAGGGACCTTTGGTACATAAATTCGCTCGGGCGGAATTTCGGAAGTTTTCTTGGAAGCGTCTCGACTGAGCAGGTGCTCGGTAGGAGTGAGCAGGTGCTCACTAAACTTTTTCGCAGAATCGACTTGGACAGAAACTCGAGGTGCTCTTGAGCTTGTTTCAACCTCCTCATTCATATCTTCTTCCAGTAAACCATCCTCATGAGCTTGATGCTCGGGTAACTTCTCCTTAGCCTTCACTTGAGAGCTTGTAATCGTAGGCGGTACCATCTTCCTTCCACTCCTCAACTCAACAGCATTAACTTGATACTCCTTCCTAGGATTAACTTCACCTTGTCCCGGAAGAGACCCAGCTGGTCTTTTGATAGCTTCAGCGGTTTGAGCTACTTGAGTATCAAGTTTCTTAACATGCGCGGTGACAGCTTCGTACTTTGCGTTTAGATCATTATACATATGCTCCACCCTTGTGTTTATCTATGTAGATGCCTTTTGTTGATTGAACATCAGCTGCTGCATGAGACTCTTCAACTCGTCTTGAGAGGTAGGCGCGGTAGTAGCTTGCGGTTGCGGAGTGAATTGTTGTTGGTTCTGGTTAGGGACGCATTGCTTCCCTTGAGTGTTACTAGGATAGAACTTCTGATATCCTTGTCCTTGTCTGCTCTGATTCGCACTTGCTTGCTGCGGGTAAATCTGATCTTGTGGGTTCTCAACATTAGTGCTTCGGTAAGAGAGGTTAGGATGGGTTCGATAGTTGGAATTAAAACCGCGGTTTTGATATCCTTGGCCAGTCACGAAGTTAACCTCTTGAACTCCAGCATCTTCATCATCCTCAAACTCTTGAGGGATAAGAGTTCCCTCATTCTCTTCCACAAGCTTTACCGACCTTTGATTCTCACGAAGAAGCAGATTAACCTTTGCCGTCAACTCGTCCATTTTCTGAGTGTCAACGTTATCGACCTTCTTAGTCCTATCATACTCGGGAGCTTTGTTATTGGAACTCGCAGCGAGGTTCTCAATTAGCTCAAAGGCTCCATCCCTTGTCTTGGTCATGAAGTCCCCGTTACTTGCAGCGTTAAGAGCATTCCTATAGTCCCACTCAACTCCATCGTAGAAAATTCCAAGAATCTGCTCATCTTTGAAACCGTGATGAGGATATTCCCTACGGTATTCCTTGAGTCTCTCCCAAGCTTCACAGAAAGCTTCACCAGAATGTTGTCGGAACGAAGAAATCTTGTTCCTCAAAGACGCAGTTTCACCAGAGATATCATCTGAGGCTTGATCTCATAATCCTGCCTCTGAATAGTTGGAATCACAATGGCGGAACGGTTCTGATAGAAGGCATGGGGATTATCCGTATCCCCTATACCCGGCTGTGCTGGAGGGGCATGTGGTTGATTTCTTTGCAATTGAGTAATCTGATCCCTTAGCGCTTGCAACTGAGCATTCATCTCCTCCTGATTAGCCATATTATCCGGATTCGGTGAGTTTCTTCGCCGACGGTTTTCTCGTTCAATACGTGCTAACTCTTCGTTCGAAACGTTGATTAAGGATTCGGTGATGTTTCTTCTTGTTCTTCTACTGGTCATGCACCTGAAACACACTGAATGCAAACAAAAGAAAACAAAATTAGCAAAAATAAATTCTTAGACTATAAACTAATTCGAAATTCAAAGGCAACGCAATTGGTCCCCGGCAACGGCGCCAAAAACTTGATACGTGAAGTTTTAAACCTAAATAGTATCCGCAAGTGCACAGACAAAAGCAGTAGTATTTTAGGTATCGAATCCTCAGGGACCACGGTCACACTATGAAAATATGGATTATCGTTTAAAGCTAAGATAAAATGGGAATTTGTTTGTGACGAATTAATGAACGAAATAGCAACTAAAAATGATGTAAATTCAATAAGATAAAGGCACTAGATTAGAGTCATTCGCCGGTGGTTTCGGATCATGGACTGAGCAATCTATTCAGGATTCAATTTAGCGCAATCTAGAACTCGAACATGAATGTAATATTGCCTCACTGTCGTGATGCATCAATAACTTTATCTAGCATCCTAAATGCATAAACTGTCGTTCGAATTAAGAAATGAAGATAAGCATTAACAATTTGGTTCAATTTGTTCACAATCGATGGTAACTATCAACTGTCGTTGGTTACACACCGATTGCTCATCAATGGTTTATCTAGCAACCTAGAGCACTTTCGTGAATAAGTTAATCCTAAAATCATAGACTAGGTGATCAAATTAGCCTAAGCAGTACGAATCCCGATTGATGAAGACAAATGATAACATTTCCTATTTGGCTCAGTCACTATCATCCTAATCCACCATTGAATTTCCCTAATCTAGCAATGAGACTACTCAGTCATGGAGGACAAAATTACAGCAATCAAATGAGAAGAAAGCATCATGATAAAATAAGAGAGTAGGGTTTAAGAAATCTTCTCAATGGAAAGTTGTGGATGATCCTCCAATTCTTACAATCAAAATCCTTGGAAATGAAAAACACCTTGAAAGGATCTCAACAATGGAAACAAGTAGTCTCAGCTCTCAAAAAATGTCTCAGGAAAAATATCTCAGAAAAATCTCCCTCTCCACTTAGAAAGTGGCTACAACTTATTTATAAGGAAATTTTAGGGCAACTTGGTTCTGGGAGCCCGACCGGTCGGTCTGATGTCAGACCAGTCGGTCCGTGTCAGCACGAGGTATGTCATCGGGTCTGGGATCGGTCGGTCTTACAATTCGGATTGGTCGATCCGGATTCCAGAGACTTTTGGCTTCGGGTCTTCGAGTGTGGACCGGTCGGTCCTCTAATCCGGACCGGTCGGTCCGGATTCCAGAGACTTTTGGCTTCGGGTCTTCGAGTGTGGACCGGTCGGTCCTCTCATCCGGACCGGTCGGTCCGGATTCCAGAGACTTCGACTTCCTTGGATCTTTAGGCGAGCAGGTGCTCGCTCCAAACCGAGCAGGTGCTCGATTTATAAAAATCACTGTCTTTCCTCCAGATTCGTCCCTTTTTGCTCCAATGACCCTCACGGACTCTAATCTATGCTCGAGGGCCTCCTAGAACCTGAAAAGACACAAAATAAACTAGAAAGAACCAAAAAGACTAAAGAAACAAAGCGTAAAAGACACCAAAATACTAACATATCAACAGTAAAAACGAGTGGCTTAGAGTGCATCGGGGATCGGACAAACTATATTGTTTCAATCAAACCCTCATAATAACCACATGTAAAGATACCCACATAGATTGGACATGTGATAAGTCATATATAACTGACATATTGTTGCTTACAGAAGTAAAACTAAATATTAAAACCCAAACTATATTACATAGATGCCAAATTAAAACAACTACTAAGTTATGTCCACATAAATAAAACCAATAAAACGTTACGTAGTTTTTTCAACGAAACACAATAAAATTATAAGTCTTGAAATATCATAGTAAAACACTTCAGAGAGGCTCGCCGAATTCCTCAAAGATATCAACTGCATATTGCAGACTCATGTTGTCAACCATGTTGGCACAAGGCATTTCCGTTATCTGAACTCCTTGCGCATGGCACTCAATAAACTTCACTGCCATGGGACCAAAGTCAGAAGGACGTCCAGGTTGATCTACATCCGCAAGACGGTCCACTGTGAAGAGTGTGCGCGGAGGACGATGTTCAATAAGATCTGTTATAATGTAGGGCAACATCTCTGCAATCGGCTTCAACTTCACTTCCACATTTTCTTCAAAGTGTGCAGATATGTGAGGATCAAGCACATTAATTGTAGACTTCCACAAATCTACGCAAACTGCAACCCAATGTCTATTCCCAAAGTGCATCGGCGCGTAGAACACATCTACATCAACCATCCAACTTTGGATTTGGAACCTTCCAGGAACTTGACAACGTACATAACCATTGACAATGGCGTTCCAGGACCAATATTCTTTCTTCTTCACTTTGTTTCACCTTGGAAACTCAGTAGACATGGTCCTAGCAAACCAGGAGTCCAAAATTGCAATCCTTTTGGACTATAGTACATCACCTTTCTTTCTCCAAACGAAACTGAGCAATGCATCAACATGCTACAATTCTCATACAATCAGATAAATGGAGATAGCAGAAATATATAAAAAATTTGTATGGAAGGACAACAACTTACTTCGACTCCAAAAACAGCAAACGGGTCATGAATTTCTTCAAAAAATGATTTCTTCACTCTATGTCCATTAACATTGAATATCCTGCACGGTCAATCAATGAGTCGTGAACTGGTAATATGTGAAAAGCACAAATTGTAATTAACAATGACAACCAATGAGTAGAGAAGACAAACATTAAGTGGAAAGGACAAGAAGTAAAATTTTTCCCACACTTACTTGGACCTGTTCGTCTTAAGCTTAGCAAATTTCTTTTGGTACATAGCGGATGCGGGAGAAATTTTCTTCTCAGACAAATGGTCGTATCTTCGGGGCTTATTTCTAGTTCTTTTGTCAGGCATGGAGGAGGAAGGACCCTTATCATCTGACTTGTTGTTTTTCTTTCTCTTCAAAGGTTGAGGGTCAACCTCATTTGCACTCTTCACCTATATTACCAGTTAATGATTAGTTGAAACAAGAACATATTGAAACTGAACAGGGATAAAAGTCTTACTTCTCTATTACCAAAAGACACGTCTTTAACCTTTGTCTCATGGACAGGTTGTCCTTGGTCCACATCCATGTCCTCCGTGATCTTATTCCCATCATCTTGACCAACCTTTTCAGCTTCCTCTTCATCTTCTTTATTTACATCATCTTCATTTTTTTTTCTTCCTGCTATACGATTAAAGGGTCACAAATCAAGATATTCCAATGTATGAGTAAAAGATATTGAAGGACATAATCGTACTTCGCCAGCCAGTTCATCGGGATTATAAAACTGATCATCAGGATTGTCCTGTTCTCTTTGGGTCCTCGACGCAACTCCTTCAACATTGGAACCCGAAGAGTTATCTTCTTCTCTTACCTAACAATCATACAAAAGATACAATATGTCTAAAAATATCTGGAAGATGTCCTCATGCCTTAAATTTAAAATTGGGCACTTACTTCTTCGCGTGTTGCATCGTCTGAGTTTCCATGGACATCCTCAATTGGTTCTTTGTCCTTCTTGTCATCTGATCCTTGCCCTGAACTCCTGACAACCCTCTCAAACATCTGTACATCTGAATCTGAATGAGAGTTTGATATCTACAAAAAAAATTATACATCAACAAACGACACATTATAATAAAAAAATTGTTCATAAACTTTCTATTACATAACTAATACATCCTTCGTTAAGTCTTCTTCAGGTTTTCCAAAAAGGTCATCCTGATTGTGTTGGGACGTGGGGACATTTATGACGGACGTGTTGTCGTTGCCGACGGTCCTACCAGGTGGCAGTTTGCCCATCTTGTTATCAACAAACATGTCATCGTCAACATCCGTCGTCGCGTTCATCTGCGTGATGTTGTCATGAGACGTCCCTTCATTACGTTCTTCATTAGAATTTTTCCCTTCTTTTTCAATACCAGCCTCAACCTCAATGGTTTTTTCAATATCATGTACCATATGTGTAACCTTATTTCAATCACCAGTCGCTGCATCCTCAGTAGTAACAGGAGGACATTCTGGCTCTTAAGAGGGACGTCTAGTTGTGTTCAGGGGACGTCCATCAGGCGAACTAGGAGGTCTGTTTGTTGAGCAAAGACGTCATGTCTTGCCAGTTGGTTCCAGAGGACGTCCACCAGGCGAACATGGAGGTCTGTGAGTTGACCTGGGACGTCTTATCTTGTCAGTTGTGTCCCTCTCTCTTGGATCGTTATTGACACCTGAAAGAATGGTAGGTGGGGCTGCACTCTTCCATGTCTTCCGCAAATAATTGACTACTCGGTCAAGGAATTGATCTTCATGCAACTTCCCATTCTTAGTGGCCTCAAGAGACATCTCGACCTTTAGTTCAATCAACTTTTTGTCAACCAATTCCATTACCTCGTCCACAGTGACTGTATCAACCCTCTTTTCTTCTGTTGTAGGTATTCCATGCACACTAGCATTACCCTTCCCTTTCTCTTCTGCTGTAAACAGCGGAATAGTAGCCTTTTTCCCCCTTCAGCTTGGAAACACCACCATCTATCACAGGCCAATCACATACCCCGGATTTCCAAATCCCTTGACTGAATTGGTACCCACTACTAATCAACCTCTCCATGTACAAAACACCATCATCTTTCGATTCGTCATCCCACAGTTTGTCATCAACATTTTCCCCGCCAGGTAAATACAAATATGTATTTACCACAAACTAACAATAACAAACAACTTCAAAGTAAGTCAAAGGACATTCCGCAATAAAAAATATTAAGCGTAAGTACAGTGATGTAAATTCCACATGTCAAATGGAAGACTCACATTATCCTAGTTTTCTAGAGCGATTATGTTCTCGTTGTGAAAGGACCTGAGCAACGGCATATTACCGACATTCTTCTCTCCAATGGTGAGGTCGTCTGTACCGGGACCCAACAGATTTTCCATTTGAGGAATTGCCTTGAAAATCCAAAGTTGTAGCCCAAGTGTAAACTCGTGGGTGCCAATGTGCGATTGGTTAAACTTCTTAATCAACTCCTCAATGTTGGGAACCTTCCTACCAACTTTAACCATCTCAATTGTAACTTCAAAGGATTCTCGACTCCATGGATACTGTTTGACATCATTTAAATCCTTCACCATCTCTGCAACATACCGCGACGGTCTAAGAACACCAGTCGAAGGAATCAAAAATCCCTCAATAATGACTATCAAGGCAAATCGCAGTCTTTTCCATCTCGGCATCTTGAGGTCCTCAGGCAGAATTCTGTCCTTCCGCAACAAATGAATAATGTTTTTGATGGTAACAGATGTTACAAGATCACCAAACAACTTGTCGTAATAAGGGTTATCGGATTCAGATGTTGCTTTCTACCGTGCAACAGTGTCCTCACTCGGGTAAGGGCCACAGTTTAATCCAGTTACAACACACCACTCCCTAAGGGACAACCGCAGTGGTTTTCCGTACTTTTTCACAGTGTGAAGACTTCTGCAATAATGAAGCCTTGCGGACAGGGATGGAAAACAAGGATTTGAATTGGGATTTGAGCAACCATTTATACTCCTCCGAACCCTCGAGTGCGGCAGCAAGTTCTAACAAGAGAGAAATGCTTGAATACTAATTAATCCTACCCTTAGGAGGATACCTATCAGTCGCGTAAAGACGTACTGGTAACAGATCATTGTCTGGACCATCTGTATCAGGGGAAATGTCAGACGGGGGGATTACATCCTTCTTAGCGGCTGAATCTTTTCTAGTACGTCCGCCGGACGACTCTTTCGGCGGACCATGAATTGTCCTCGAAGAACTTAAAGACGTCCTCGGCACCCAAGGTTTCTCTCTCTTCGCCGCGACATCGGATTCCCCAGGCAGAGCTCTCTTCGACCCAGACAACTTCAGATCCGGCGGCTGCTTATTTTTAGATCTGGATGACGAATGACGCAATTCCTGCGAAATACGGTAACATACCTACTATCAAATTTCTTATTGTATACAAACAAGAACTTATAATTGCCATTAACAAACACTAACAAACATCAGAATGAAATTGATAGAAGAACAATATGAGAATTATAAAATTTGACCATTCTACAACAGACATATAAGTGAGTTTTAACCCACCATATCCACTGGACGGCCTTCTCAAACCTTCAATTTCTAATGAAAATCGCCTCTTCGAGTGAATCGCACACAAGAAAAACAGAGAATTGGGTGTGAGAACCAGAAAGTTATGTTTGCACAACTACCGATGGGAGTTTTTCAGATAAGAAGAGTGACGCCTAAAAAATCGGGACAGTTTGAAATCCAAATTCAAAAACCGTCGAGGATGCTGAAAAACTCACACGTGCGGGGCAAAATGGTCAAATGGACAAGTCAGATTACTTATGTTGTGGCAGATTTAACAAGTAGACGTGGCTTATGGCAGATTTTACAAGGTCTCACCAATTTATGGCAGATTTTATAATTTTCCCAACTTCTAATGTCTCTCCAGGGTCGGCACTGATGCCACCAATGCAGAACAATGCTAACTCCAAAAACAATATTTCTTTGTTGTATAACGTATAAAGCAAAATTCTGATATGTATATTAATTTGAAGTCCTTAACTATCAAAACTATGTTAAACTCAATTTAGATATTAATAAATCAACAATAATGTACTTCAATCGAACCAAGTAACTCTCCTTCAACACTACAAATTTTGTACTAGTAAAGGATACATAGAGTTTGTTTTTCTTCATCTTCACTATATTATACTCTTATCTTGGCTTGGACTCGTTTCCTTTGCTACGGAATGAAGAAAGCGAAAAGAATGATCTCTTAAACTCACCATCTTTCACTTTAAAGCTTGTATGATGATTATCCCCATGAATCGTATTGTTTGAAGCTTTGAAACACAAAACACAAAGCTTATGATCAGAAGACTTACACGACATCATATTTAAGATAAAAGAATTTATGAATCAAGAAAGAACTTACCTTGTTCATCTTCAGAAAGCTGACTTTGAGAAGACGCCATTCTTGTTTTCCTTAATTCATCCGATGATCGATAAGCAAAATCATCGTCACCTTCAGATGTCGTTACAGATACCCAATCCATTAGATTATCCGTAGCACGGGTTTTCTTTCCAAACTTTAGCAAACGTTTGATCCCTCTCGCTAAATCCTTCCGAGAGTGGAGCGGAGAAGAATTAGAAACATTAACAGGACTCTGAGCTGTTGTTCCCCATTTCTTTCTCATTCTTGAACTCCAAGAAGCAGGACTTCCCATGGGAGAATAATCCATTGAAGCATCAGCATCGGAATGATCATGCGGGTAAGAGAACGCGTGTTGCAAGTTTGAGTTCCACGAGAGAGGACTCTCACTAGGTGAATCCATTAACGAGGCAAAATTATGCTGAAATGTTGAAGAAGGTAGAGTAGTAGTCGCCGGTAAGTCTACTTGAGAAACTGATCTCAAAGAATTGAATTTTTCATCCTCTGATGAGTTCTCCATTTTGTCCCTAAGCAAAGGCTTTTCATCAACGATAGCTTCAACTACTAGAGTTTCCATTTCTCTAACTTCCTCTTCTTCTTCTTCTTCTTCTTCTTCTTCTTCTTCTTTGACAAGATTCTTTACAACTTCTTTTTCTTCTTCTGCCTCATAGTCAATTTCCTCCTCAAATTCTTCGCTTTTCACGTTCTCTGATACATCATCAGTATTTGTGTTCTGCTTCTGATTCCTCTCTTTGTGCATCATATCATCAGAGTAGAGAGTAGTCAATTCTGTGAACTCTATGTTTGCAGAGAAGCTTTTCCTCAATGATCTTGGTCTAACAGGAGACGGTATATCATCCTTTGTTGTAGTCTTCTTATTACTACTTCTCACCTGTGTTCGTGTAACAGGAGAATTTCTGACAGCTAAAGAAGATGGTTTTGTGTTTTCCTTCTTAAGATCAGAGAAACTCGGAATAGAAGATTGTACAACCGGATTTGTTGTTCTTCTCCCGGAAGTATTGTTAGTGTTTGAAACGTTACCTGATGGTTTCGAGACACGTGAGCTTCGGTTTGGCGATGGAGCCTTTCTAACTTGGGAGATCCTAGAAGCATTCTTTCCAATAGATTGCTTATCTTTTTCGTCTTCTTCTTCGCTCTGTGAAAGAGTACGAAGAGTTACCAAATGAAATTGCAATATAGTAAAACATAAGTTCATCATGGGAAGTTAACTCTTTTGATACCTGAAACTTTTTCGTACTAGACCGAGAATTAAAAGATCGAAATTTCTCTGCACGTTGGCGGGTTCTTGATATCGAATCATGTTTTTTCTCGGATGCAGCCGAAAACTTAGACTTCATCTCGGTTCTACTTTGCTCAAGAGCTTCTTGCATTGACTTCAACTTCATTTCTTTCGAACTCCACTCCTCTCTCAGTTTTGCATCCCTTTTCTTCATATACTTCTCATATAACTTTCCTTTAGAATCATCTGAATAACTTAACTCAGATACATTCCTCCGCATTACGACATTCCCATTATCTTTCTCATCACCAGCCGATTGAATCCCTGGAAGAATCCGGAGTTTATGCTCTGCGTAAATCTTCTCAAGATCATTTGCCTTCATTTTTAACTCGTCGTTAACACCTTTGTTTTCTCTAGACAGTCTAGTCCTCTGTATTTGATCCACAGACGTCGCATGAACTCTATCTTGATTCACAAGACTAACCTCAAGATCATCCTCCACACCTAATGACTTTTGTCTCTGTTCAGACCCTGAACAATCATCAAAATGTACAGTTAAAAAAGCTATCAGTTTTTGTATTCAAAAAGCTTGGCTTTAACAATATGTTCAAGATCTTATAAATTTCTGCAAAAACTAACCTGCAGCAGAACCTGGCTTTGGAGAGGTTGTTAAAGTTGGTTGCTTATCTAAAGGAAACACTTGTTTCTTACTGTTTTCTTCACACTCCTTTAGCACTGTTGCATCAGGATTAACAGATGATGGTGGTGTGCTCGGGGGACCTTCTTCGGTACTACTACTGTCAAACTTCTTATTATCCAATGTCATATCAAAGCTCATGTCACTAACATTACTCCATCTTCTTAAGACAGTTTTCTCAGAGACTACAGGAGCAGCTGATGAGACATCAGAGGAAAGTCTCTTCAACTCCGCGGATTTAGCAATAACTACCGGTTTGTTTCCCGCTGAGTTTGAGTTTTCCTTCTGTTTACTCTCAAAGAGGTTAATCCGATCTTGTACGCTAAGTCTCCTTGTATGATGACTGGTCTTAACCGTAGAAGACTCATCTTTTTTCTCCTCTTCATCATTCTTGTCGCTCTTAGTACTTTGATGTTCACTGATGTTTGTTTCATTGGTATTCAGGTTCTTGGTTATCAGGTCCGGTCTTCTTTGACATAGTGAAATATATTTGTCGCATACTTCGCTGATAAAGAAATATACTCCGATCAAGTTTAAAACATAATTGCAAGAAAGTGAAACAGCAAGAAAAACAAGTGCTTACTCCAAATGGTGTGCGCCGAATCTATCAGCAAAATGTTGAAGATCGGAAACAATTTGTGGTTCAAAACCATTAGCTGTTGCGTTAGCGATCGCTATGTTCAAGTCCTTTTTAATTGCCCCAAGTCTTAAATCTATAGCTCTTAAGAGCTCCTTCCTGTATATATTTACAAAGAAAAGCAATCAATAAAAGACTCTTCACACCATAAATTTGAGCCATAAGGCAGAGAAGTTTACTTACTTTGTCGCATCTGTTACGCCTCCATTGTCTGAAACAGAAAATGAGTACAAAATAAGATCAAATTTGGTCGTAAGCTTTGAATTTGATCGAGCAAACGAGAAATTAAGCATACCTTGAGAATACAATGTCAGAGCTGCTTCCAACTGCGACATTTCCGAATCAAATGTATTGACTCTTCCCAAAACTTGAGGACTATTAACAAACTGAACAAATCTGGCAAATAAGTACATATAGAAAACGTCAAAGATTGTTAAGCAAACGCATATTTTTGCGTACAAGCGGAAAAAAAATGTTCTTTGTGACCTCTCAAGTGTTCTTCTTGTGAACCAAGAATCGCCATTTTCGCTTTTTTCTACTTCCAGTCTAATAGAAGATTGCTCTCTCTGTGATGCTTGAGATTCAAGAACTCTCAAATGATTCACAAATTGTTCTATCGATCCCGAAGCTAGTTTCTCTGTTTCTCCATTACTCGATACAAACAATTCGCATCTGTAACACAGATAATAAAAACTGAGACCAAAAGCTAAAAGCATGATCATTGGTACAAAACATTTCACAAAAGAGAAGAAGAATTACTCACAGAGAATGTTTTGGGGAAAGCTCAAATATTGCATAGTCAAGAACAGTATCAGCCTTCATTTTCCTTAGACCAAAATGTAAATCATTCAATAGATCATATCCCTGAGATTGCTATGATTTTTTTTTTAACATAAGATTCTCAATTCCATGCCAATAAACCTGAGGAAACAAAATTGACTGTTAAAAATCAACAAAATTGATTTACCAAAAATCAAATGTAGCATTAATGATTTACCAAAAATAACGAAGCAGAAAACAATTCAACAATAACAATAATGGACATAAACGCAGCTCTATAGTGAATTTCCAGATCTGTCCCCAACACTAAAACCGAAATGAACAAAATCCAAATTCTGAAAATCTGGCAAAATGCATACCTGAATTATGTCAAATTACAGAGTCAAAAGCATGAGACTTTGAGCAAACAAAGAAGAAAACAGAGTCAAGAGTCGACGGACTTACGACATAGCCGATTCAGCACTGAACAGAATTCGATTTCTTCCAATTACACTCCAAACTTTGGAAAATTTGAGTTCTTATCAGAAATAGAGAGTAAAATGAGACTTGAGTTCTCAATACTTCTTGTTATTACAATGGTTTCTGGGAAAGAAAAAAAAATGCAATCTTTTTTGTTTTTCTCCCAAAACTTTGCTTTATCTTTCTATCTCTCTCCACGCCCTGAAACCCACACTCTCTTTTTGTAGATACTGTAGTCTAGAGAGAGAGAGGGGTTGCTTCTGCTTCGGACACCTTTCCCTTTTTTATTTTTCCTTGGCGTAACAGTCTGTATTAAAGAAAATGCGAAAGAAGACGCACAAGTCAAGAAGAAGATACCAACATCCATTATTAAATTACCAAATTACCCTCCTACCATTTAACATAACCCGGTTTGCAAAATGTTGCCTCCAAATTATTTCTGGTTTCTCTGTAATTAAAAAATTAAAGTAATAAATCCAAGTTGGTAAACATTCTTTTTATTTTTTAATTGAACTCGGTAAACATTCGATACCCGATAGTATTGGAAATTGGAATTCTCTCGACGCCACCGGTGAATTAATTTTATAACTGAAAGTCGTTTATAATTTATACAAGTGTGGAGCAATATTGTAATATCCACTAGGTAGGAGAGATGTGGTGAAGGCTCTATAGAATGTGGACCAAACATGCAATGATCAAATTTTAACGGTAATACTATTTTTTGGGGAAACAAACTTATAAACACGTTGAAAAGACAACGAATGTGGCATTTAAATATTTTCTTTATTTTTGTCAACCTCATATCGATTTTTTGTTTCGTATGAGAAAATTGAGGATAGAGTTATCTTTTTGTGGAAATTCTCGTAGACGATATGAGTCCAAATATTTTTTTTTTTTGTCAACTGCCAAAGTATGGTACAAACGAAGGTCCATTACACCCATATTAAGCCCACTACTCGTTATATCTATAACAGAGATAGAGATAACGATGAATACAAACGAAACACGTAGACATACACGTGTTAATTTTTAGGGTATGAAAGGAAATGAACGGCCATAAACGTACTACCGCCGATCATCGGTAAGTCGAGATCTCCGAGGATGAGCACCAAGCCTAAGCAAAGTCGACCCACCTTCCTCCGATTGTAACATACAATTCTTTATCCGCAGATTTCGCCAAAGAATTTATAAAAGAATTCCAAAAATTCACCATCTTCATAAGCTCGTAAAAAAGGCGATGAACTCTAGAAATCAGATCATAAACCAGAACACCTTCAACGAAAGCTCCGGCTTTGCTTAATCTGTCCTAAAGAAATCGACGAATTTTAATCTACATGATTCACAGCATAAGAGAAACTTCAACCCTAGATCGGCTCATAAAAGGAAAGATTGAAGATTTTACACTCTAATGATATGAATCGAGCATATGATGAATCAAGGAACCATTTAAATTTTTTTTGGTATTTGTCCCTTAAACAAGGGATTCTAGGCCTGCAAGATGAGAGAAGAGCCAAAAGAAAAAGAAAAAACAAATCCGATAAACGGAAACATAGATCCGACAAACAGAATATAGACATCGGACAAAGCCGAAAAAAGAGTCGGACAAGCCGAAACATAGGTCCGTATGTACAAAGCCACGACGTTAGTCTCGACTAACGCCGGGCTAGACACCGGAAAAACTTTTCTTGGTTCTCTGTTTCTAGAGAGAAGATGGAGCGTTTTGGGAGAGAGAGATTTAATAATATATGAGTCCAAATATTATTAAATTTTAACCCATTTCTTTGAGAATTTGTTTTCCGATGTATGGGACAAATATTTCCATCGTCTCGTCTAGGCTAGTCTTGTCAATATTCGACCTGAAATTTTTATTTTAAGTATATGTAATTCTGTTTTATTTAAACAAATGTATATTTGTGTAGGTAATATTTATAGAAAAAAAAAAAACAAATATTACATTACATTATGTCTTCTTTTTACCGTGAATAAAATGAGTTCTATAATCTACATATTCTCATAGAAATCGTAAAGTATATGTGCCAAACGATTTTTTATAACACGTGATGTGAACGCGTAATGTTATTCTCCCCTTTTAATAAAAATAAATAAATAAATATATTATTCACAATATCAAAAATCCAAATATCGTTTCATCGCCAAAATAAATGGTCTATATTATAACCCTACTACATGCATGCTTACCACCAGTTAATATGCTACTATAGTACTATTCAATCAACACAAGCTCTAAACGAACAATTGAAATGTATGAAAAGTTACCCAATATTCTTTGTGATTAAAATGGAAATTAGATAATTAGTGATTCAACCTAAATATTTTATTATTAGAGAGATTTATTACAAGAGAAGTTTGTAAGTGAACACTCTTCTTTTAATATCTTCTTAAGCTCTCTCTCTACATTTTTACAAATGAAACCAAGCACGCCTATTTATAGTAATGGTGGCTTTAAGTGCTAGTTTCTTCTAGATTTCTCTCTAAACTTTATCCATTTATACTATAAACATATTCTACAGTTTTCTTTAACTTTGATCCTAATATAACTTATCATGATAATTCTAGGAGTTTCTTATTACTCCATCCTTTCCAAAATATAAGTTGTTTTACCTAAAAGCACAAAGATTAAAAAACTAATTTTTCTTATAAAAAATATCATTTAATATAAATAATAAATATAATTTATTCAAACCTAAAAAAACTACAAAATATTATTGGTCACAAAGTATTCAATAAAGATGAAAAATACCTAGGATTCTCAAAACAACTTATACTTTGAAACAAAAAAAAACACACAAAAAAACTTATATTTTAGAACGGATGGAGTATTACATAACTCTACTTAATCTTCTTTAACATTCTAGAATATTCCCCATAATTCTAGAATTGTCTTCACTCTTCTCATAATTTGTTTGGGCTAATGGAGGGAATATCCAACAAATCTCCCCCTTCCTGACTTAGCCTGAAGTTGTCACGATTCTGATGCCATGATAATAGTCTTCAAACTTTTTGATTGGCAACACCTTGGTCATAATGTCTGACCAGTTTTTATTTGTGTGTACCTTGTCAAGATGTAGGAGTTTCACTTCCATAACTTCTCGAATCCAATGATGACGTATATCGATGTGTTTTGAGCGGAAGTGCAATGTTGAATTTTTCGCTAAGTGAATAGCACTATGGTTATCACATAGTATTATATACTTATCTTGCTTAACTCCAAGTACAAGCAAGAAGTTCTTCATCTATAACATCTCATTGCAAGCTTCAATGGTTGCGATATACTCTGCTTCATTAGTAGATAAGGCAACACACTTTTGTAGTTTTGACTACCATGAAATACCTCCCTATGCAAATGTAATAACATACCCTGATGTTGATTTCTTGGAATCTTTCTCGCTGACCCAATCTACATCATTATAGCCATTTAACTCAAGCTTCCCATTTCCAAAGCATAAACATCTTTTAGTAGTGCCTCGTAGATAATGGAATATCCACGTAACCGCTTTCTAGTGCTTTTTTCTTGGATTGGCTAGGAAACGACTCATAACTTCAACTGCATAGGCGATATCAAGTTTGTACACACCATGGCATACATAAGACTACCAACTGCTGATACATATGGGGTAGTCTTCATTTGTCCTTCTCTTTCTCACTTGTTGAACTTTGCTCCGTACTTAGCTTGAAATGTCCAGGAAGTGGAGTGTTTACCGGCTTTGCCTTCTACATGTTGAATCTCTCAAACACTTTTTCGATATATCGTTCTTGGGATAGCCATAACAACTTCTTTGGTCTATCACGAGTGATCTTTATCCCAAGAATCTGTCTTGCTGGCCCCCAAGTATTTCATGGCGAAACACTTGCTCAAATCTTTCTTTAGAGCATTTATCTTTATGTGGTCATGACCCAAAATCAACATATCAACTACATAAAGCAGAAGTATGAGATAGTCACCGCTACCATACCTCTTCATGAAGACACACTGGTCATTCTTGATTTTCTTGAAGTTATAATCCATCATAAAAGAGTCAAACTTCTTGTACCATTGTCTTGGGGCTTGTTTAAGACCATACATATTTTTCTTCAATGGGCATACCATGTTTTCTTTCCTTGGGACCTTGAATCCTCTGGGTTGATCCATGTAGATCTCCTCCTCTAAGTCACCATGGAGAAATATCGTCTTGACATCGAGTTGTTCAATCTCCAAATTTAGAGCCGCTGCTAGACCTAGAATTACTCCGATAGAAGACATCTTTACCACCGGAGAAAATATCTCTTCAAGTATTTCCATTTTTTTTTTGTTGAATCCTTTCACAACCAACCGAGCTTTGTATATAGGCTAAGCTCCCATCTCCAAACTTTATCCGGTACACCCATTTATTCGGAAGATCTCTTCTTCCTTTTGGTAATTTCACTAACCCATAGGTGTGGATCTCATGCAAAGACTACATTTCATCTTGCATGCCTTTTATCCATTCATTCTTATGAGTATCGACTATAGCTTTTTCATAGCTTTCAGGCTCCCCATCATCTGTGAGAGTCACATACTCATCATGAGTATATCTTGTGGATGGTATCCTACCTTTGTTCACCTTCTTAGTTCAACCTCCTTTTCGTCTTCTATACCTTCGTCACCATATCATCTGAAGTACTAGCCCCTTTTTCAGCATCAACATCATCATTTTTTACCGCTTTTTCTGTATCCGCATATGATTGGCCATGATCTATGTTTCTCTTAATCCTTAGCTTTGGTTTCTCCGATCTTTTTATGTCTTCAATGGTTTGGTCCTCGAAGAACATAACATCTCTGCTTCTGACAATCTTTTCAATTTGTCGGATCCCAAAGTCGATAACCAAACTCATTACTTAGTGAACCAAGATGTATGCACTCCTTGATCTTGGAGTCTAGCTTAGTTAGTTCATCCTTAGGGATGTGAAGGAACGCCCTACATCCAAACACCTTCAAGTGATTATAAGAAACTTTCCTTTTTGACCATACTTCTTCTTAGACATCACCATCCAGAGGAACTGATGGCGTAAGGTTGATGATGTCAATGCGGTCATTAGAGCTTCTCCCCAAAATGATTTCGCTAACTTTCCATAAGAGAGCATACATCAAACTCTTTCTCCAATTGTTTGATTCATTCTCTCTGCAACACCATTTAATTGTGGTGTCTTAAGAAAAGTCTTCTCCATCCTGATTCCATGAATTTTGCAGAATGTACTCACCATCGTTATCAAATCAAACACACTTGAGTTTTTTGCCCGTTTCTTGATCTACTCAAGCTACAAACTCCTTAAAAGTATCAAAACTTGATCTTTCGATTTTAGTAGGCGTATCCATACTTTCCTTGAGTGGTTGGCTATGAAAGTCACGGAATATGATGCACCACCCATCGATTTCTTAGACATTGAGCATACATGGTATGAACGAGGTCAAGGATGTGTTTTCTTCTCACATGTACAAAAGATCCTTGGAAAGTGACTCTGTTATTTTCCAGCTAAACAATCAAAATATGGTTCGAGAGATATACTTCTCATATCAGGGAGGTATTTCTTTCAAGCGAAGATATTTAGACCCTTTTCACTCATATGGCCGAGCCACCGGTGTCATAACTCCATGTCAGCATTTGCGACGTTTAGCTCCTCTTTGCAGAGCGTAGCTTATGTCAAGTATAGTGACCCTTCTTTCTTTCCTCAAGCCATAACCAAGCTTCCTTTGGTTAGTTTCCACTTGCCTTCACCAAAGTGATTGTCTAATCTTGGATTGTCGAGCTTTCCAGTTGATATAAGATTAAGACACATGTCAGGGACATGTCTCACATCCTTGAGAACTAGTTTACATCCAGTGTTTGATGTAAGGATGATGTCCCCTTTCCAACAATCTTTCTTCTTCCATGATGGAATAACATCCCATGCCTTATCATCTTTTCCTTCTGGCTTGTTCTTCATGATGATGGGTTCATGCAAATCCTTACAGTAAAGGTGATCTTCCATCATCGATTTCCAATATGAGTAGTTGTCCATCGTGAGTTTGAACATGTCACCTTCAATGGTAATGATAGCCTCTATCTTGATTCGCACAAGATATCGATGTTATACTCAACCTGGCTCTGATACCACTTGTAGGGAAAGTTACCCAATATTCTTTGTGTGATTAAGATGAGAATTAGACAACTAGTGATTCAAACCAAATTATTTTATTTTATTAGAAAGATTTATTACAAGAGAAGTTTGTAAGTGAAAACTCTTCTTTTAAATCATCTTAGGTTCTCTCTACATTTTTACAAATGAAACCAAGCACACCTATTTATACTAGTGGTGGCTTAAGTGCTATTTTCTGCTAGATATCTCTCTAAACATTATCCATTTATACCCTAACATATTCTAGAATTATCTTTAATTCTTATCCCAATATAACTTATATGATAATTTTAAAAGTTTCTTATTAATACCTAACTTTACTTTTTGTTTTTGGTAAAATGTTAAATTTTATATCATTTTTGAATTGCGATAGCGGTTAGAGAGAAACTTAGAAAGCAGAATTATCAAAATCTACTAACAAAAAACATTACAACATAAAAACAAATGACCAAAGGTTAACCAAGCTAGACACACGTCTCATCAAAACCAAAAGAATCATCGACGAAGAAACACCGAGTCCGAACACCAAAGTTCGGACATTTGCGTTTGCAATTCTAAAGAACTCGAGTCCTCATCCTAGTTTCCACGAGCCATTCCATCCGAAGTCAGTCCTCAAAACCTCGCTATATGAATCGCCTACAGCTTCTCCAAGGACAAACACAAAAACAAAAATGTTTTACCAAACCACTCCATAACTGGCGGCACGAAAGCACCTCTAGGTAGCCAGAGAAGACACATCTGGCCACCAATCATGAGTTTACCAAAACTACAAGAATCATGTCCCACGGAATTAGAATAGTCGGTTAGCCGCTTTTATTCGACATCGAATCACGAACGGAGCTTAAGACATAGCCATCCCCTAATAAACCTTAAACATTCCAAAACAGAAATAAAACGCAACAAAAATAAAACTAGGCTCAAAATATATCAAAGAGATCTGGCCTCCGAAGCATCTCGAACTCACGCCTAGTGGATCCGCAATAATCTACTACCAAGATACAAACAGAAAGTAGCCAAGAACACCGTCGAATGCAACCGCAATATCATAAGAACATGAAAAATTTTTGGAGAAAAAGTAGATCCGGGGACACCACACCATATATCTGGACTAACCGATAGCGGGATCGTGAAGGTGAGCTCGCCGTTGTCCCAAAACGCCAATCAACACTTTTACTAGTTGTAACGCCCCGACCGCCCTATCCATGAGCTTCACGTCCACTCTTGGCCCGTGGGCCCACACTCTCCGACGGTCAGTACGTTAGTCCGGGAGGCTCGGAAGTCATGTATACTGACCCTGCAAATCACCATGCAATCTTTTCCCGTGTTTTGACCTCACTCACACGGTACTGGAAATGACTTCCTAGTAGGTCACCCATCCTAAAACTACTCCAGCTCAAGCACGCTTAACTCTGGAGTTCTCTCAAGACATGTAACTGAAAAGATAAGTGTACTTTGGTGATATAGGTTACCAAATCAATTCTTTTAAGCATCTCCGCATATACCATATATGCCCTGAAACCAGGGTGTCATACTAGCCATCGAAAAATCCTCGATCCAACTACAAACTCATCCATTCTCATGGCTAAGAAGAAACAAAGAAATAAAAGAAAAAGGTGGGCCCCTCACGGTGTAGCCGGCGAGGAGCACCAGTCATCGGAGGGGCCAAGCAGATTTCAGATCTAATACTTTGTTTTTGGGAAGGAAAAGAGATAGAGAGAAGAAGAGAAGAGAGAGAAATTTTATGTCCTCAACTCTAATTAATCTTCTTTAACATTCTAGAATCTTCTCCATAATTTTAGAATTGTCTTTACTCTTTTCATAATTTGTTTGGGTTAATGGAAGGAATATCCAACATGAAACCCTACATTTAACCCCTTATTACTTATTAGAGTACTTTGAAGCAACTAATCAAAAGTAAGTTATTCTAAAAATATTTCTTGAAGGGTTATTTATGTGTGTGTATATATAATATAGGAGCCATCCTGAATGAAGAAGATGCTTGTAGATTGTCGGTATGACGTAAGCTTCAGCACATGCAACATGTTCCTCACATTCTCTTTCTCTCTCTCTCTCTCTCTTTTTGTCCCATGTGTCTTTCCGTCAATAATTAGTCTCTTTATCATCTTCAAGTATAACTTTGACGAATGATTGATCATCATATCAACTTAATTTTTTTGGTCTAAATGTTATGACGAAAAAAAACAGTGAATTGTAGGGCAGAAACATCTCGCTTTGACAGTGCCTAAGAAGAAGGAAACATCAAAGCAGAGAAATGGCTCCGATTCAATGATATGCGCCTACGCACCTTTAGGGTACGTCACAATTAAAACCTTTTCTCGTGGGTATACCACGCCACCTCTTTACTACCGAGGGAAGCGCTCGGCCTCAGGCGCTCTCTTTCCATATCAACTTAATTGATTACCTATAACATACTATATGCGTATTTTGATCTTTGAGATTGGAATTTATTGACAAAGAAAAAGAATAAACCAACACTTAACCACATGAAAAATATAACTATCAAAAGTCAAATGCATGAAATTTTCCTAATGGTCCACTCTGTATATATCTTATATAAAAAAATAATAGATTGGCTTAGTTCTTGTGTGAATTTTCCAAATAACAAAAAAAGTTAATAATTAAAAATTCAGAAAATTTAAATCAAAAACCATTAAATTTAAGTTAAATGATTATAATTTTTTTGGTTATTGAATGCAATTACCCTTAATTCTATTCCAAACATTAGCAGCTTTTTTTTTCTTGGCTGTAGACCCCACAAACCAACCCTGGGTGGTTTAGTGGGTCCAGCTATCCACTGAAACAAGCCGCATCATCAAGCGACTATGTACAGAAGAAAGGACATATAAATCAATGAGTTATATCCAACGATGCAGATTGGACAGTAACAAAAACAGCTATGCAGGATGTAACCCACCATAGTACGAGTCGGTGATTACAGGTGTGTCATTTCTATCTAACCTTTTGCTTTTTTCTTTTTTACTCGAGCGATTCCAAATTACTAATTATTTAGGTATATAAAATAACTACTTTCAAAATGATTGATTTTGGTGAAAATATAAAATTATGTCTGATAGTGGTAAAAGACAGATTGATGTCCCGGGGAGTAAGGAAAGAAAGATTGAAAGACCAAAACTATATAACTCCGGCTAAGTGTGTGACTGTGTGTGTTTAGAAAACTGCTTTGATATTGGTGCATTAACTATTAAGATTCGGTGCAGTTTGTCAAAAATTGATTCTTTATTTATATAAAAAGAAAATTTGGGTCTTTAAAAAATTACTTTTCAAAAATTTTGGATTATGTTCGGTTGCCTGTGTTACACTGTCCAATGCCCCCATGAATGGAGATGATATAGATTAGTCAATAAAAAGATCATAAAAAATAAAACCATGTTACTGAATCGTATTAAAGTATGTATCGTGTATATGATTTGATTGTCCAAGATCGAATTAAAATAAAATAGCATGATTTAGTCGAAACGTGCAAAAGATTGACTAGTCTTTAATTACATTTGCTGTTAAGTACTCCTAAACAAATGAAAGCTATTGTATGAAAAATCTCATAATTGAAAGCTCATAGTCATTTACAACCAACAACCTTATATTTATTAGTATTATTTGCAATTTGTTGTGCAAGGTTACGATGGAAACACGTTATATAATTCTATTAAATTTTTCGTTGCACCAATTTAGTATCACCACAATCTCTTGTTCAGTCACGACAATAAAATATTGTTAAAAGAGTATTAAAACTCGTTGACCAAAAAGTATAAACTAAAACAAAGGTGTAATATCTTTTGATTTGTGTCGATTTTTTATTTCATGACATTGTAAAAACATGGCTCAAAGTGATTTGTTTTTGGCCATCAAGTATCAACTCAGGCCTGGTTTTTTACAAGTTAAAACTAAGAACAGCAAAAACACTGTAATTGCAACAATGTTCAAGATTCATGGCAATCTCAAAGCTTTGATCCAGTCAATTTCAACTCGGAAATCACCTGCTCCTGATTTCGCTCCAACCGCACCACCTTCTGCGTTTACCGACAGTGACATACCCAGAACACGGCCTGGATTCATCTCCATTTCCACATCGATAACATTTCCTCTCCATGTTGGCAAGTATCGAGCTAGAGGGATCTGATATATTCAAACTCTCGATTATTAATGGCCCTCGACTAGAAGTGATTAGAGTGAACTCATAATCTGTTTTTATGGTTATGTATTGACTTGAAGAAGAAGGTTTTATCGAAAGCGTCATAAAGCAAAAAAAGGATGTGTAAAATGCACTAAAGCCCTTAATCCATAACACCTATAGAAGTAGGACTTGCCTTAGCAGTATACCAACTGTCCTTTGGAGCAAAAACAAAAGCTTGCCACGAGTTATCTTCTGCTTGTCCGGGTGAATTCACCCAGTTTTCGGTATATATCTGAATCAAAATCAAGGTTTAGTATAACATCCCTTTTGCTCCTACAACATTTGTTGTTTCACCTGGAGTAAAGGAAATGTGGTTATCAACACGAAACTTACGGTAGAGATATAACATCTTCCATCTCCTCTGAGCCTCAGGGCTATTGCATCATAACCATCAAGATCAATGAAGCCATCAAACTACAAAAACAGAGGACGTAGAATTAGCTGGAGTTATACGCTTAGATGACTCAAAAAGTCTCCTGATGATAAAACCAAGATGAAAATATAGTAACCCTCTTTTCTTCTTGTGTTCAAACTATAATTGATATGCAGAGACTATGTTTTGATTAAGAATGCTTTGAACGAAAAATGAAAGCTGTGCGTTGTTAACCTTCTTTGAACGCATTCCACAGAAGCCACTTCGACTGATGTTCCATTTTGATCCCTCACTAATGTCTACGGAAAGCTTCCCTGAGAAAATTCCTACAAAAGGTATTTGGGCGAGAAGCATCAATAAATGGAGCAGCGTAGAAAACAAAATGAGACATTGAGAAACAATGGTAATATATCATAGAAGAAATATCATATTTTTATTAGTGACCTACATTACATTGACATGATGGAGGCCAAGTAAATTAAAAGAAGAAGTTGCTAACCAGTGCAATCTGATCCATTTCCTCTATCTGGGATCTCCAAGGAAGCCGAAGATAATCCTATGAAATAAGTATCAAACACATTGCCAAGAAATAAACATTAAATTGCATAACAAACTGTTTACATATCAATTGAACTCTTGCAATAAAAAAATTCGGAAATCTTAGCTTGCCTCAGTAGCTGTTCATATAAATAACCAAGTCATGCAAATGGAAGGGGGTAAAAACTAGAGAAAAAAATACATTTATTAAGGAGATGCTTGAACCTGTCTGTTTAAGTACCTCCATATTCAGAATCAGAATAGAGATGCCATTTCTTCAAGTCTTCTTTCGAATGGAATTTAAATATATGTTTCTCTGCAGGTGGTACCCATTCTTCAACGTTCCACGTAAGAGCTAACAGTGTGCATAGCGGTCAAGATAAGTCAGAAATTAACACTTGCTACTACATTCAAAAGCATAAAGGTAATCCCAAAAAAGTTGCAACACTTGGAACATAAAACCATGTCATTTTTTCCTCAAAGATCCTTGCTATCAGTCACTGTTTAAGTATAAGCACAAGCACAGCTGAATAAAAGGAAGCATCATAATTGACGGAAAAGTTGAGGTGATTACCCTTCTTTGTCGCATTAACTGATACTTGCAACAATGATCGAAACCTTGACATGTCTCTGTAGCTGCTTTCCCAAGGGAAAATGAAGAAAACTAATACACATATAAAACATTGATTGATAGGAATTAAAGATCCAACTTGCACAGTTAATCACCAAATTACACACACACACACACATAAATTCCATGATCAGAACCACACTCCAACAAAGTATAAAAGATATGTATTTGAAAGGCTATATATCATCGTAAGTTCACTCAGAACAGACAGAAAATACAAACAAAAATAACGAGAAGCATACACCACTAATAAGACTACTACCCACTGAGGCATTTCAACAAACACCTTGTAAGCACAAAATTGTGTCATCAACAATACGATGGGCTAAAAAAATAACTGCCCGCCACATTCTTCAGACGCTAATAAAAATATTCTCGATTCTAAATCATCTTATCGTCCGAAATTCACAGCAACATAAAAAAAAAAGTGCAAACCAAACAAGATCTGATAATCAGGTATTAGGCGAAATGCTCATTAACAAAAAACAGTTATCCCTATTTAGAGTTTCGATAAACGCATCGAGCATTTAGAAACTCACTCACTGGATTTGCCGTCACCGTCGCGACCGTTGCAGAATCAGCGTCGGTCACCGATTATTAGCAGCAGTCAAACTTCAAAGACCAAGACGCACTTCGTCGTCGTTTCATGACACAAATCTTCTTAAATGGGCCTTTTCGGGCCAAGCTCTCCATTACAGTCTTATACTCCCTCCGTTTATACTCCCTCCGTTTGATAATATAAGATTTTTAGCAAAAATCACGAATATTAAGAAACTACTTTTACTCTAAAAAGTAGCATTTAAAATATATATTAAAAACAATTTAACCAATTATAAAAAAAGACTGCAATATACTATTGGTCACACAATATTCAATAAAGTTAAAAATACCTAGTATTGTCAAAACAGCTTATATTATAAAACAAAACAAAAACCTCAAAACAGTTTATATATTGAAACAGATGGAGTATCACAATATATCACTAGTACTTTTATTTTATTTTTTGGTTCACAAAATATCAATAGTTAAATTTTTGTTGTTTTTTCTAAAATCTAAATCGTCCATAAAATAAGTGAAAAGTGTTGTTTTCCATTTCCACATTCTATTCACCTTCATGAATTTCAATCATGACAACCTCCTCCATTCGGTTGGGTCAAATGTAATCACTAATCATGACACAAACTACTTCCAAAACAGTTCCCACATTGGTGCATGTTGGATCATTAGAGATGCGACGGTAGAGTTGTAATCCATGCATTCTTCCCACAAGCAAGTACTGACTTCAAAGCCGGAGGGTTTACTCTTCTTCATGCCATTCAAACCTCATGGTATCGAGGATATAGATTGATCATTTTTTTAAGGAGTCATCGACTTAATTATCGTCAAAAAGACAGTAATGGATAACTAAATCCAGATCCGGCTCAATGGTCTAATGAGCCCTTTACCCAAAAACAATTTTTACAGAAATTTAAGATCTTTTCTAGTAAAATTTTATAATATTTAGGGGTTTTTTTTTTTACAAATTATTCAAAATATCTATGATCTTTTGTAAAAAAAAAATCAACTGAAATTGGGCACCCCACAAAAGGATCTTTTGCAAATGCACAGCTGACACAGTTTAAGAACCGGGCCTATATAAATCAATAATATCTATCATGCATTGGCTAAATCAATTTCAATAATATCTGTCTTTGGCTAAATCAATTTCTATGTGTTCAACTAATCCACCATACAAGACGAAACAACAACAATCTAGCTGATAAATTTGCTAAAATAGGAAGAACTTAATTTCATTCGTGTTGTATTTATAACTACTTTCTTGTTAACGTACAACAATTGTGTCATGGTTGAAATCTTGTATCATGGTTTATAATAAATATAACAAATGTTCAAACTAATCCAGGAAATGTCAACGCACAAATTTCAGTGTGTACGTATGACTATAAGGCCCGGCTTAGATATTGCGCTAGTTGTTCACTAACCTAACGTGGGATCTACAGTTTTAGTTAAAAATGTTTTTGCAAAAAAAGTCCTAAAAATTTAGAGCTTTCATAAAAAAGACCTTAATGTTTGTAAATTTTACAAAAATATAAGAAAGTGGATTATATTTTATGATGACCGATTTTTTTTTTTTAATAGACTATTGAATTTCTAAATCTTTAATCCATAATCTCCTCGAGTGGCCGTACGTGGCCATTGATAATATTAGGTGTATAAAGAAAACTTCATGATTTGTTAATAAGAAATGCATTTTTTCTTCTAAAATGGAGCATTTTAGTTAAAATGTAGCAAAAATAAAGAGAAGAAAAAAGTAATACATCATAGAAGTCTTTCAGCCAAGTTCCGAGTTTAGACCAAATACAAACGTAGGATAAATGAAAAAATGTTTCATATGAAGACTCCTTTCTTCGAGTTGACAAAATTAGAAGGTTCTCCAACAGGGAAGCTAGAGTCAGAGTCATGCACGTCCCCTTCTTCTCTCGTTCAAGTAACATGGATATTGCCACGTCATAAATGTTGGAACCATATAAGAAAACCGAATGATGAAAACTAAAAGCTTGATTAGTTCATATTGCATAGAGGGATTTAAATAGCCAATCACAAAGCATCTACCTCCTACATTCTCGGAGGGCTTTCACAACTAAAGAAACAAATACTTAGACCTACTAAACTGCAACAACCCTGGTGGTGCCCTCTCGATCCGACTTAAGACTGAACCAACCCATTATGGAGGTCAAATGCCTCTTCTGCATATAAGATCACCGATCTCGGATTACTTGGGGGATAAGTAGAGAATATATGAGAATATTGTATAAATTTTCTATGATATTTTCCATACATTTCTAGGGTTTATTTTTTACGATCATTCGAGTATAAATATGTTATCCGTTTCGCCCAAAAAGGACATCCGCAATTCTCTAGAATAATACACATTCTTTAAAACACTCTTGATTTTTCTTAGCTATTCTTATCATTCGTCCCTCAAATCTAAAACCCTACTTATTTGAGGAGATCGAGTTCGTTCGCACAAACCCGGTACTTTCAACCCCTACAAAACAAGAGCTTATTAAGATAACTAAGACTAAATGCTACTACTAAGTCTAAACCACTAACAATAAATTCCATTTCTTTGTAACAATGCGAACCCTTTTCTTCAGCTAGATTCTATATATTCCAACTGGTAAATGGATATGCAGTCTTGTACTAACTCATAATAGGAGAATCTTTGAATGAACTTCTGACTTCGTAGTCTACATGTTAGGCTAGAACAGATCCGTTTGATTTCTAATTTAAAAAATTTGTTTTTAATGTTGAATTTTTTTTTACATAGGTGGATACTTTAGATGGAGAGAAAATTTCTAGTTATATATATGATTTGTTCTTACCCAATTATCTACCTTTCTGAGTTAATTAACAATATAAACATTTTTCTTTACTAGCGCGATAAAGACAATTAGCTAAATTTATTTTCATCATCCTTTATTTATCGTAAAGTGTAATCTATATGTCCAAGCAAAATCATCATCTTCCTTAACAAATATGTAAGCTTTCAGTTACAATTTGAATTTATTTTGTGTGTTTACTTATGTTTTGCTTGGAAAACAAATTATTTTATTTTTTGTCAAATGAGAATAAAGTGTTAATTTCGAAGTAAAAAAAATACACGATTGATATATTTTGTCACTAAACAAAAATCAACCATGATATGCTCATATGATTTATCATGATCAACTAATGTTTTGCTTACATTATATATATGCCATGACATTTTATCAATTGTTATAAATTTTGACTTATTATGCTTCAAAATTGCGTTGTTTAGGTGGTTACTAGAGAACTCCCTTATTCTATATATGATTATATTTAAAGCGTATTTTTTTTTTTCAAGTAGAGTTTGAACTAATTAAGGAATGATTAGAGTATATATTATATATTTAGTTGTGTTTATTTAATGCTACGGACGGTTATTTCCGAATCCAAATGCCTCCAAGAATCCTATACCTAAGAACACTTCGTGCCATGACTAAATCATTTTTTGGTACATATAATACGTGAATTTGTGAACTCATCAGATTTCGGGGGGAATATATTAGTATATAACTTTCTATATAAAAAAGAAAGAGTATATAACTATAGAAAGATTTATAGTTCTCTTAATCAATGAGCTGTTATTATTTATTTTATTAATTGATTGCTTATTCCGTGACAACCATTTCTGCCACTAGAAAGGCAAGTAGGACCGTGCGTGCAATTGGGTTTACCCTGCGCGTCATGTGGCGGCGAATTTGACTCTTTCGAAAACTAATAAATCATATACAACATAAATAGTACTATAAATCATATACAACATAAATAGTACTACATATGTGCATGTAAATAAAAAGGGAGCAAATATCATTAGACATCAATTGAGTATTTGATGGAATTGTAGTTTTGTATTATTACTTGGGGGAAATGGTCTTTTTCGTTCAGCATAATTAGTTTATTGGTATTAACTAGAGTACTAAATCTAAAAACAAAAGCGAAGGAAATGTTTTGAGATTGTACGTACGATTATGTCGAATATATTAAATCAAAAATTAAATCAACAAGATAAAGTTATATATAATTTGAAGAAATTAAGTAAATGTATATGTCCCCCGGTCAACAAGTATAGAACTCAGCCAACTCTTCGACGGATCCGCCTTCACAATCATCATTTTCATCGCCGTGATTGGAGCAACTGTTCTTGAGCATCCATAACAAGTGCTCGAACAATACGACTTCACAAGCTACTACGATGGTCTCTTCATCGTGACGTTCCTCGATGAATCTTGAGGATCGATCAAGTAGTTCTTGGAAAAGCGGGTGGTCTATGACGTGGGAAGTTAGCATGTAAGGTCTTCTAGACTTTCCAACGTAAACCATTTTCAGAACGTCGCATTTTGAAACCTCAGAGACAGCGGTGGAGGCGGTGGTTGAGTGGTGGTTCTTGGTGAAGGAAGGCCATTTCTTTATGACTGCCTTGAGCTTTGTTAGTATATAGCCATTAATTAGTGAAATAAAAGCTTTGATTTTGGACAATTTTGGAGGTTTCTTGAAATTAGGGTTTAAAGGTTTTGTGTGTGATTATCAAGAATTTTTCTTGAAGATGAGAAAGTAACGTTTTTGGGACGTATGAACGAAGAAGTAGGTTCGTTTGTATTTATATTGAGAGATAAATAGAGACAGAGGAACAAACAGCTAAGAAGAGATAAGATACAGAATCCGTAAAACTAGTGTCACCTTGCTATATTATAAATATTCTAGTATATAATTGTATATGTGAATGCATGTTGATAAGTGCATACGTGTGTTGTTGTGTTATGATCGGACAATGGGGTGATTAATTTATGGTTTTTAGATACGGAGATAAATATTACATCATGTCCACAAACCACAATGATTATAAATATCTTATGATGATGATTTCATTTTAATGTCGTGCTTAGAAATTAGAATTATTGTTTTTGTTGTTGTTAATGTATTATGTTGATTTAAATCCAAAACCATACACGTATATATATTGTGCATCTAAAATATTTATCCCGAACAATACGGTGAATAACTACACATTTAGGCTTTGCCGAAAAAGAAAAAAAAAAACTAAGGATATAATAATTATTTATTTTTCTATGACAAACAACCTATTAACAGGGATATGTGTTTTCTTTTTTGTACTAGTGGTCTAGTCCATACATATATATATATATATATATATTATTTTTTTTTGATAAAAAGTCCATACATATTAAATCGAAGTATCTTTACTTTCTTAAATAAAAACAAACTCGAAACTTGAAACCATAAAAAAAAAGGTGAAAGAAAACCTCTCAGCATCTGTCTTTATCGAACTACAGATTGTAGAAGGTAAGCTAAGAATTGAAGGAAGTTTACAAAACATTTATTAAATGGTCCCTTATTCTAGATATAAATAGTTTACGCTAAGAGAAGTCAACCAATAAAATATCCCCCGAGCATCACAAGTTCATTACCTAAGTAATACGTTCTGATTAGTGCTGATTATTTATAGTAGTAGTCATTGTAATAAAACATTGACATAATCATTCCATATATAAATAGTTACGCTAAGAGAAATCAAACAATAAAATAAATCCCCCAGCATCACAAGTTCATTACCCAAGTAAAATACGCACTGGTACTACAAAAAAATAGGTAGACTGTATCACTTAAATTGTATCATAAAATAAAGTAATACTATCTTAAATTAATTATTTATAAATAAAACAAATATATATGATTTAGTATCAATTATATTAGTTGATGTTGATAATAACTATTTTGACATCAATTTAATAAAATTGATACAATACATATTAGTTAGTATCACTTAAACAAAATTGATACCAAAATTATAAATTTACATCAATTAAATAATTGATTAATTTACTTATTTGTATTAACATCATTTAAAAATGATACCGATTTTCCATCACTTAAAAAATTGATATTAATACATTTTTAATTCTAATTATTTATTTATTTTGTATCAGTTAAGTTGAGTTGATGTTATTTGATATTAATTATTGATGCAAGTTGAGAAAGTCAAATTGTCCCACATCACAACGAATAGTTGAGTAGAAAATTTCTTTATAAATAAGATCATACATTTGCCAATTATTAAGATTATTGATAGCTAAAATCAAAAAGTGCATAATTAAGATTTTATAGAATCTTAAGTTGATTTAAAATAAAAAAAACGTTTTGGTTATGTAAAATAACAACAAATAATTTTTTTTATTTTTTCAATGGACGTAATTAACTGATAAACATAAAAAAATCAACATCAATTTTAATAATCGAAACAAATTTTAATATCATTTATACAAATTGATGTATTCGTTTTTCATAAGCGATGCAAATTAACATCAATTGTCATAAATGATGAAAATATTTGTGTCGGTCTTTTTTATCGATACAAAATATTAGAGTCACCACTATTAGAGTTATTGAATGAAATGATTTAATTTCACTTGTGTTAATCAAAAATTGATGTAAAAATGATACTGACCATTTTTTTTTTGTAGTGTGGTTAACGCTGATTAATAGACTACTAGTGGTAATCATTGTAAAAATTTATTCAAAAAGGAATCCAGATATAAAATAATTTGTTTCTCTTAGTAAACGCAAATAATGTGCTGAAAAAAAGACACTAATATATATGCTTATGTGCATTTGATTCTGTGATCAATTCCATATGAGCTGATTTTATATGTTTCTTTATTGAACAATTCTTGGGTTCACCCCTAGGGGTGAACATTCTTCATTCACCCCTTTTCTATTAACCAATCAAAATCAATCTAATTTAATTATTTAACTAAATCATAAAAAAAAACTAAACTGAATTTTAATATGGGGACCACATTTTGATTTTTTTACCGTAAAAAAATTATTCATATGTCATGAAGAAATCTCCCTTAGTTTTCTTCGTCGTTCTTTTTTTATTTTAGTTTAATAATATTGTGTTCCATTATAACAAGAACATGAATGGTAGAATAATATTATTAAAAATCACTAATATTAGAAAAGTTCTTTAAACACTAAATTCAAACCCCTAAACCTCAAAAATTCAAATCCGAGCATAAAATAAATTCTAAACCACAAAATCAAACCCCAAACCTCAAAATTATACCCTAATTTGGGAATAATTAACCCAAAATTAATTGTAAACCCTAAACTCAAACTCTAAACTCGAAAACTATACCCTAATTTGGGAATAGTTAACCCAAATCCAAAAGTTTAAACTACAAAAAATTGATTTCAATGGAATTGTAATTTAAAATTTTAGGTTTGGGTTTACTATTCCTGAATTAGGGTATAGTTTTGGGTTTATGGTTTGAGTTTGGAGTTTAGAATTAATTTTGAGTTAATTATTCCCAAATTAGTGTATAGTTTTGAGGTTTAGGGTTTAATTTTGTGGTTTAGAATTTATTTTGGGGTAACTATTTTCAAATTAGGGTATACACCAAACCTAAAATTTAAACTACAAATTCATTGTAAATAAATTTTTGTTGATAAAATTTTTGGGTTTGGGTTAACTAATCCCAAATTAGGGTATGGGTTTGGGGTTTAGCATTTAGGATTTGGGGTTTGAATTTAGTGTTTAGAAAAAGTTTTCTACTATTAGTTATTTTTAATAATAGTATTCTACCATTCATGTTCTTGTTATAATGGAACACGATATTATTAAACTAAAATAAAAAGAACGACGAAGAAAACTAAGGGAGATTTCTTCATGAGATATGAATAATGTTTTTATGGTAAAGAAATTAAAATGTGGTCCCCACATTAAAATTCAGTTTGGTTTTTTTTTATGATTTAGTTAAATAATTAAATTAGATTGATTTTGATTGGTTAATAGAAAGGGGGTGAATGAAGAATGTTCACCCCTAGGAGTGAACCCAAGAATTGTTCTTCTTTAAATAACCTTACATTGTAATTTAGATAAATAGATTACTGTTATAAACCCATTTATTGGGAATGTCCATATATGCTTATGGCCTTGTTCACCAAGTCCCTTCCTCTCCAAGTTATTACTCCTCCCCAAGTTATTGTATCCTATATATACCTTTGTTCTCTATGGAATAATATCATCACTCAATTCTCATTCTCTCTTCTCATACCACAACACGTTATCAGCACGATAGATCTAGCTACTGAGTAAAAACCCTAGCCGTCTAATAAAAAAAAATCTCTACCGAAATCCAAAGTTAACACTGTCTATGTTTTCCGGAGACTTCTTCCTTTGTGATCAATTTTCCCATCGAGCTAAGTATTCGTGTTTTATTCTTATCGCATAATGTTCTAATTTTATTTTGACATGAATAGTTCGTACATAATAGCTTCCATCTTGATAACCAATTAACTCGATATATTATTTAATATTCTAGTGCTTTGTAATGGTGATCATGTGTTATATGCTAAAATCGGACACCATTGTGTTTGTATAATAATACATTGAATTTACGTTTCATACTTTATTATCTAGATTCACGTTTTATTGGTTTGATTATAATGCTACTCATTCAACGCTTTTGATTATGATATATCTTATTGATTTTGTTCGCTTATAATTTTTACTACGACACATATTTATAGAAAGCATAATCTTATTTCCCGATCATTGCTTCTATATTGATTTACGACCATGACTTAAACATCGGTTCTTTGGAAGTCTAGCCAGTTGAGATCATTGCTTATAATGCATAATCTTGTTTGTTTTCATGTGCAGACTGATTTTGTGTGGAAGTCTAGCCAGTTGAGAAAAATCATTAACGATGTCGTCTCCGGGTTAGATCTCAGATCTCCGCTGAACTTATCGTTATTGAGATAAGTACCATTTATTTGTCATTCTTAATATTTATATGTTCAAATAATTTTGATTAGATGAAGGAATATAAACATGTCATCTGATCTCTTTGGTGAACTAAATAATTGATTAAGAATTGTGAAAATTAGTGATCTGTGATGGTGTTAGTGAGATTATTATACTCTCCCTTTATTAAGATATCATAACAATATCTGAAATCGAGATTTTGTTCGCTGTTCAAGAATTCTTGTTTAGGCAGTTCATACCATCCAGATTCAATTTGAAATAGATGAACCTGAAGTTTCATTATTTCGAGGGAGAGAATTGAGAAATTTTACACCATCAAAATATCTATTGATGATGATGCCTCATATTTGTTCGGTCATGTTGTACGGTTGATATAACTGTCGGTTTAAATTGGTTTGATAATTCAATGGGTTCATGTTTTATTCTCGTTGATTTTAAAGGTTTATTGATTAAGCATATTCGCTCCGAACTATCGGGTTAAATCCTAGATGATAGTTTATTTGACATAAGTGACTATTTGATGATGCGTTAAAGCTGTTGAGTTTTTACAATAAAATCACATCTGGTTGATTGTGGTTCATTCCCTGAAGTGAATGTATGAATTGCATCCAATTTATTATGGTCCATTAGTGAATGTGACATTTTATATAGAATGAAAAAAAAAAAGAAAAAAAAAAGTCACCTTAATCAGATTAAGCCAAGAAAGTGGCTATAAGACTCTTGAATGACAAGACCAAATGTCAATGAATTTCTTTCAAGAAATTATCTACTCACCTGAAGTGAGAAAAGAAAAAATCTTAAGATATAAGAGAGACTTGGTTCAATGAAAGAATCTAGTGTGAATACAATTTTCTACTAAGACTCATTGAAAGCTCTGAAAGAGTAAATCTTATTGTCTATGGAAACACAACTTTAAATCATCAATGTGTATATTCTCCTATGTCTCAAAAGATAAAAGGATATAAGAGATATAGTATATGATCCAAATCGAGTATATTATTGATTTTGAAGTGAGAATCAATGTGAGGTGAACTTGAAGTTTTATCATCTCAAAAGGGAGAATGAAGGAATCTCACAAATACAATACGTGACATATACATAAGATTATGTTCACTACTCGACCATACAGATCCACAAGTTCTCTGAGGTAATTTAAAAGAAAAGTATGATGAGAACATGATAATTCTTAGGGCTCATTATGAGTATACACATAAGATTATAAGACTTGAAGTCTTATTGGTTATACTCCATTCCCTGAAGCGAATAAAGAAAAGAACCACACAAATAATATTTGTTGCTCGTAGAGGTGAAAATAGATATGAGTGTGGTCAAGATCGCGACTGAAGAGTTTCTATCAAGAACTCATGTTTTTACCGGAAAATAACAAATAGACAATTGTGAGAGTATAATAAAAGGTGTATAAAGCATATATATATATGAATGCTCCATAAGAGCACATAGATGTCATTATTTATGAGAATGTAATTGACATACTTGATACATTCGATTCTTTTAAGTTTCAGTATTAAGGATCTAAGATAAATTATATGATTCGTAGATCCGAGTATAATATGTTATTCTAAAAATGGGATTCAGTTTGAGAATGATAAATCTATAGTGTTATCAAATCGAGGGGGAGAATTAAAGAATCCCATATAGTATATGTGAAACATCCAGAAGATTATGTTTACACTAAAATTGAGTTTGCTTACTCCTCCATAAAAAATAAATCCATGAGATTTTATATTAATATGAAAAGTAAAGGAATTGTGGAATATCTCCAAATCACAAGTTTTTTCCAAGGTTGAAAGTATTTAAGAGAATCTACCTATTTTGTACTAGATTGTACTATACAAAGATTCGTAAACCAGAATTTTACTGAGAATGAAAAATAAACCAGAAGTTTACCGAGAATGAAAAGTAAACCAGAAGTTTACTGAGAATGAAAAGTAAATCAGAAGTTTACTGAGAATGAAAAATAAATCAGAAGTTTACTAAGAATTTATATATTTGGCTTAACCGGATTGGTCATCCTGGTTTAATAGATGATGCAAAAATTATAAAAGTGTGTGGATATTTCGTAAAGAACCAGAAGATTCTTTCTAGTCATTTATCATATGTTGATTGCTCAGAAAGCAATATGATAATGTGGCATTCACCAATAAGAAAAATAAACTGGAATATGTTTATTTCTAGAAGTATATACAAGGAGATATTTATGGGCTGATCACCCACTATGTGAATTTTAGATAATAGATGCATCGATTCAATGGACGCATTGACTCGATGGACACATCAACTCAAGATTCACATTTATCCTTGTCATGAAACTGCAACCTGAAGTTTGCAAGGTTATTTGATAATGATGGTGAATTTATGTTGTCCATTAAAATAAAGTGTTGAACATCTAGAAGCTTATGTTTATACACAAAATGGTTTAATACCATTGTTTCGCATCAAGCCAATGAATAACTAATAGGTCTCCCCATCATTATTGGTTTAGGATCAGAAACCAAATAATTTCCATCAGAAAGATATTTGAATATGAAAAGTGCTCCACCATAGCGCTATAAGATGAAACCTGTAACATCCCAAAACCAAAAATTAGATTTTTTGGTAGGGGTGTCGATCGACACCAAATTCTGCGATCGGTTTCGGTTAAGTTTTAATCGTCCGGTTTAGCTCGGGTTGATGGAGAAACCCTAGGGCTTTCGTATTTAAGTCCTTTTGGATTTGTGGCCGCGTGAGGCAGAAAGAAAAAGGTTTTTTCGTGGCTTTGTGTGAAGGAGAAAGAGTTTTGAGAGAGAGGAGTTTGAGAGGAAGAGAAGACAGGTTCGTCTGTCTCGGTAGAAGTGAAGAACGGTCGACCTAATCGAGTCTGATCGACGTGATTTTTTCTTAGGTTTGTTCTCCTTCCTCTTAGCTTTCTATAGGAAAAATCCGATTGGCTTTTGGAGTTGTAGTTTGTGAGTTATGATTGTTTTTCCATAAGGGGTCTGTGCAGTCTCGGGATTCAATCAGCCTCCTTGGGAAGTGTTTTCCCGGCGTTTCATAGAGAATCAGAGGACGAGCTTGGTGCCGTTGGAAATCTCTCTCTGTCTAGTTTCTGGATTGGGCTTCGGATCCTGATTTGGAGGTAATCTCCGTTCTCTGTGTTCGTTTGATTTCAGGGTGATGGTTCTGAAACCTCTGTTTTTCCTGTTTCGATTAGCGAGATTGCGGGCTGTTTTCCCGTCGATCTGTTTGGATTTAGGAGTCGTTCTATACACCGTTGGAAAGCTCTCGGTGTCTAGTTTCCAGATCAGTTTTCAGAACTCGATTTGGAGAAGGGAGTCGCGAGTTATTCTCCTCTGTTTCGGTCAGGTTCTTTGTTCAAACCATTTTTTTAAGGTGAGTGCGTGTCTATAGGTTGATTTAGCGATTAGCGATTCGTGTTGATGTTTGGATACTTATGAATGGTTTTTCCTGGGTGTTGACGTGATGGTTTTGTGTGATGTTTGAGTTGAAATCGTGTGTTCGTGTGTTTTACGCTTTTTGGTCTCGGAAAGAAAAACCTCGTGTCGATCGACACCTTGTGGTGTATCGATCGACACGACGGTAGAACCAGCGTCGATCGACACCGTGTGACGTGTCGATCGACACCCTGTGATTTCTGATTTAAATACTTTTTAATCTATTGTTAATTGTTGTTCGGCTAATCGTGTTTAGCCTGTAGACGTTCTCACTAAGTATTTATTAATACTTACGCAACTCGTTTTTCCTAATTGTGTTGCAGGTAAGAAAAAAGGAAAAGTGTGACCGCGGGATCATGGCATTAGGGAGAGGATGATTAGGACGGTTGTGTTTTATGTTTCTAGTTCTAGTAAACCCGGTTAGGTTGCTAAATTTTTTTTTTATGATTTTCCTGGAATTGATTTGATTTGATGATTTATTATTATTATTATTATTAAATGAACTATTTTATGAGAATTTCCGCTCTAAAAAAAAAAAAAAACCGGGTGTTACATTTTGGTATCAGAGCCCTTACGGTTCTAGGGCTAGTAGTGATTTTGATGAACTGAGACTATATGTTTAATTGATTATGTGTGCTTAGTCAATTTTTAGTCTTAGAATCATCCTCTTCAGCCTTTAAAGAGATTCCGCGGTAAGTTATTGGTTGTGTTTTCTGATTGTGAATTCTAGTCTCTTAGAATGTTCTTGTGTTAAGTGCAGTGTGCGATGGCTAGAGTTCCGAGAGGCCGTGGTGACAGAGTTGGTGCCCGTGGTGGCAGAGTGGGTGGTCGTGGAGGTCGGGGCCGTGGTCGTGGGCCAGTTGAGGAGTCAGCAGAGAGCGCGGCGCAGAGTGTTTTCCCGAGTGTGGCGACCGCGTCAAAGTCCCAGTCGCTTAGTGCCAGCGTGTCGGCCAGTGCCGGTAGGGGCAGGGGAGTTCCAGTGGGCCCTGGTGGGGGTGTTGCTGTAGCTCCAGGTCGTGATGACCAGATTGTGGGATTGCTGACGCAGTTGTTGGTACGTTTTCCGCCAGTGGCTCCTGAGCAGGCTCCGTGTGTTCCTCCAGTGGTTGGTTTGCAGCAGAGGGCTGCAGTTGCGGAGCAGCCGAGGGCTGCAGTGACAGCGCAGGTGCCGTCTTATCTTGAGATGATGGGGCAGATGCAGAGGTTAGCTACGCCGTTCTTCGAGGGCAGAGTTGGTCCTGAGGCGGCTGATGAGTGGCGTATGAGGTTAGAGCGTAACTTCAGATCGATCAGGTGTCCTGCCGAGTATCAGGTCGAGTTAGCTGTCCACTATCTGAGTGGTGATGCCCATTGTTGGTGGCGCGCTATTGTGGCTAGGCGTGCGGAATGGACTTGGGGCGAATTCTTGGCCGAGTTCAATGCCAAGTACTTTCCTCAGGAGGCTCGAGATCGTCTTCAGTTGAGGTTCATGTCCTTGGTGCAGGGAGAGCGGTCAGTGCGTGAGTATGACGCCGAGTTCAGCAGGTTGGTCGTTCATTCTGGGCACGGTTTGGATGACGAGCGGTCTCTGGTTCAGAGGTTCTTGCAGGGACTTCGTTTGAGCATTAGGACCCAGTGCAGGGGTGGCAGATACATCTCGAGGGCGGATCTTGTGGAGCTAGCAGCTTCTATTGAGGAGGATCAATGTGAGCAGTCTGGTCCGGTTATCGTTCAGCCTGCTGTTGTTCCTGCCGTTCAGCCGAGGAGTCAGCAGCAGCAGCAGCAGCATAGAGGTTCTGGTTCTGGCAAGGGTGGTAAGCCTGCGCAGGGCCAGAAGAGGAGATGGGATGATTCTTCTAGGGCGAGTTCAGGTAGCCACGGCACTCATGGTTGTTTCGGGTGCGGTAGTTCAGAGCACCGAGTGGCGAGCTGTCCTAAGTTCTCCGGGAAGTCTAAGGTTTGCTTTCATTGCGGCGAGCCAGGGCATTTCAAGCCCATGTGTCCCCAGTTGCAACCATTGGCGCTTGCAGTAGTTCATCCGATAGCAGCGCAGCCTTTGGCTCAGGTAGCGGCAGAGCAGCCGGGGGCTCATATAGGAGGAGCTCAGCAGGGTTATGAGCAGTAGAGCAGTGGGCTGGTGCGGCGGCAGTTTTTGGAGCAGGATCTGGGAGATCAGTTCGAGGAGTGAAAAGCGTCCTTTTTGTCGCAGTTGTTTTCGTTTGTTTTCCGTTTCAGTTTGGCATTGTTGTTTCCTGGATTTTTATTGTATTTCGTTGGTGTTAAAACGATTTACATTTATTTGAAAATTTATAAGATGGTGTTCCTTATTTATTTTCATAAGGACTTGAGATGTGTGGTTCGTGATGTGTTTGTATTTGTGGACCATGTTGGTGATATATTAGTATTTTGGTCTCTTTTATTTATCGTTTTTTTAGTCTTTTTGGTTTTTTCTAGTTTATTTTGTGTCTTTGCAGGTTCTAGGAGGCTCTCATGCATGGATTGGAGTCATGGGGGGGTCATTGGAGCAAAATGTACGAATCTGGAGAAAAGATGGCGTTTTTCAAAACCGAGCACCTGCTCGGTTTGAAGTGAGCACCTGCTCACTAAAGGTCCGAAGCTCCAAAAGCTCCCTGGAATCGGGACCGACCAGTCCCATTACCAGACCGACCGGTCCCATTGCCAGACCCGATTTTGCCCTAATTTTAGTATAAATAAGAGGCAGCCACCTCCTAAAAGGGGGTCCTGAAACATTTCTTTTGAGAGAGTTTTCTTTTGACGTTTCTTTAGAGACCTTTTTGGAGATTTTTATCCATTCTCATTCCTTGGATTTGCTTCTAACATTTGGAGAATCATTCCACAACATCTATTGAGAAGAATTCTAAATCCCTTATCTCTTTTATTATCATTATGAATTCTCTCTCGTTGATTGCTGCGTTTTTATTCTCCATGCTTGAGTAGTCCATTAGCTAGGTTAGGGAATTTCAATGGTGAATTAGGATTATAGTGACTGAGCCAAATAGGAATGTTATCATTTGTCTTCATCAATTGGGATTTGTATTGCATAGACTATTTTGATCACCTAGTCTATGAATTCAAGTTAAACTTATTCACGACAGTGCTCTAGGTTGCTAGATAAACTATTGGTGAGCAATTGGTGTGTAACCAACGACAGTTGATTGTTACCATCAATTGTGAACAAATTGAACCAATTCATTATTGCTTGTCTTCATCGCTGAATCCAAACGACAGTTTAGGCATTTAGGGTGTTAGATAAAGATATTGATGCATCACGACAGTGGGGCAATATTACATTTATGTTCGAGTTCTAGGCTGCGCTTAATTGAATCCTAAATAGATTGCTCAGTCCTTAATCCGAAGTCACCGGCGAATGACCTTAATCTAGTGCTTTTCTTTATTGAATTTACATCGTTTGATTATTTGCTGTTGCTTGTTACGAAAATCAAAACCCATATTTTATCTTAGCTTTAAATCAAAATCTATAGTTTCATAGTGTAACCTTGGTCTCTGTGGATTCGATACCTTTTATACTACTGCGATTGTCTGTGCACTTGCAGTTTTATTTGGGTTAAAACCTCTGACATCAAGTTTTTGGCGCCGTTGCCGGGGACCAATTGCGTTACCTTTGAGATTTGATTTTATTTATAGTCTAAGAATTTTGCTAATTTTGCTTTGTCTTTCTTTTGTGTGTGTTTCAGGTGTTTCAGCCAACATGGGTGACGAAACAGACGACCGAGCTGCAAACGGTCATGTAGCCGCTGCTATTCGGAGGCTTGAACAACAAATGGCTCAAATGCAACAGTGTGCGCGTGAGCAGCAGCGTACCACTGGGGATATGGACAATCCCCATGCTTTCTACCAGAACCGAGCTGCTATAGTTCCCCCTCCTGTTGACCAGAATGATTATGAGATCAAACCGCAGTTGATATCGCTTGTTAAGCTGCACTTGTTCCATGGACTTCCTGCTGAAATTCTGTTGGACCATATAGAGAACTTCGAGGAGATTTGCTCCACGACGAGCTCTAATGGGATGAACCTGGATTTCCTGAAGTGCAAGCTTTTCCCTTTCTCACTCGCGGACAAAGCTTCCCGTTGGCTCAAGTCGCTACCAGCTGGATCCATCACGACCTGGCCGCAATGTAGAGCAGCGTTCTTGGACCACTTCTACACCAAAACCATGACCGCGAGTCTAAGGAACAAGATCTCCATGTTTCAGCAACATTCAGGAGAGTCCTTTTGCGAGGCATGGGAACGGTTCAAAGAGTACAAGAGGGAATGTCCACACCATGGGTTTACCGATGAGAATTTGCTGGGTATCTTCTATGATGGTGTTGACCGTGATTCTAAGAACACTTTGAATGCTGCGAGTAATGGTGATTTTATGACCAAGACCAGGGAAGGAGCATATCAATTGATAGAGAACTTGGCTGCAAGTTCCAGGAATCGCTGCTATGATCATGATGAGCCTACTTATATCAGCAGTGTTGATTCACAGAAGATTGATGAGCTGACAGCGAAAGTGAACCTGTTGTTGAAGAGAAGTCAGAGAAGTGTCAAGCTTTGTGAGAACAAGGGAGATGAGCAGTATGCTGAGGCGAACTATGTGGGTGAAGACTATGTGCAGAATCAAAGCTCTCAAGCCCATGCATCTAATTCTCAAGATGAACTGAAATCTCTTATGCAGTTGGTTTTACTCGGTCAGCAGGAATATGCTAATAAGATCAATGTCAAGGTGGACAGCATGTACAATGATCTCAACAGTAAGTTTGAAGCTATTTGCACTCATGTAAAGAAGCTTGAGATTCAGGTCGCTCAAACCGCCGAGGCAGTCAAGAGTCCACAAGGAGTGCTCCCAAGTAAACCAGTTGCAAACCCCAGAGAGTTTGTGAACACCATCAGGCTGGGAAGTGGAAGAACTCTCCCGCCGATTATAGGGGCAGCGACTAAAAACTGGCCAGAAAAGTCTGTGGAGCACCCGCTCCCGGAAGGAGCACCTGCTCTAAGAGAGAAAAAGGTTGAAGGGGTTGCTGGACCATCTTCTACAGTGCTTCGACCGAATAAGCTTGTTGATAAGGTTCAGTCACGTGTCTACAAACCCCCAGTCCCGTACCCAGTTCCACCACCATTGAGGATATTGCCTAAGGTTGAAGATCCAGGGAAGTTTATTGTACCATGTTCCATATTTGGAATTGATTTTGAAGATTCTCTATGCGATTCTGGATCTAGTGTTAACCTCATGTCAAGGGATATTGCGAAATCATTGGGTATTGTTGATATGCAAACTTCTCAGATGTCTATCAGATTTGCGGATGCCTCAGTAAGAACTTCACAAGGGATAATTGAGAATTTGGATATCCAAATTGGGGATTGCTTGATCCCGACTGATTTTCAGGTTGTGGATATGAACAATGGTTCATACATGCCCTTGATTCTGGGGAGGCCTTTCCTTACGACAGCGGGTGCAGTTGTTGACTTACCAAACGGAAGGATAGTTTTCTCTAACATCGACAAGCAGATTTCTTACAACGCCATTTCAGCCAATGGTGGCAGCAAACATGGCTCTTGTGTTGCCATAGACGATGTAACAGGGAAGGTAAGCGTCTTGCCAGCTGCAGCACTTTGCCATAAAAATGAGTGTAATGAAGTCTTGGATGGAAACACTCGTTCTTATGAAAGGAAGCCTAAGAAAGTTAACAAGCGGGACAAAGCAAAGCGTGAGAAGGGTATTACAAGTTCGCTTATAACCTTGACACCACAGAGGTGCGTTGGAGACACAATCGAGTATAAGCTGAAGAGCAAGGGTATGTCTAGGCCTTTCTCTAAGGTCAAAGCTATCATTACTCCGGAGTTTAATGAGAAAGGTCAAGCAGCTATGGATAGTATGCTAAGCAAGGTTCTGAAACTAAATATAAGCGATCAAAGAGCAAATCGACCACGTCTCAACCCACCTCCATCGAGCCATGATCCGGACAAGAAAGTTTATAATCCTCACATGGATTCTCCTTGAGCCTAGATGGTCTACAAAGTCGAGCTAACGACTTTAAACAAGCGCTTGATGGGAGGCAACCCATCGGTAAGATTTTTTGTACATAATTTAGTTTTAAATTCCTTTTATCACTAACATTTTACTTGTGTTTTCAGTATTTGAATTCTAAAAAAAAATGGTGAAGGAATCTCTTTTGAGCACCTGCTCAGTTTCGGAAAAAGCCCGGATTAAGTCTTTGGAAATGAGACCGGTCGATCCCATAGAGAGACCGGTCGATCCAGAGCAGTCAAGAGACTCGGCCAAGTCTCTGGAAATGAGACCGGTCGATCCCCCAGGACGACCGGTCGATCCAGAGCAGACGATGGACCGATCGTTCCGAATGCCGGACCGACCGTTCTCACGCGCGGATCAACACACGATAAGTCTCTGGAAATGAGACCGACCGATCCAGTATCGGGACCGGTCGGTCCTGTGCCCGAGCAACCAATCCGACTTTCCTTTTCCCTTTGAAAAAAAAAAAAAAAAAAAAACCCTTTAAAACCTAAATTTTTTTACTAACTTCTTACCCCTTTCTTTTTGCAGACCCGCCTCCCACCTCTTTTCTACTCATCACGATCGAGCTCCCCTCTATCACCAATCTCCATCAAACTTCATCTCCATCAAGCTCCAAGCTTCCACTCGGTGATATCTCTTTCACCCTCTACCATCATTGTTTTATCCATTTTTGTTTCTGTTTCTGTTTTTTTTCTTGTGTCGTCAATCTCTTGAACTTTTTCACACCGGAGACGGTGTGATTTAAGTCCGGGGGAGCGGTTTATTATCTGTTTTATTTGGTTTTTATTGAGTCTGTTTTTGAATTTTATCGAGTTTTGGGAATTAGGATCTTGATCTATTGGAATTATGTTTGGACTAGGGATTACTTGCATGACTTGTTTGGCTAAAGCTCTGTATATGAAAGGTTATGGGTGGATAAATTTTTACCCAAAGCCCATATTCATCGAGAATTAGGTGGATCCAATATCGTCTCAAGTCATTATTTGGTTAATCTTGACTTTTAATTTCTTTTTCAAGGGTTTGATGTTCATTGGGCAAGACTTCTTTCGAACCGTATGAGACACCGCAACTCTCCACCACGTAAGCTCTTTACTCTCTAACTCTCCTCTCCTCTATCAAAGCAACATGTCCAAGTGGCCCAAGGGACTACGCGATTAAGCCCGTGTATCTTTTGGGACTCGCGGAAGGCATGTTGTAAGGGAAACTAAAAGATTCGGAGTGAACCAGGGGATGATGCGTAAACTCGTATCTCCTTTGCAACCTCATTTCGAATCGTCCCATAAAAAATACATAAAAAAAATAATAATAAAAAAAAATAAATAAATAAATAAAAAAAAAAAAGGGGAAACTGCAAGTTTCGAGGTGAGCCAGGGGATGATGCGTAAACTCGTATCTCTTCGCGGTCTCATGACGAAAGTATGAAGTCTGAACTCTTTCCAACAAGCAAGTGAATTCCATGCGCGTTTTCAAACCTTTCTCCTTTACTTATTTCCGAGTTTGTTTGAGGACAAACAAAGATCTAAGTCCGGGGGAATTGATATATTAGTATTTTGGTCTCTTTTATTTATCGTTTCTTTAGTCTTTTTGGTTTTTTCTAGTTTATTTTGTGTCTTTGCAGGTTCTAGGAGGCTCTCATGCATGGATTGGAGTCATGGGGGGTCATTGGAGCAAAATGTACGAATATGGAGAAAAGATGGCGTTTTTCAAAACCGAGCACCTGCTCGGTTTGAAGTGAGCACCTGCTCACTAAAGGTCCGAAGCTCCAAAAGCTCCCTGGAATCGGGACCGACCAGTCCCATTACCAGACCGACCGGTCCCATTGCCAGACCCGATTTTGCCCTAATTTTAGTATAAATAAGAGGCAGCCACCTCCTAAAAGGGGGTCCTGAAACATTTCTTTTGAGAGAGTTTTCTTTTGACGTTTCTTTAGAGACCTTTTTGGAGATTTTTATCCATTCTCATTCCTTGGATTTGCTTCTAACATTTGGAGAATCATTCCACAACATCTATTGAGAAGAATTCTAAATCCCTTATCTCTTTTATTATCATTATGAATTCTCTCTCGTTGATTGCTGCGTTTTTATTCTCCATGCTTGAGTAGTCCATTAGCTAGGTTAGGGAATTTCAATGGTGAATTAGGATTATAGTGACTGAGCCAAATAGGAATGTTATCATTTGTCTTCATCAATTGGGATTTGTATTGCATAGACTATTTTGATCACCTAGTCTATGAATTCAAGTTAAACTTATTCACGACAGTGCTCTAGGTTGCTAGATAAACTATTGGTGAGCAATTGGTGTGTAACCAACGACAGTTGATTGTTACCATCAATTGTGAACAAATTGAACCAATTCATTATTGCTTGTCTTCATCGCTGAATCCAAACGACAGTTTAGGCATTTAGGGTGTTAGATAAAGATATTGATGCATCACGATAGTGGGGCAATATTACATTTATGTTCGAGTTCTAGGCTGCGCTTAATTGAATCCTAAATAGATTGCTCAGTCCTTAATCCGAAGTCACCGGCGAATGACCTTAATCTAGTGCTTTTCTTTATTGAATTTACATCGTTTGATTATTTGCTGTTGCTTGTTACGAAAATCAAAACCCATATTTTATCTTAGCTTTAAATCAAAATCTATAGTTTCATAGTGTAACCTTGGTCTCTGTGGATTCGATACCTTTTATACTACTGCGATTGTCTGTGCACTTGCAGTTTTATTTGGGTTAAAACCTCTGCCATCAGTTGGTCGGTTTTCGAGGTTATCCCAGGATGGGAATGTTGTGACTATACCACGTGAGGCAGATCTAATCAGAGGAGAGGTGTGTTCTCCTGTATGCTTGCGGGGATGTGAGACCTCCAGATACCGTTGGCTCGAAGGAGGTGTCCCGAGAGTGCGAGCGGTATATTTCGTGTGTGGATTAGAGGGAGCCTCTGAGGTCAGGGAAGGATCTCGTGTGGTATCGGCTGTGTCAGGCCGGGATTTTTTGTCCATGTTGGACGATTGCGGAACGAGTGGGAATCTCGTATAGTGTTGGCTGGAGCAGCCAAGATTTTGGTCTGTGATAGATGGTTCGGAGGCTCTAGTTATGAGTCAAAGTATCGCTGGTAAGGTTGGGCCTATGGTTGAGTTCGGGAACCAGATGTAGCATTCGAAAGATCCCATCTGGACTGACAGATGGCTGTACATGTTCTTGTTTGATTGTTGTACAGTCAACTGTCAGCCCTAGTTTGGGCTAGGTATAGTCTGGACTGACGGACGATTGTACATGTTCTTGTTTGATTGTTGTACGATTGACCGCCAAACCTGGACGGAATTAAGAATGTCGCATCGTGGGTTCTGGATGAACTGGGCAAGTGTTGGGCATTTCGAGTTGTGGTTATGCTTTTGTGTGTTTATTATGCTTGTGGTAAGCACAAGAGGTGGCGTCGTGATCGGGGATCGGGGATCACCTAAACGCGTTTGTTATCGTATGCATAGCGGTTATCGTGGAGTGTTCGAGGAATCCTGAGGATCAGGAGCTTATGGTGTTTGGTTCTAGAGAGAATCAGGGGCAGAGCTGGATGCAGAGTCGAGCAGTACTGGTTAGAGGAGCACCAGTTTGGTTACGAGAAGACCGATGGGAGTATTGAAAGGTTCAAGGTTCGTCACGGATGGCTTTTTGGTATGTTTTCGAGGAAGATGTGGCTGGTTGGTTATAGCGCGGTGAGAAATCAAATTCTGGGTTACGATTGATCGTGCGTGTTCTTGTTTGATTGTCGCGCGGTCGATCTGTTAGACCTAGTCTGGGTTCGGAGGACTCTGTGCAGAGCGAACAAGGAGCGTTTCAGGTTATCGGGAAGATTGTCGGAGTTATCAGTATCAAAAATCGGCAGAATCTGCGTATTGTCACGCGTGTAGGAGTGCTTGTGCGAGCTGGAATAATCACACAATAGAATTTGTGAAGATTCGTTGAAATAGAGCTTCTTTGGGGTTTTCAAGCACTTAGAGAAAGATAGAATTAGGGTTCTTGAGATTGTTCTTATTAACCAAGATCAGAGCTGTAAACAGTGTTTCTATCAGAAAAACCGGTCCCTTCCAAGTGAAGGGGTACATGTCTATTTATAGGTAAAATTGAGCGGTATGAACAGTTCCAGTCGAGGCGACTTGAACAGTTCCGGTCGCTCTGAGCCGGGCCGGGTGAGAGGGATTGAGCAGCGCTGGAATGAACAGTGATGGGCCTTTGACGGGCATGCGTTTTCTGGGTTCGACCGCTGAGCCGGTTTAACACGTGTTAAGCCGTTTGGTTTATCGATTCTTCTAGGGGAGATTTGACCCCTACAGTTAGCCCCCCAGTTCAGCAGTTTAGATAAAAAGTGCTGAAGTAAGGGTGTCTGAAAAATCGATTCCCGCTTAGGCCGTTTAGCGTATTAGTGGCGATACTGTCGAACCCAAATACTCAATACTGCGAGTCGGTTGCTGTCATTGGCGAGGCGATTTCTAGTTTTGTGAATCTGCGATTTGGTTTTACTTGTGATCCGCGAATCGTGCGAGAGTGCGAGGTGACGAGATGAAGATGTACAGACGTGCGAACAAGCCTCGGTAAAACCCTTGTCTAGAAAACCCAGTGGGAAAAAAAAGAAAAGGGGAAAAGAGCGCGAGTCGCACGTTTACTCAAGTCATCGCTGTCGCCGAATTCCTAAGTTTTTTGGAGATAAAGTCGTGAGTTGACGAAGTCGCGAGTTGATGAAGTCGCGACTTGATGAAGTCGCGAGTTGATTTCTGTGGAGAAAAAGTCGCGAGTTGATGAAGTCGCGAGTTGATGAAGTCGCGAGTTGATTTCTGTGGAGAGAGTCGCGAGCTGATCCATTGAGATGGAGTTGCGAGTTGATTTTCACGGAGAGAAAGTCGCGACTGATCCATTGAGATGGAGTCGCGAGTTGATTTTCACGGAGAGAAAGTCGCGACTGATCCATTGAGATGGGTCGCGAGTTGATTTTCACGGAGAGAAAGTCGCGAGTTGATGAAGTCGCAGTTGATTTCTGTGGAGAGAAAGTCGCGAGCTGATCCATTGAGATGGAGTCGCGAGTTGATTTTCACGGAGAGAAAGTCGCGACTGATCCATTGAGATGGAGTCATGAGTTGATGAAGTCGCAAGTTGATGAAGTCGCGAGTTGATTTCTGTGGAGAGAGTCGCGACTGATCCATTGAGGTGGAGTCACGAGTTGCGAGATGCTGAAGTCGCAGATTTATTCGTAAGTGAAGTTGCGAGGTCGCACGATCGAAACTATGAAGTCGCGAAACAAATCGAGGAGGAGCCCGCGGAGTCGCATTTAGGGTCAGATAAAAATTGTGGAACCATAGATTTGGATCAATCTCGCGAAACTGATATTCTGAGCCCAGAATCTTTGGGCCCATTAAGAAATGAGGCCCACCTCGAAAGTCGAACCGTCGAAAATGTCCTTATAAGAGGCAACACTCCCTTGATACTTCTCATTATTCTCATTCCTCCGAAAAAACAGGTTCGCTCTCTCTCTCTCCCTTCTCTGTTTTTTCTTTCGAGTAATAGATAGGAATTTTGTCGTCCCATCACTTCGCCGTCGCCGTGTTCTTCATCGCCGCCGCAGTGTTCTTCAGAGAAACTGAAAAAACTTAAAGTTTTGATCCAAAGAAAAATGTCGTCGACGAGCTCTTTTGCATCCGCGAAGTCTGCCGAACTCCCCGAGAAGGGAAAATCGGTTTGGGAGTATTCTCCCGATAGCGAGTCGATTGTAGATGCGAGTTCGAGTTGTAGTAGGCTCCGTGGTCAAGAGGGAGCGAGTCCTTCAGGCAGCGAGGAGGCGAGCCCCATTAGTCGAGAAGATCGAGCTGGAGGCCATTCTCCTCTTGCCGAACTGTTCTCTTATCCTACTCCCGCCTTAAGACAAAGTCGCGAGACAAGGGAGTCTACTTCGTCCATGCGAGCTGGACGAACTGGCTTTGAAGAGGGAGTTGGGACTTCTCATCCTTCGCAAATTGGCGAGGCCTCGACCACTGACGGGCGAAGACTGGTTGTGGAAATCCCACAACTCCGCGACGAGTCCCTTAGTCCTGTCGAGCTGCCTCTCCAAGTAAAGATCGAAGAAGGTAACTGGTCGTACAACTCTTTAGTAGAAAAAGAGAGACTGGAAGCTTGGGCTGCGTGCGGGCTGGCCGAGGTTGTCCAGAAGAAAAAGAAATCGAGGCGAAAGCAACGCCCGCCTCCAGGTTCCTCATGGTGCGATGAGGAATTTCTGGAAGACTATCGCTCAGAGTGCCGAATTCCCGACTCGGTCGAAATGATCGCGACTTCTATCGAGCAGCGAGAAGACGATCCCCCTGCCGGCACGTTTACCGCCTATGCGTGTTGGTTTAAGGAGTGTTACCTCACGTTCCCCATCCCTGCGCTGATTCTCTGATTCGCGCGGGTTCACAAAATCGCGCTCGCGCAAATCAACTCGAGAGGGATTTGCCAATTGGTGGGAATTACGACGCGGGCAGCCGAATGTCGCGAGCCCATCGGAGTTCGCCATCTACACAACTTTCTTGAATGGCGCAAGCAATCCAACCCGGGTGGCATGAAGTATTACAATCTGGCGAGTCGTTCTCTTTATAAAATACTGGACGACTTCCCGAACAAAGATCATAGCTGGAGAAAGTATTTTTTCTTCGTGCCGATATCGGCCGCGTCGGCCGAGGATGAACACTTAGTGGTGGCGAAGTGGGGGACACTTGGTAGATTTTCTCGAATGTTTACTGCGCGAACTGTCCCCTTGCGTTTTATACTAACTTTTCTGCCAATTTGTTTTTACAGCTAGCAGACTGCTATTCACTCCTGTTGCCAACATCGACGATTTGGTCAATAAGTTGAAGGCTCGGAAGTGCCTTTGGAATCGTCACTTCAATCTTCGAAGGGTTGTTCTAGCTCGCGAGTTCATTTCCTACGACGAAGAAGAAGAAATCGAACAGAGCGAGTCCGACGATCTAGAAATAATGCCTCCCAAGCTCACTTTCTGCGATCTCGCCAAGAGAAAAGCCGAGAAGGCTAAGAGAAAGACCGACCCGAAGGCCACTGCCTCCATCGTCGAGACGTCCGAGCGGAGCGTCGACAAAGAGAATACTCTTGTTGCTGAGGGCGACGAAGCGGCTGTTGTAGCTGCGAGTGGTACGTTGGCTGTTAGTACTTCACAGCCAACTACCATTTCTGACGAGCCCGCCGAGCCTGAGGCCCAATTGCATCGGAAGAGAAAACGATCTGCCTCTGAGAAAGGCAAAGGTAAAGTTGGCGAGAAGAAGAAATCTCGTCGCGAGCTGCCGACTCTGTCCCCAGGGCAGACTATTCCTGGAAGTTCCGATGGGCTCTACACTGATCCCTTAGCCGCAGCTGCCATGATGGCTAAGGTTACATATCCGGGTGATCGTATGCCGATCCCGGAAAGGCTGGTAAAGAGCGAGCTCTACAAGGAGTTCGCGTCTCGCCAGGCCAAGGTAATTCCACACTTTATTCTTTCTTTTTCATTTAGCTTTATTTTTCATACTGTCAACTCCTTCGCAGGCCATCGCCCATTTCAACAGGCTGATCATGTCGTATGATCAAGACTCGAGGTCTAAGGAGCTCTTTATAGGCGAGGCCAGGCAGAGAGAAGAGGTCGAGAAGGAAAAAGTCGCTGCCCAAATGAGAAATCTTGCTGCTGAGTGAGATATGTACAAGAAGAGCTCTGACGACCTGGGCGTGCACCTTCACAGAGTCGGCAAGGAGAAGGAGAAGGTCGAGGAGAACAACGCCGAGCTGGTGAAAGAGCTATCTGCTCTGAAGGCGAGTCGCGAGCAGGATCTTGAAGAGGCTGTTTCTTCTGCGAGGCGATCTGCGGCCGCCGAAGTGCAAGGCCAGCTTAACCGGGCTTACGAGCTGTTTCAACAGATGATGAAGAAGGCGATTAAGAAAATGGAATATCTTGCACAAGCGGAGGCTAATCTCCAGCTCCATGACGACATGGAGAATGCTGAAGCAGAGGAGGCCTTCGATCCCAAGGCAGAGCGTGCCCTTTTAGCTGAAATTAAGGCGTCGCTCGGAAAAGCCGACGAGATCTTCGATGCGATAGCACTCGAATTGAGGAAGACCTTGGGTAAGAACTATGTTGTCCCCATTACGGTAGCGGATATAGTTGCGTCTCCGCGAGTCGAAGTTGTTGCTAAGTCTGTTGGTATAAATGCAGCTTCTGGGTCGAACGATGGCTCTCTTGGTATGCGCTTGCGAAGCGCGAGTGAGGAGTTAGACGAGAGCGAGTCGGACGAAGACGATGAGACCGTTGATCCGATCCCAGTTGCACCAACTGAACCTCTGCGCGAATAGGCTCCTTTGGAACAAGAACCCAAGGACGGCGAGGCTGCGAGTTCGGCTGCTATCATTACTCCAGCCGAAGAACAAGTTGTCGAAGAGGGCGAGCTGGCTTCTGAGGACAAAGAGGCCAAAGATGGCGAGACTGTCGCCTAATCCGGACTTTGCAACAGTGGGATTTGTTTTTGTTTTTGCTTAAGGATTTTATAACTCGATTTTTGTTTTTGTGTCTGGATGGCTTTATCCAACTTATAACAACATTTTTATGCCGAGTTGGTCGAGCAGATTTATATGAATGCCCTTAAACAATTTCTTAACTGTATTTTCGATTATTAGTCTGTCGACGAGGCCTGTTAGAGCTTGTCTAAGGCCATAGAAATGATGCGGTTTTAAGACGCTTAGATTTGATGCAGTTTTAAGACGCTTAATGGCGATGCGGTTTTAAGACGCTTAATGGCGAGGCGATTGATATCGCTGCCGTATGTTTTGCCATTTTAGACCAGTGTTGAGTGTAACTGGGTTTTGCGAGACGAACATCCTGGTTACATTCTACTGAATATATCTTATCCAGGCAAATATATATTTGCTAAGTTCGACCAGTTTGTTAAGGTTAAAACTGGGTTTGCGAGTCAAACATCCTGGCTAACGGACACATTCTACTGAATGTGTCTATCCCGAGATGGACTCGCGAGATGGACATCCCGGCTAACGGACAATACTCGCACTGAATACGTCTATCCCAGTAATGAACTCTAAACTTATATAGCGCGCTTTATCCATTATGGCCATAATGACGCCTAATTGTTATAGATCTCGCGTTTAGACAGTTAAGTCGTTTAGCGAGTTACCGTGTTTAGACCGAAGTCGTTTGCGAGTTGAGCGAAGAAGACTTGTTAAAACCTTAGCTTATTGCGAATCGATCATCGCGTTTAGACCGGAGTCGTTTGCGAGTTGAGCGAATAAGACTTGGTTAAAACCTTAGCTTATTGCGAATCGATTATCGCGTTTAGACCGGAGTCGTTTGCGAGTCGAGCGAATAAGACTTGGTTAAAATCTGAGCTTATTGCGAATCGATTATCGCGTTTAGACCGGAGTCGTTTGCGAGTCGAGCGAATAAGACTTGGTTAAAACCTTAGCTTAATGCGAATCTATTATCGCGTTTAGACCGGAGTCGTTTGCGAGTCGCGCGAATAAGACTTGGTTAAAACCTTAGCTTATTACGAATCGATTATCGCGTTTAGACCGGAGTCGTTTGCGAGTCGAGCGAATACGACTTGGTTAAAACCTTAGCTTAATGCGAATCTATTATCGCGTTTAGACCGGAGTCGTTTGCGAGTCGCGCGAATAAGAGTTGGTTAAAACCTTAGCTTATTACGAATCGATTATCGCGTTTAGACCGGAGTCGTTTGCGAGTCAAGCGAATAAGACTTGGTTAAAACCTGAGCTTATTGCGAATCGGTTATCGCGTTTAGACCGGAGTCGTTTGCGAGTCGAGCGAATAAGACTTGGTTAAAACCTTAGCTTAATGCGAATCTATTATCGCGTTTAGACCGGAGTCGTTACATACGGCGAGTGGGAGTATGAATATACGTACCCACTCCCCCCCCCCTTTTTTTTGAATAAGGGGGCAACTGAACTCGTCCGAAAACGAGATGCCTACGCACCCAATGAAGGGATCAAGTCGCGTCGTAGTTCAAGTCTAATGACTTAGTATTTTTAGCAGTGATATTTCTTCAGATGTCGCACATTCCAGGAACGCGGGATCATCTCGCCTTTCATGTTGGCGATTTCGAAAACGCCCGGCCGAACTACTTTTGTGATCTGATAAGGTCCTTCCCAGTGAGCGCCGAGCTTGCCGGCATTGGGCTCGGCAGTGTTCTGAAATACTGCGCGAAGGACGAGGTCTCCTTCGTAAAAACGCCGAACTCGCACCTTGGAGTTGTAATACTTAGATGCTGCAATTTGATATTCGGTCATTTTTATAAGTGCTTGGTCGCGCCTTTCGTTGATAAGGTCGAGTTCGTCTAGCATGAGGAGATGATTGAGATCTTCCTGCTCTGGAAGCAATCGTCGGCGAACTCCTGGAAAATAGACTTCAGGAGGAATCACACATTCTGTTCCGTAGACGAGGACGAAAGGCGTCTCGCCCGTAGCGCGTCGCGGTGTTGTTCGACAAGACCATAAAACGCCTTCAAGTTCATCTGCCCAACGACCCTTCTTAGCGTCGAGTCGAGTCTTTAGGCCATGGATAAGTGTTTTGTTTGACGATTCTGCCTGGCCGTTGCCTTGCGGGCAGCGAGGCGTTGACTTGCTGATTCTGATTTTCCACTTATCGCAGAAAAGTTTGAACCGTTTAGATATGAATTGCGAACCGTTATCTGTCACTATCTCATAGGGTACGCCGTGACGACAGATGATATTCTTCCAGACGAAGTTTTCGACCTGCTTATCCTTGATTGATCCGAATGCTTCTGCCTCGATCCACTTGGAAAAATAATCCGTTAGGACTAAGAGGTATCGTTTCTGCCGAGACGGATGAAGCGGTCCGACTATATCTATTCCCCATCGCATAAACGGGTAGGGCGAGGTGACCGAGCTTAAGAACTCCGTCGTTGATGGATGAACGGACCATGTCGCTGACACTTCTCGCACTTTGCTGCGAAAAGCTCGCAGTCTTTTATCATTGTCGGCCAAAAATATTCGTGCCTCTTGATTCGGATGGCGAGTGAGCGACCTCCCGAGTGGTTACCGCAGGAACCTCGTGCATTATCTCGCGAGCCTCCTGCCCCTCGACACAAGCGAGTAGTGGCCCGGACAGTCGCCATTTGAAGATATTTCCATCAAGTAAAACGTAACGAGACGACTGTGGCTTTAATTTGCGAGCCACCCATTTGTCGGTTGGCATCTCGCCGTCTGTGAGATAAACGCGAATGTTGGCCATCCACTTGGTGTCGCATCCATAGACTGTGGTCTCGTCATCAATGGGAATGTCGATGACTTCATGCCCAGGTGGAGGCTCCTCGCTACATGGGTAAGCATCCTCTGGGGATTCCTCAAGTTGTTCGGGGAGAAAGCCACGGTCAAAAGCTGTGTTATTCGGGTCGAGCTCGTTATCTGTTGCCATCACATCCGTCGTTTCGTCTGTGCCGACTGTACCAGATTGATTGGGATCCATCGGATCCGGTTCGACGTTATCTTTGGTGTGGTCGAGGTCCATCGGGTCTGCGGCGGAGCGAGCGGGCGAGCCTTTGCTGAGACCTGCTTTTTGCTTCGCTGCCAGAGATCTTGTTAGGACGTTGACTGCTTTTGCGATTGTGATACTCGGCTCTTCAATGAATTCGACCTGGACAATTCTTTGAAGATCTTTATCTAGCTTCGCGGTCGAGCCGAGTGATGCGAGGGCATCCGCTTAGGAGTTTTCCGACCTTGGAATTCTTGTCAAGGTGAACAGATCGAATTCAGCTGTTAAAGTTTTGACGAGAGCGAGGTATGCTTCCATGCGCTCGTCCATTGTCGCGTATTCGCCGTTGAACTGATTCACGACGAGCTGAGAGTCGCAATAAGCTTCTATCCTTGTTATTTTCAACGCTTTAGACAATCGAAGACCTGCGAGAAGGGCCTCGTATTCGGCCTCGTTGTTCGATGCCTTGAAACCAAGACGGAACGATTGCTCTAGAGATTTTCCGTCTGACGATAGTCGAATGCCTACTCCCGATCCGTGTTTAGATGACGAGCCGTCGACGTGCAGCTGCCAGATTTGGGATGCAGAACTGTCTGCGAGTGTGTCTTCGATTTCGGGCGAGGCTTCCGCCTCCGGCAGTTCGATTAAAAAGTCGGCCAATACCTGTGCCTTGATCGTCGTCCTACTGCGATACTCGATATCAAACTCGCTTAGCTCAATCGCCCATTTGGCGAGTCGCCCGGACTGAGTCGGACTGTGGAGAACAGCTCGCAGTGGAAAAGTACTTAGAACCACGATCGAATGTGATTGAAAATACGGTCGAAGCTTTCGCGCCGACGTAATAACTGCGAGTGCGAGTTTCTCCGTCAAAGGATATCTTGTTTCTGCATCGGTTAGCGACTTACTAATATAGAAAACAGGCTTTTGCTCGGTGCCGTCTTCGCGAATCAGAACCCCACTAGCTGCCGAGGTCGAGACCGCGATGTAAAGATAGAGCCGTTCGCCAGCTATCGGCTTTGTCAGAACAGGTTGAGTCGCGAGATACTGCTTCAACTTCTGGAAGGCTTCTTCACATTTTTCAGTCCACTCGAAATCTTGTCGAACTGCCCCCTTCTTATCCTTGAGCGTTTCATAAAAAGGTAAACACTTATCAGTAGAGCGCGAGATGAATCGGTTTAAGGCCGCGACTCTGCCGTTTAGTCGCTGGACTTCTCTTTTCGTTTTTGGCAAAGGCATGGGGATGAGTGCGTCGATTTGCTTTGGATTTGCCTCGATCCCGCGACGAGTAACCATGTAGCCGAGGAACTCGCCGGACGTTACACCGAAGCGACATTTACCGGATTTAGCTTCATGTTATACTTGTTTAATAACGCAAAGCACTCTGCGAGGTGGCCGACGTGGTCCTTTTCCTCGAGTAACTTGACGAGCATGTCGTCAATGTAAACCTCCATCGTTTTGCCGAGTAAGCCCGCAAACATTTTATTTACCAATCGCTGATAAGTAGCCCCAGCATTCTTAAGTCCAAAGGGCATGACTTTGTAGCAATAGATTCCGCGGTCTGTGATGAAAGATGTTTTATCGCGATCGCCGGGGTGCATGAAGATCTGATTATAGCCAGAGAAGGCGTCCATAAATGACAACAACTTGTTTCCAGATGTCGCCTCGACGAGGCGGTCGATGTGAGGAAGAGGGAAACTGTCTTTTGGGCATGCCTTATTCAAATCCGTGAAGTCTACACAGACTCGCCACTTACCACTTTTCTTCTTCACGACGACTGGGTTCGCAAGCCACTCCGGATATATGACCTCAGAGATTGAGCCGGCCTGCAAGAGTTTGTCTACTTCGTCATTTACCGCTTGAGCCCTTTCAGGACCTAGTCGCCTTCGCTTTTGCTTTATAGGTTTGTAGGTCGAGTCCACGTTTAACTCGTGACTGATGATGCCGATATCGATCCCGGGCATGTCTTCCGCGGACCATGCGAATGTACCGACGTTTTTCTTGAGGAATTGGATGAGGTCGAGTCTGACGGCTTTGTCAAGTGTCGCGCCTATCTCTACGTATTTCTCTGGGAATTTGTCGTTTATACATACCGATATGATAGGCTCGCAGGTCGGGCCCGCTCCTCTAGCTTCAGCGGATTCCGCGATCTGTAGCTGCTATAAGAGGTTTGAGATTTCCTTGACGGGCTCCCTGTCTGTCTTAATCTTTTTCCGCGGCTCGCTTGGGATCGGCATTGTCGCCTGAGTTCTTAGTTTGTGGGCGGTCATGAAACAAGATCTTGACGCCGACTGACTTCCTCTGATTGTTCTGACTCCGCCCTTTGTTGGAAACTTAAAACATAGATGATACGTTGAGGCGACGGCGCGCATCGAGTTTAGCCAAGGGGTTCCCATTATCACATTGTAAATTGCCGGGTTGTCCGAGATTGCGAACTCAACTATTTTAGTCACACCTTCCGCACTTACAGGAAGCTTGACCGTACCGAGTGTCATCGTCGTCTCACCATTGAATCCGGTCAATAGCTTAGGATAGGATTCGACTTGTGTGAGGTCAATTTCCATACGCTTCAGAGCGTCTATGAAAATGATGTCGACTGTGCTCCCAGTGTCGATTAAAACGCGACCCGCGTCCCTTCCTGCGACGGAGAGTCGGATGACAAGCGGGTCGTCATGAGGTTTGTCAATGTCATCGACCTCATTCTCTTCGAACTGGATGACATCGTTCGGGAACTTCGACGGTTCGGGTTTGTTTGCCCCTACCTCCGCTCTTCTCTGATAGGCTTTGATCGACGAGACGGTGTTAGAGCAGTAGCGCGAGCCGCCCATGATCATGTTGCAGATTTTCTGTTTCGAGGCGCTCCGGCCATCATTACCGTTTCGTCGGTCGAGGTGGGCCTCGTCGTTTTGTCGGTCTCGCTTATTATTCATGTTGTCTCCCGACGGGTCGTCCCCTTCTCTTGCATCGTCGAATTGCTCGAGCTGAAAATCGTTAACATTGATGTTTCCTTTGAGCTCGCCGGCGGCCAACTTTGCTGCGAGTCGCATGCCGAGGACTCTGCAGTTAGACGTCGAGTGTCCCTCCATCTTATGCAAGTCGCAATAAGCCGACTCGTCATACTGCGATATTCTCGGCCAAGTGTTGCCCCTAGCGCGACCAGGGGCGCCTCTTCCGCGGCCTCGCCCTCTTCCTCGACCGTAGCCGGGCGAGTCCACCTGGTAGTTATGGGCCCCCTTGAAACCTCCTTCATGTTGTACGAAATTTCCCGGCTTCCTCTTTGTCGCGACTGGGACTTCTTGCGGACTAGGATTCCTGGCCTTTCCATGCTTCTGGCTCAGGATTTTGGTTTCATTTTTGCTTCTTGCGAAGCTGTTAGCGCGATGAAGCGCATCTTGAATTGACGAGGGCTCGTTAATTGTCATCTCCTTTCGGAAATCCGAGCTGTACCACAAAGCTTTTCGCAGGGCACTTAGGGCGGATCTGTCGTCAATCCCTTTTACCTGAATAAGCATCGCTTTGAAGCGTTTAATGAAAACTCCCAAGGGCTCACCGGCCGCTTGTGTTATAGTATAAAGGTCCACCTCCGATGACCTGCGTTTGATTAGGACAGAATACTGCTTTAGGAAGGCCTCGGAGAGTTGGGCGAAGCTGTCGATAGAGTTCCTTTTCATTCCCGTGAACCAATAGAGGGCCGCCCCTTGGAGATGCTCCACGAAGAGGAGGCAGCAACCAACATCGATTTCATCGAGCCTGAAATTAGCTCGCCCCATTCCGATTGAGAATGCTCTGATATGCTCCGTCGGGTCGCCCTTTCCCTCACAGATAGGAATCTTGAGCTTCCCTGGGTCAGATAAACGCGCCTTTGTTATTCGCTCGGTAAAAGGAGTGGTGCGAGCTTCTTCAAGAACGCGGTCGAGTTCCGGCGCCTTGCTGGTTGCGCGATGGACCTGTGACCTCATATCCTTGAGATCGCGAGTGTTCTGCTGCAAGACGGCTCTGAGCTCGTCCATTTCCGTTCCCTGCTAAGCGACAGCTCTACGGGCGGTAAGGGCTTCGGCTTGTTCCATCCATCGCGTAATTTCTGCGATTTCGCCCTCGTCCCGACTCTGGATACGACTAGTCGGTCGACTGGGCCGAGCTGCTCCAAATTCACGTCCTTCTGAATTGTCTGCGATTGCAGGTATGCCGCCGGGAGCACCTGCGACAATGACGGCTCCGTCTCTGAGAGGTGTTGGCGTATGATCTTCGCGAGTGCCACGAGCCGATGGCGATGCCGCCTTGGAGAAGTTAAGAGTGAGCGGGGCGACGCGAAGCGCGTTACCTTGAGGTAGCCCTCGAGACTGACGAGTTGTCGACAAGGCCCTGATTTCAGCAGTCAGGTTGCTGTTAATCGTTTCCTGGTTTTGCGACTGCTCGAGCAACTGTTCGAGCATTGCTTTGAGTTGACCGAAATCTCCTGGTGTGGACGGGTCGGCCGTGTTTGTATTGGCGGTTGCTTGATTCTCTGTCAGGACAGGTCTGCCTGCTTCCGCCCCCAATGCGGACTGGTTGATTAGCCCAGCCACAATGGGCTCGCTTGGACCTGAATCTTCGGCCGCTGGAGACTGCGGGTTCGTTATTTACATGTTGCGAGTAGCGGGTTCGTCTAAGCGTTTGTTTCGTGTATGAAGCTAGTGTTGCGAGTACACCCCTCCTTCTAGCGCCAAATTGTGCGAGCTGGAATAATCACACAATAGAATTTGTGAAGATTCGTTGAAATAGAGCTTCTTTGGGGTTTTCAAGCACTTAGAGAAAGATAGAATTATGGTTCTTGAGATTGTTCTTATTAACCAAGATCAGAGCTATAAACAGTGTTTCTATCAGAAAAACCGGTCCCTTCCAAGTGAAGGGGTACATGTCTATATATAGGTAAAATTGGGCGGTATGAACAGTTCCAGTCGAGGCGACTTGAACAGTTCCGGTCGCTCTGAGCCGGGCCGGGTGAGAGGGATTGAGCAGCGCTGGAATGAACAGTGATGGGCCTTTGACGGGCCTGCGTTTTCTGGGTTCGACCGCTGAGCCGGTTTAACACGTGTTAAGCCGTTGGTTTATCGATTCTTCTAGGGGAGATTTGACCCCTACAGTGCTTAGAGCATTGTGGGATTCAGGAGAGGAATCCGAGTCGTGAGTTGGTTGAAGCAGTCGGTTCAGTTCAGGTCCCTCCGAGCGGGACAGGCAGGGTATCGGCTAAAGGTTGTGAGCGCTGAGGCGTCAGGAGTGGTTTTGGGCCCTTGTTGGGCAGTTCAGTTCGGTGATCAGTGCTCAATATTTTTTGCTCTAGGGACTGCGGTCCCGAATAACTCATGTGTTGTGAGGAGAGGTGAGCTTTCCTGTGTGTCATGTGGGGACGTGAGATTCCCGGATACCATTGACTCGAGGGATGTGTCCCGAGAGTGCGAATGGTATGTGTTCCTGATGGGCTGTAGGATGCGTCCTATGGGTGCCAGGTGTAGGCTGAGTTAGGAGCAATAGATTTTTAGGGCGTGCGAGGAGTTTGGTTTGGCTTTGTGCGTCGAGGTTGTGGTTTGGTTCTTCTGGGAAGTCGGCTGTGTGGCCGTGTGTTCGGCATGAGTAGTTTGTTTTGCTAGAATAGGTTGCGTGTTGCGTGCTATTATCAAGGGAGGTATTCTTAGTTCCTGATGCTTGTCTCGTATGTGTTGATTACTCTAAGGAAGTATTTTTCTATATAGAGCCAGAGCTTGAGGGAGACGTCCTAAGAGTGGAGTGACATCGGCATCGTTACCTCGAGGGAGACGTCCTGAGAGTGTGATGATGACGGTAGATATGAGTAATCGATAGCTGACCGTGTCATGAGAATGGAACGGAATACAAACCTTGGTGATATTCTTGTGCGTTCGGTTTCGACGACCGGGATATCGGATGTAGTGTCTTGGTTGTGCATGTTCTTGTTTGATTGTTGCACAATCGATCGATCCAATTCTGGGTCTACTGCTGGTTGTACATGTTCTTGTTTGATTGGTGTGCGATCAGTTGGACAGATCTAGGCGGGATTAGGAAAATGTTGCGTTAGGTATTTCGGGCTAGGGACTTTGCGCGTTCCTTTTAGATTCTTATTGTGGAGGTGGATAGGCGTTTTAGAATTTATTACGGATGACTCATGATCTGGAGACGGTGGTTTTCCAGAGTTTGTATCGGGGATGGTGGCTTCCTGTATACATACTGAGAGACGGTGGTTCTCTCCAGGAAACTGTGGTTTTCCTGTGTACTGATATTGGGACGATGGTTTCCTTTATAGTACGGAGAGCATATATTGGGACGGTGGTTCCTCTATAGTGCTGAGAGACGGTGGTTCTCTCGAGGAGAGACGGTGGTTCTCTCGAGGAGAGACGGTGGTTCTCTCGAGGGGACGGTGGGTTCCCTAGAGTGTGTGTGTGTGTGTGGATGAGTTAAAACGTAATAAATGTCTAGAAACGCGTGTATAGTGTGGGTTGGTTGTGGAGTGTTGAGATTTTTGTGTAAATCTCTAGTGGTTTGGCCGGTGCGGGCCAGAGTGGAGTCTCGAGTAGACTTGTGTTTTGGGGATTAGGCGTGCTTTTCCCAGTGGTTGGCCGGTGCGGGCTAGAGTGGAGTCTCGGATAGACTTGTGTTTTGGGATTCGAGGACGAATCCAGTGTGGTGGGGGAGAATTGTAACATCCCAAAACCAAAAATTAGATTTTTTGGTAGGGGTGTCGATCGACACCAAGGGAGGGTGTCGATCGACACCAAATTCTGCGATCGGTTTCGGTTAAGTTTTAATCGTCCGGTTTAGCTCGGGTTGATGGAGAAACCCTAGGGATTTCGTATTTAAGTCCTTTTGGATTTGTGGCCGCGTGAGGCAGAAAGAAAAAGGTTTTTTCGTGGCTTTGTGTGAAGGAGAAAGAGTTTTGAGAGAGAGGAGTTTGAGAGGAAGAGAAGACAGGTTCGTCTGTCTCGGTAGAAGTGAAGAAAGGTCGACCTAATCGAGTCTGATCGACGTGATTTTTTCTTAGGTTTGTTCTCCTTCCTCTTAGCTTTCTATAAGAAAAATTCGATTGGGTTTTGGAGTTGTAGTTTGTGAGTTATGATTGTTTTTCCATAAGGGGTCTGTGCAGACTCGGGATTCAATCAGCCTCCTTGGGAAGTGTTTTCCCGGCGTTTCATAGAGAATCAGAGGACGAGCTTGGTGCCGTTGGAAATCTCTCTCTGTCTAGTTTCTGGATTAGGCTTCGGATCCTGATTTGGAGGTAATCTCCGTTCTCTGTGTTCGTTTGATTTCAGGGTGATGGTTCTGAAACCTCTGTTTTTCCTGTTTCGATTAGCGAGATTGCGGGCTGTTTTTCCGTCGATCTGTTTTGATTTAGGAGTCGTTCTATACACCGTTTGAAAGCTCTCGGTGTCTAGTTTCCAGATCAGTTTTCAGAACTCGATTTGGAGAAGGGAGTCGCGAGTTATTCTCCTCTGTTTCGGTCAGGTTCTTTGTTCAAACCATTTTTTTAAGGTGAGTGCGTGTCTATAGGTTGATTTAGCGATTAGCGATTCGTGTTGATGTTTGGATACTTATGAATGGTTTTTCCTGGGTGTTGACGTGATGGTTTCGTGTGATGTTTGAGTTGAAATCGTGTGTTCGTGTGTTTTACGCTTTTTGGTCTCGGAAAGAAAAACCTCGTGTCGATCGACACCTTGTGGTGTATCGATCGACACGACGGTAGAACCAGCGTCGATCGACACCGTGTGACGTGTCGATCGACACCCTGTGATTTCTGATTTAAATACTTTTTAATCTATTGTTAATTGTTGTTCGGCTAATCGTGTTTAGCCTGTAGACGTTCTCACTAAGTATTTATTAATACTTACGCAACTCGTTTTTCCTAATTGTGTTGCAGGTAAGGAGAAAGGAAAAGTGTGACCGCGGGATCATGGCATTAGGGAGAGGATGATTAGGACGGTTGTGTTTTATGTTTCTAGTTCTAGTAAACCCGGTTAGGTTGCTAAATTTTTTTTTTATGATTTTCCTGGAATTGATTTGATTTGATGATTTATTATTATTATTATTAAATGAACTATTTTATGAGAATTTCCGCTCTAAAAAAAAAAAAAACCGGGTGTTACATTTTGGTATCAGAGCCCTTACGGTTCTAGGGCTAGTAGTGATTTTGATGAACTGAGACTATATGTTTAATTGATTATGTGTGCTTAGTCAATTTTTAGTCTTAGAATCATCCTCTTCAGCCTTTAAAGAGATTCCGCGGTAAGTTATTGGTTGTGTTTTCTGATTGTGAATTCTAGTCTCTTAGAATGTTCTTGTGTTAAGTGCAGTGTGCGATGGCTAGAGTTCCGAGAGGCCGTGGTGACAGAGTTGGTGCCCGTGGTGGCAGAGTGGGTGGTCGTGGAGGTCGGGGCCGTGGTCGTGGGCCAGTTGAGGAGTCAGCAGAGAGCGCGGCGCAGAGTGTTTTCCCGAGTATGGCGACCGCGTCAAAGTCCCAGTCGCTTAGTGCCAGCGTGTCGGCCAGTGCCGGTAGGGGCAGGGGAGTTCCAGTGGGCCCTGGTGGGGGTGCTGCTATAGCTCCAGGTCGTGATGACCAGATTGTGGGATTGCTGACGCAGTTGTTGGTACGTTTTCCGCCAGTGGTTCCTGAGCAGGCTCCGGGTGTTCCTCCAGTGGTCGGTTTGCAGCAGAGGGCTGCAGTTGCGGAGCAGCCGAGGGCTGCAGTGACAGCGCAGGTGCCGTCTTATCTTGAGATGATGGGGCAGATGCAGAGGTTAGCTACGCCGTTCTTCGAGGGCAGAGTTGGTCCTGAGGCGACTGATGAGTGGCGTATGAGGTTAGAGCGTAACTTCAGATCGATCAAGTGTCCTGCCGAGTATCAGGTCGAGTTAGCTGTCCACTATCTGAGTGGTGATGCCCATTGTTGGTGGCGCGCTATTGTGGCTAGGCGTGCGGAGTGGACTTGGGGCGAATTCTTGGCCGAGTTCAATGCCAAGTACTTTCCTCAGGAGGCTCGAGATCGTCTTCAGTTGAGGTTCATGTTCTTGGTGCAGGGAGAGCAGTCAGTGCGTGAGTATGACGCCGAGTTCAGCAGGTTGGTCGTTCATTCTGGGCACGGTTTGGATGACGAGCGGTCTCTGGTTCAGAGGTTCTTGCAGGGACTTCGTTTGAGCATTAGGACCCAGTGCAGGGGTGGCAGATACGTCTCGAGGGCGGATCTTGTGGAGCTAGCAGCTTCTATTGAGGAGGATCAGTGTGAGCAGTCTGGTCCGGTTATCGTTCAGCCTGCTGTTGTTCCTGCCGTTCAGCCGAGGAGTCAGCAGCAGCAGCAGCAGCATAGAGGTTCTGGTTCTGGCAAGGGTGGTAAGCCTGCGCAGGGCCAGAAGAGGAGATGGGATGATTCTTCTAGGGCGAGTTCAGGTAGCCACGACACTCATGGTTGTTTCGGGTGCGGTAGTTCAGTGCACCGAGTGGCGAGCTGTCCTAAGTTCTCCGGGAAGTCTAAGGTTTGCTTTCATTGCGGCGAGCCAGGGCATTTCAAGCCCATGTGTCCCCAGTTGCAACCATTGGCGCTTGCAGTAGTTCACCCGAGTGTGGCGACCGCGTCAAAGTCCCAGTCGCTTAGTGCCAGCGTGTCAGCCAGTGCCGGTAGGGGCAGGGGAGTTCCAGTGGGTCCTGGTGGGGGTGCTGCTGTAGCTCCAGGTCGTGATGACCAGATTGTGGGATTGCTGACGCAGTTGTTGGTACGTTTTCCGCCAGTGGCCCCTGAGCAGGCTCCGGGTGTTCCTCCAGTGGTCAGTTTGCAGCAGAGGGCTGCAGTTGCGGAGCAGCCGAGGGCTGCAGTGACAGCGCAGGTGCCGTCTTATCTTGAGATGATGGGGCAGATGCAGAGGTTAGCTACGCCGTTCTTCGAGGGCAGAGTTGGTCCTGAGGCGGCTGATGAGTGGCGTATGAGGTTAGAGCGTAACTTCAGATCGATCAAGTGTCCTGCCGAGTATCAGGTCGAGTTAGCTGTCCACTATCTGAGTGGTGATGCCCATTGTTGGTGGCGCGCTATTGTGGCTAGGCGTGCGGAGTGGACTTGGGGCGAATTCTTGGCCGAGTTCAATGCCAAGTACTTTCCTCAGGAGGCTCGAGATCGTCTTCAGTTGAGGTTCATGTTCTTGGTGCTGGGAGAGCAGTCAGTGCGTGAGTATGACGCCGAGTTCAGCAGGTTGGTCGTTCATTCTGGGCACGGTTTGGATGACGAGCGGTCTCTGGTTCAGAGGTTCTTGCAGGGACTTCGTTTGAGCATTAGGACCCAGTGCAGGGGTGGCAGATACGTCTCGAGGGCGGATCTTGTGGAGCTAGCAGCTTCTATTGAGGAGGATCAGTGTGAGCAGTCTGGTCCGGTTATCGTTCAGCCTGCTGTTGTTCCTGCCGTTCAGCCGAGGAGTCAGCAGCAGCAGCAGCAGCATAGAGGTTCTGGTTCTGGCAAGGGTGGTAAGCCTGCGCAGGGCCAGAAGAGGAGATGGGATGATTCTTCTAGGGCGAGTTCAGGTAGCCACAACACTCATGGTTGTTTCGGGTGCGGTAGTTCAGAGCACCGAGTGGCGAGCTGTCCTAAGTTCTCCGGGAAGTCTAAGGTTTGCTTTCATTGCGGCGAGCCAGGGCATTTCAAGCCCATGTGTCCCCAGTTGCAACCATTGGCGCTTGCAGTAGTTCATCCGATAGCAGCGCAGCCTTTGGCTCAGGTAGTGGCAGAGCAGCCGGGGGCTCATATAGGAGGAGCTCAGCAGGGTTATGAGCAGTAGAGCAGTGGGCTGGTGCGGCGGCAGTTTTTGGAGCAGGATCTGGGAGATCAGTTCGAGGAGTGAAAAGCGTCCTTTTTGTCGCAGTTGTTTTCGTTTGTTTTCCGTTTCAGTTTGGCATTGTTGTTTCCTGGATTTTTATTGTATTTCGTTGGTGTTAAAACGATTTACATTTATTTGAAAATTTATAAGATGGTGTTCCTTATTTATTTTCATAAGGACTTGAGATGTCTGGTTCGTGATGTGTTTGTATTTGTGGACCATGTTGGTCGGTTTTCGAGGTTATCCCAGGATGGGAATGTTGTGACTATACCACGTGAGGCAGCTCTAATCAGAGGAGAGGTGTGTTCTCCTGTGTGCTTGCGGGGATGTGAGACCCCCAGATACCGTTGGCTCGAAGGAGGTGTCCCGAGAGTGCGAGCGGTATATTTCGTGTGTGGATTAGAGGGAGTCTCTGAGGTCAGGGAAGGATCTCGTGTGGTATCGGCTGTGTCAGGCCGGGATTTTTGGTCCATGTTGGACGATTGCGGAACGAGTGGGAATCTCGTATAGTGTTGGCTGGAGCAGCCAAGATTTTGGTCTGTGATAGATGGTTCAGAGGCTCTAGTTATGAGTCAAAGTATCGCTGGTAAGGTTGGGCCTATGGTTGAGTTCGGGAACCAGATGTAGCATTCGAAAGATCCCATTTGGACTGACAGATGGCTGTACATGTTCTTGTTTGATTGTTGTACAGTCAACTGTCAGCCCTAGTTTGGGCTAGGTATAGTCTGGACTGACGGACGATTGTACATGTTCTTGTTTGATTGTTGTACGATTGACCGCCAAACCTGGACGGAATTAAGAATGTCGCATCGTGGGTTCTGGATGAACTGGGCAAGTGTTGGGCATTTCGAGTTGTGGTTATGCTTTTGTGTGTTTATTATGCTTGTGGTAAGCACAGGAGGTGGCGTCGTGATCGGGGATCGGGGATCACCTAAACGCGTTTGTTATCGTATGCATAGCGGTTATCGTGGAGTGTTCGAGGAATCCTGAGGATCAGGAGCTTATGGTGTTTGGTTCTAGAGAGAATCAGGGGCAGAGCTGGATGCAGAGTCGAGCAGTACTGGTTAGAGGAGCACTGGTTTGGTTACGAGAAGACCGATGGGAGTATTCAAAGGTTCAAGGTTCGTCACGGATGGCTTTTTGGTATGTTTTCGAGGAAGATGTGGCTGGTTGGTTATGGCGCGGTGAGAAATCAAATTCTGGGTTACGATTGATCGTGCGTGTTCTTGTTTGATTGTCGCGCGGTAGATCTGTTAGACCTAGTCTGGGTTCGGAGGACTCTGTGCAGAGCGAACAAGGAGCGTTTCAGGTTATCGGGAAGATTGTCGGAGTTATCAGGATCAAAAATCGGCCGAATCTGCGTATTGTCACGCGTGCAGGAGTGCTTAGAGCATTGTGGGATTCAGGAGAGGAATCCGAGTCGTGAGTTGGTTGAAGCAGTCGGTTCAGTTCAGGTCCCTCCGAGCGGGACAGGCAGGGTATCGGCTAAAGGTTGTGAGCGCTGAGGCGTCAGGAGTGGTTTTGGGCCCTTGTTGGGCAGTTCAGTTCGGTGATCAGTGCTCAATATTTTTTGCTCTAGGGACTGCGGTCCCGAATAACTCATGTGTTGTGAGGAGAGGTGAGCTTTCCTGTGTGTCATGTGGGGACGTGAGATTCCCGGATACCATTGACTCGAGGGATGTGTCCCAAGAGTGCGAATCGTATGTGTTCCTGATGGGCTGTAGGATGCGTCCTATGGGTGCCAGGTGTAGGCTGAGTTAGGAGCAATAGATTTTTAGGGCGTGCGAGGAGTTTGGTTTGGCTTTGTGCGTCGAGGTTGTGGTTTGGTTCTTCTGGGAAGTCGGCTGTGTGGCCGTGTGTTCGGCATGAGTAGTTTGTTTTGCTAGAATAGGTTGCGTGTTGCGTGCTGTTATCAAGGGAGGTATTCTTAGTTCCTGATGCTTGTCTCGTATGTGTTGATTACTCTAAGGAAGTATTTTTCTATATAGAGCCAGAGCTTGAGGGAGACGTCCTAAGAGTGGAGTGACATCGGCATCGTTACCTCGAGGGAGACATCCTGAGAGTGTGATGATGACGGTAGATATGAGTAATCGATAGCTGACCGTGTCATGAGAATGGAACGGAATACAAACCTCGGTGATATTCTTGTGCGTTCGGTTTCGACGACCGGGATATCAGATGTAGTGTCTTGGTTGTGCATGTTCTTGTTTGATTGTTGCACAATCGATCGATCCAATTCTGGGTCTACTGCTGGTTGTACATGTTCTTGTTTGATTGGTGTGCGATCAGTTGGACAGATCTAGGCGGGATTAGGAAAACGTTGCGTTAGGTATTTCGGGCTAGGGACTTTGCGCGTTCCTTTTAGATTCTTATTGTGGAGGTGGATAGGCGTTTTAGAATTTATTACGGATGACTCATGATCTGGAGACGGTGGTTTTCCAGAGTTTGTATCGGGGATGGTGACTTCCTGTATACATACTGAGAGACGGTGGTTCTCTCCAGGAAACTGTGGTTTTCCTGTGTACTGATATTGGGACGGTGGTTTCCTTTATAGTACGGAGAGCATATATTGGGACGGTGGTTCCTCTATAGTGCTGAGAGACGGTGGTTCTCTCGAGGAGAGACGGTGGTTTTCTCGAGGAGAGACGGTGGTTCTCTCGAGGGGACGGTGGGTTCCCTAGAGTGTGTGTGTGTGTGTGGATGAGTTAAAACGTAATAAATGTCTAGAAACGCGTGTATAGTGTGGGTTGGTTGTGGAGTGTTGAGATTTTTGTGTAAATCTCTAGTGGTTTGGCCGGTGCGGGCCAGAGTGGAGTCTCGAGTAGACTTGTGTTTTGGGGATTAGGCGTGCTTTTCCCAGTGGTTGGCCGGTGCGGGCTAGAGTGGAGTCTCGGGTAGACTTGTGTTTTGGGATTCGAGGACGAATCCAGTGTGGTGGGGGAGAATTGTAACATCCCAAAACCAAAAATTAGATTTTTTGGTAGGGGTGTCGATCGACACCAAGGGAGGGTGTCGATCGACACCAAATTCTGCGATCGGTTTCGGTTAAGTTTTAATCGTCCGGTTTAGCTCGGGTTGATGGAGAAACCCTAGGGCTTTCGTATTTAAGTCCTTTTGGATTTGTGGCCGCGTGAGGCAGAAAGAAAAAGGTTTTTTCGTGGCTTTGTGTGAAGGAGAAAGAGTTTTGAGAGAGAGGAGTTTGAGAGGAAGAGAAGACAGGTTCGTCTGTCTCGGTAGAAGTGAAGAACGGTCGACCTAATCGAGTCTGATCGACGTGATTTTTTCTTAGGTTTGTTCTCCTTCCTCTTAGCTTTCTATAGGAAAAATCCGATTGGCTTTTGGAGTTGTAGTTTGTGAGTTATGATTGTTTTTCCATAAGGGGTCTGTGCAGTCTCGGGATTCAATCAGCCTCCTTGGGAAGTGTTTTCCCGGCGTTTCATAGAGAATCAGAGGACGAGCTTGGTGCCGTTAGAAATCTCTCTCTGTCTAGTTTCTGGATTGGGCTTCGGATCCTGATTTGGAGGTAATCTCCGTTCTCTGTGTTCGTTTGATTTCAGGGTGATGGTTCTGAAACCTCTGTTTTTCCTGTTTCGATTAGCGAGATTGCGGGCTGCTTTCCCGTCGATCTGTTTGGATTTAGGAGTCGTTCTATACACCGTTGGAAAGCTCTCGGTGTCTAGTTTCCAGATCAGTTTTCAGAACTCGATTTGGAGCAGGGAGTCGCGAGTTATTCTCCTCTGTTTCGGTCAGGTTCTTTGTTCAAACCATTTTTTTAAGGTGAGTGCGTGTCTATAGGTTGATTTAGCGATTAGCGATTCGTGTTGATGTTTGGATACTTATGAATGGTTTTTCCTGGGTGTTGACGTGATGGTTTCGTGTGATGTTTGAGTTGAAATCGTGTGTTCGTGTGTTTTACGTTTTTTGGTCTCGGAAAGAAAAACCTCGTGTCGATCGACACCTTGTGGTGTATCGATCGACACGACGGTAGAACCAGCGTCGATCGACACCGTGTGACGTGTCGATCGACAACCTGTGATTTCTGATTTAAATACTTTTTAATCTATTGTTAATTGTTGTTCGGCTAATCGTGTTTAGCCTGTAGACGTTCTCACTAAGTATTTATTAATACTTACGCAACTCGTTTTTCCTAATTGTGTTGCAGGTAAGGAAAAAGGAAAAGTGTGACCGCGGGATCATGGCATTAGGGAGAGGATGATTAGGACGGTTGTGTTTTATGTTTCTAGTTCTAGTAAACCCGGTTAGGTTGCTAGATTTTTTTTTTTTTTTTATGATTTTCCTGGAATTGATTTGATTTGATGATTTATTATTATTATTATTAAATGAACTATTTTATGAGAATTTCCGCTTTAAAAAAAAAAAAAAACCGGGTGTTACAGAACCTCAAAAGAGGAGAAAAATATATGTTGGATATGAATATTAAATAAATGTCTAGAGCTATCCCAGAAGGATATATTGAAGTCTCGACTTGTATATTCACAGTATAATGCTTCAGTTTCCAACATTAGAGGGAGAAAACAAACAGCTGGAAAAAGATATAAGTTTTTATGAATTATCAATGATCCTCGGACTAGAGAATGTACATTAGTAGTCCAAAAAGATAATTCATAAACAAAACTTGGCGTATTAATTGTCATACGCTTTTGCTGATCCCAATAGAGTGATGAAATCACCTATGCGAGCTGTATATGCTCGAATTAAATGTATGTCTTAGAAAAACTATATCAAACTGCTAGTGAGTCTAAAGACCGCATGAAGTGTGATAGACCTATTTGGTTCCATATATAAATCCTCGTAAAAAGAAAGGAGCAGAAATTAAGAATGACCAAATCGAGGTAATAAAGATTTTGAATGATCTCCAGAAGAGACATCAACATGACAAATGAAAAGTTCAAGTACTTGACAATGAAAAGAGCTAGCTAGCTATGTCATGTTAGAAATAATATGGGAAACCGAAAAGCAAATCGACGTCGTAATATTTTGCATGCTATGAGCTGTTGATATTATGAAAAGAGGATCATCAAAGAAAGTCTATTGAAATGTGTACACAAAGAAATGATTGGTCAAAGCGGAAAGAAAAATAGACTTGCAATTATAATCTCCTGTAGAGAAACATAAGGACCAACAGTCCATGCACCTGAAGTGTAAATCCAGTGAAATATATTAAGTTTTGTGTAAAACAATAGTGAAAATAGTGAAATTTTCACAAACACAAGGATCATTTTATGAAGAGATATATTTCTATTCTCTTTTGGTGGAAGCAATATTTTGAGTTATGTTATAAGTCTGGCAATAAGAGATGGTATACTAGATAATGACATTTATATGAAATGCTTGAAAGATATAATCCCTAAATGATTAATGGTATCATAGTTATAATCCCTGAAGGATTAAAGATATCAATATTATATTCTCAGGAACTCTAGTCAATAGAAAATATGTAACATGGGGTATAATCATGTAAATGTATACCCATGTAGATTTATCAGAAGATAATGATCAAAATAATTCTTGATTTGAAGATAATCAAAGCCCCACCAGAGTTATCATAATAATTATAGTAAAAGATCACTGATAGTGATATTTGTATAAAGATCCCAGAAAGATTTGCTAGAAGCAAAAACTCTTTTGTGCAAATCGCAGAAACTTCAATCGTTCTCCTTATGGGTTGAAATAATCACAGTGTATGTGGTATAGTCTCATCAGTGAGTATTATAAGCGGATTAGAGAAAAGAGTTATTACAATTTTAGTATATGTTGATGATTTGAACATCACCAAAACTCCTAGAGAGAGTTATATTTTACCGTAGAATATATGGAGAAATGTTTTGGGAAAATATATTGAAAAGATAAATTATCTTCATGTATATAGCGAAAAGATGCTGATATCCTAAGGATCCTTTGATTCTATATTAGAATGTTCACATATATTTGGTCCTGAAGTACCACACTTAAATTGATGTTCAAGAAATTTATCGATCTTTTCATGATTGAAAGATGAGATTTTATATGATAAAAAAGAAAATATGTTATGAACCAGAAGTCTAATGATTTGAGATATCATAAATCATACAATTTTGTTTGTTAAGGCTATGCTTATGATCATTCGAAAAGATAGCATATGATTGGAAGTCATCTCCTGAAGGGAAAAATATAATGATGAGCGTGGATATACTCTTTTTCCCTTATCATAGTTTTTATCCCATAGAGTTTTCTATGAAAGGTTTTTAACGAGACATCAAAGAACACGCAAATGATAAACACTTAAAAAGGAATGTTATCATTAAAGTGATATATGAAAGTCTATCAATCTATATAATGAATATCTTACTTTAATGATATTAAGAGAAACATAGAGAATGATCAAGATGGATAATCTAAAAGATCTTTAAGTTGCAGAAGAATAGCGATATACATATTCTACATATTCGTTCAAGTAAAATTTTGGCGGACTTATTTCTCAAGACACTTCCAACTACTACTTTGAAGAAACAAGTTCATCATTTGGATGCGTTGTCTCAAAGATCTCAAGTCATCTTATCATCAGGGGAAGTAAATACGCGTTGCACTCTTTTTCCCTTAACCATGGTTTTTCCCACTGGGTTTTCCTGGTAAGGTTTTTAATGAGGCAGCATCACTTGCGTATTAGGAGTAGTTTTAGATAATGGACATTCAAGGGAAAGTGTTATAAACTCATTTATTTTGAATGTCTATATATGCTTATGGCCTTGTTCACCAAGTCTTTTCCTCTCCAAGTTATTACTCCTCCCCAAGTTATTGTATCCTATATATACCTTTGTTCTCTATGGAATAATATCATCACTCAATTCTCATTCTCTCTTCTCATATCACAACAATTACAAATATTATATTAATATAATTTTTTAACGAAGAACCCCTTTAGCATATTCTAAAGTGCATGTAGACACGGTCCTGGTCCTCGTAGACAATGTAGTAGCTAACATACCAACTCTATTGACTGGCATTTAATTGTTATTGTTAAATCCAACCTCATCGAATATAATTTATAATAGTAAAAAGAGAATATATTGTACTCAAATTTTATTTACTATCTAATAAAGATCGGACAGCTTTTGTTTTTGGTGACCGAACAATTGCCAGCCAACAGCCAACAAAATCAAAATATTGTAATCAGAATGAAAAATAAAATACTCTGAACAAATAAGTTAGTTGCAAGAGCAAACTAGCCGGCTGGGATGTTGTCGTCGTTCTTAAAGAGTGCGGTACATTTGTTTCTCAGACTTTTTATTCGCCTTCCGTTGATATTACATTTTAGTTTTACAAAGAGGTGAAGTCAAATTCTAGTGAAAAAGTCATATGTACAATTTCAACCATTTCCTCTGGTTAAAAACACATTGATCCAACAAACTGCTCTATGCCTAACATATACTCCCTCTGTTTTTATTTGTTTGATTTTCTAGAGTTTTCACAAATATTAAAAAAACACCTTAATGGTTAATTATGAATGTCTTATTTTTTGCAAAAACAATTTTCCATAACTTTAAATCAATAGTAATCTAATAAAGTCAATAAATATGTCTTAAAATCTACAATTCACCATTAAACTTTCATTAAAAATGTATTGAAAAAGTGAAAAATCAATATTTTAAAAATATTTTTTTTTCCTAGAAAATCAATCTTTTGGAAACGGAGGAAGTAGTATTTTGGGCTGCTTAAAAAAAAAAAAATTTTAGTAATAAGCATCTTGGTGAATGATGGTGTTGATACCAGCATAGAGCATACTAGAGGCTGTCTTTTTTTAGCTCATGCGACATAGGATAAAAATTATTCTTTGGAAGAGATTTCAACGCCGTTTTGGACCTTCAGCCTATAATCTTTTTTGATGTCCATAAACCACTTTGTCTTTTTTTGTTTGTTTTAGAAACACATTCCTCCCAAATAGAATCGAACATTGTTCGTTTTTCTCAAAAGAATCTTTAGATCAAGAGTCATTTGGTTGCATGTCGTACATTTATTTTGCAATAAAATGTGCACCATTAGACTGTTTTCAACTTCTAAAAACACAATGTTACTGCGGGGGCGGGGGGAAGAAATGGACCGTAAAAAATTAAATTAGGGGGGGGAGAGAAACAAACCAGACCCTCTATATTCCAAAATCAAAAACAAACAAAATCAAATTTTGGGGATGATGGGAAAAAGGAAAGAAATCAAATTTGGTGTAAGAAAAAAAGAAAAGAAGAAGAAACCGGGACATTTACAAAGATGAGTCGGATATTTACATATGCTTCCTGTTATTTAGGTCAGTCCAACTACATACCAAATAACCAGCGTTACCTTCCCTTGCAAGGCACAGTTTCTCCTCCAAACCATTTACAATGCTCTCCCGAATAAAACCCAACGACTGAAATCATTCGAGAAGCCGGGTGCTAAAACAATTTCACCTTGATCAGAACTGCCTCTCCTTGTACGTAACTGTAAAAGATCCGACCGAGTCAGTGTCTTTGTTTGTGAGAGAGGAGGTTACAAGTAAAATATATTAACTTGAATAAGTATGATATGGAGATAAAGGAAGTTTACCTCAAAACTGGAGTTCGAGTTAGATACAGAAGTGACGGATTCGTCCAGGTCAGTGAATATGTTATCTGACGACCAAGATTTTGAGCTGCCAGAAACATTTAGAGCATTAGAAGGCTTATATAGAGAGTGTCCGTTCTTATTAGAGAGATGTATCAGAATAGTACCTAGAACGTTCAAATATTTCTTCTGCTGGAGTAAATTTAGTTTTGTATGAGTGTGCAAAACCAGGTATATCATTAGGAGGCCTGGGAGAATCATAATTAGAGCAACTTCCTGGAAACATCTCGCTTGGTCCCGCTCCTTTCAAGTGATCTTCACAGCATATAACCGAGAGGAAGCTGAAGATGTGATCAAACAGGACGAACAGAATCAGAAATAAAGTAGAGTATTGGATGAATGGTTGCAACAAGTTTAAGAGACTCTGATTCATACCTTAAAGAAGCTGGTTCAGTTTCGTAGAATGGGATTTCTGAATTGGTTTCTGAGATACCCCCGTTTAACCCTAGCCCTTCACGTGAAGGCTGAGTTTCGAGTGCCATCTCCTCCAGATTCAAATCACCGTCCACGAGAATGTTGTCGGAAAAGGATCTCCTAATTAGTGGCCTGCACAGTTTTAGATATCCAAGATATATCAATCTATTCAGGTTTAGCCAAATTTTCAACAAAAAAAGGTACCTCATATTTTCGATATCTAAGTTAGAACTAGCTCTTGCAATGTTGTGCTGGTCAGAATCTAACTCCCATATTGCTGGCTTCCCCAATTGAGGCCGGAAATGACCCAAGAACCTGTCGAGAGAAACGATCTTTAGACTGAACCAACACCTAACAAATCAGGAAACAGAAAAATAAGTTTCTAAAATGGAAGCTTACACATTGATGGCGTTCTGCTTTTCACTGTCCTGATAAGCATTATTGTAGTGACGACGTAAAGCTGTGAAGATATCACGGTGCTTCATCACCATGTTCCAGTCACGTCTCAAAGCGCTAAACATCTGTAAAAAAACCATTTTTTTTTTAAATCTAAAGTTGATACACATAGTTCAAAGATCCATCTAAAACCTAGTAAGAAACTGTGTTTGGAAATCAAATCACCTTAATGTGTGCTTCTGAGCCACCGTACTGCAGCGCCACTGTATCTCCCATGTTTTGGTAAGCTTCCATCAATTTTTTTGCCAAAGGATTATCAAGATCGACGATAGGAGGTCCTGTGATGCCCAATGTATGCAGCTGATGAGCAAGAGCTACCAATCCATTCGCGTACTGCGCAAAATTAGTACGGTCCAAACAGTCTATGCAGTTTGTCCTCAAGACCCCATTTTGAAGAGTAAATATATCCGGCTTCAAAGCTTCTTTTTCTGGACTAGTTGGCTCTTCGTCTTGACTAGGAACAGAGTTACTGAAGCATGGTAGCATTAGTATTAGGAGTTGCCAACAAAGGCGCAATACAATTAAAATTATGTATCGGAGACTGAAAAACTACAGCTACTATGACACAAAGACTGTATTTGCATGAGACAATAGTAAACCAAACTTACTTGAAATACAAATCATTGATGATTCCTGCAGCTCCTACACCTGAAGGAGCTTCAGCGAAAAACAAGTCAGTCAATTCCAATGCTTTCCTCGCAAAGATACACAAGTGGTTGAATGCATCATCAGCTCCACTGAAAAATCAAACGGAAACACGGGTTAACATTTTTAAAATGTAAAAGATATTACAAATCAACCAACCAATTTCTGCGTAAAGTGCAATTGTTACCTTTTGTAGTGTTTGCTTAGATCAAAATGGATTGCCTTTAAACGATTCTCCTTCCTTACGCCTTTATTAATAAATCGGATCGCCTTTGCAAATTCTGCCCGTAAGATGGCTTCCCGACCCTTTTTTTCACCCGTCTGATATCATAAGGTAGCAAAAGATACAACCAATCTTTTGATTAATCCAAGAAAAGGCGGAACCAGCGCAGAAAATTTGAGTTTTTTTCCTAGAAAATGAGAGAGTCTACCTTTAGGAGGTTCAGAATTATTATCCGCTTCCCATATCTCTGTCTCAGATTCTCAAAGTGGTGCCGAGTAGCCACATAAGTAGCATCCTTCTTGTTTACTGTGGTCGAAAGAAGACAGAACGAAAAGCGTTAAGATAACAAAAACAAAACTAAAGGATACTTTTTTGCCAATGCATATAGTGCTTACTTATAATCTCAGGTTGTGGCTTGAAAAGAGATGTCTCCTGTGACCAGTAAAGGGGAATGGAGCCTCGAATCTGCACAACTGATACTATCGGAATCTTCTGACCTGCGGGAACCTCTTTGGAAACAATCTGCTCTGTCTCGACGTCGTTGGCTACTCTTCCTAAATCATTTACACCGCGCCTTAGATATCTGCACATTTATAGGGAGAAGGCAAGGAATAATGTAGTTAAGATCAAAGGCACATCAAAACTAGCCCATAGTATTAGGGGTGGGCATTTTAACCGAACCGAACCGAACCGACCCGACCCAACCGAACTCAAACCGACCCAACCCGAACCAAAGTCTACACACAAACCGTTTGGATGAGTTTTCCCTCAACCCAAATGGTTCGGTTTGAACCGAACCGAACCGAAAACCCAATATGTTTATTTCACTTATTAGTTAATTATGTTTAATAGTAACATAGAAACAATACGTATGATTTATGTTGATTTTTTTAGTATAATTTATGTATTAAAAGCTAACCTACAATACGTACTAAAGCTTACATACAATATGTATGATTTATGTTGATTTTTTTTAGATACAATACAATAGTAATGATTTATGTTTAAATAAAACCGAACCAAACTTAACCCAAACCGAACTAAACCGAACCGAATCAAAACCCAACCGAACTAAGTTTGGTTGGCTTTGGTTAGAGTTGTACTAAAACCAAATAAACCGAACCGAACCGAACCGAACCCAAACCGAACCCGAAATTAAACCGAAACGCCCACCCCTACATAGTATGGTATTGCGTAAGACCGATATACATTTATGAGACACTAACAAATTATGTTTTCAAGATGAGGAAAATACCTTGTACCAGCATAATGCCGTGAACGCCGAGCAATGACAGTTAGTACAAATTCTTCACCAGATACTGAACATTTAGTCTGGACAAAGCAAATGAAACATTAGGTTCTTATGTGCAAAGTTTTGGAAAGTATCCAGTCTAAACCATTTCATATAGGCACGCATTTGATGGGTACCTGTTGAAAGAATCCGTATATCAATGCAACTGTCCATATGGTATTACTCAGGATCCTTCTGATCCCGCGTGTTAAATGTGCATTCCACACGAACATCGTGTTGTCGTGCAATTTTCCTTTCTCAGAACAGCCTATGTTCTTCTGGAGGCAATACATGAGGTGATATGTGTAGCTGAAGTAGAAGTTTTTGGTAAGATCTACCATGCTTAGGAGCTTCTTGTACCTACAACATAATTGGGAAAATATGTTGGATATTTGTTCTGCTAAAGTTTACATATTGATAATATAGACGTTACAAGAATTATCGGTGCAATACCTTTGCTCGGCAAAAGAATCAGCCACTCTAGACTGAACGTTAGGATGTGGAATCACGATCATTTGACGCTCTGCTATACCATAAACCGTATGGCCGCAGATCTCTCCCATTTTCTTTCTTTTAGTTATAACTAGCATGTAATAAGGCTCCAAGAATTTCACAAACCCTGCATCCAAAGTATCAACATTGCTCCATGAGCTCCAAAACAATGAGAAAGGAAAAACGCGCGGTAACAAAGTCCCGCAGTGGTAACAAAGAGACACACCGATGATTCCATAGCAAGTTGTGACTGGTTGTAGCCCACCAGTCTTCCTGTTCCCTCGGCTTATCCATCTTTTCAGTTCGCGCATTTCTTCATTTGTATATCTTGTAGGATCTTCAAATAGATTCAACTCGTTTCGCTCTGTTCGATCAATCTTAAGAATCCTCCTAAAGCTTTTGCTCTCATCTCTCCCAACCAAATAAAAATTCTGCACAACAGACCAATTTATTCACTAACTTCAAACCAAAAAGGTAGTGATTTTTGCTAAAAATCCATTAAGCAACAAGCTGAAATTTCTAAATTATACAAAACTTAAAACTAAAGACTCTACATTATGTCAAGTTAAAGGCTCTTTCATGCCTTACACTACAACCATACGAAAACCACCAAGCAAATACATAGAAACAGACTAAATTCAAATATAATACCGTAATTTGAATCTATAACCGCAAAATTAATTTGTTACTATGCGATTCTATTATATCAAACAAAATAAAAAAATCCAATTAACCATATCATTATCAGCGTAATTATCGGTAAATTAGTTGAAGATAAAAAAGATCACATTGATGCGAAATCAAAACTAATTTAGAAGAGAACTAAGAGTAAGATTCAACATAATCAGATCATAAACGTACGGAGATTAAGAGAAAGAAATGATAAATTTACCGAAGGAGTAGCGTAGAGCTTGAATTTCTGAAGAACGGGCAAGTTAATCAGCTCGGGCCTCGGGTCAACCCGAGGCTCCGATCCCATCAGACCAGACAAATCCGAAAATCCGACACCCGGAGAAAGCTCGGAGCCGGTTTGACCCCGATTTCGATGTAGTCGAGTTGATCAGACGATATGAATAGAGCGCGATTGACTGGAAATTCGTAATCGAAGACAATTTTCCCAGGAAAATCTCAGAATCAGAGATTTAAGAAGAAGAAGATAACGAAGAAGACGAAGACGATAGAAGAGTGGAGCCGTCGAGGATGTGACCAGGTCGGAGGAAGAGAGAGAGATTTGTTAAAAAGGTAAAAAAGCTAATTTTGCTTTAACCTTTTGGGCGCTAATTCGGCTGTATTTATAGGCTTTACGATAACGTCAACGTTTTTGGAGTACCTTGGTATAAAAGATCTCACCTTTCGTCCTACCAAAAAAAAAAAAAGATCTCACCTTTCTTTCTCTATTTGATGATTGGAATTATATTTGAAAGTTTTACTTTTCACCTTTCCTTTTTCCAATTCTCATATATTTATATCTAGAAAGGCAATCTCTTTTCTTTCTTAAATTTCTATTTTATTTTATGCTCAGTTTTAGAATATTACCTTCTTATTTAGCCATATAGTAAGATTATTACAATTAAACAAGTTTTTTTAAAAAAGAGATAACAATAATATTATATTTTAAGTAATCAATAAAAATTATATTTTAACTAGTAGTTTATGAGAATAACCAATGTCACTAGTTCCGAATGTACTGTATATAGGAATAAATGATTTGTAATTTAGACGCGATTAACGGTTTACTACAAGTACAAGAAAAGGCTATGGACCCAAAAACTGAATTTTGTACGAATCAAAATGGACAATTCTCAAAAAATACCACACTTTTAAGTTTTGCTTCCAAATGAATCATAAATTTTTAAAAGTTCCAAAAATACTATCTTTTTCAAAAATTTCAAAAATATCACAAATTTAGAATTAATTTTAAATATTTTAAACTAAACTCTAAATCCTAAAACTTACACCTTACACCCTATCCCTAAAACTATACCCTAATTGTACAATATTTAACCTAAATCTAAAATTTTAAATTCTAAAATAAATCAATTTTTGTGTTTGTGGTATTTTTGAAACTTTTGAATTTGTTTTGAAAAAATAGTATTTTTGAAACTTTTAAAAATTGGTGGTATGTTTAGATACAAAATATAGTATTTTAAGGAATTTTTCGATCAAAATTATATTTTAACCGGATAAGAGATAGTAAAATTGTAGTATAGATCTCAATTAATTACGCGTGGAGATGCACGCAAAACACATGGAACGGGTTTGGGGGTCCACATAGCTTCTTTATAAAATATAATTCACGATGATGATTTTTTCTTACAAGCTATATAATATAAAACGTTTAATTTGGTTTAGCTGGCTATGAAACTCGACTAATTATCAAAGATGCGGTGGGCTCGTAGTTAAATATTTAAATTTAGTTCCATTATGTTTAGTTCAATCCTTCTTAGAAAAAAAGGCATTTAAAATAAAATGGACTGATTCTGGACTCATAGAAAGTAAAGAATCAACTCGAATTTTGAAATTATCAGAAAAAAGGAAAGAAACAAATCTCGTGAAACAACCAACACCTTTTTTTTTAATTAATTAATAACCCGAATTAATATTTTCATAAATATTAATCTTCTACAGCTATTCAACAATTTGCGGAAGTTCTCATAAAAATAATTCAATAAATTATTAAACCAAATACCAAGTTCAATAAATCAGTTCTAGAATTCAAATAATACTAGCAACCTAAAAACTAGGCTCACTAGAAACTAAAGAATATAACTAAACACCCTATCATCCTCTTCTCTGCCATTGATTCCGCGATCACGCATTTTTTTGTTACCTGCAACACATGGTAATAAGAGTTGCATAAGTATTTAATAAATACTTAGTGGAGGCGGTCATCCCGTCTACCGGATACATAGTTAGGGAACAATAGATTATCAAAATTCTACACGATCAAACAACAATCCATAACAATTAAAAAAAGCAGCATTTAAAACAGGTGGTGTCGATCGACACACACACGTGGAGTCGGTCGACACTCCATTCAGGAACACAATCCTCGCAAATATATATATCAATGGTGTCGATCGACACTACTACTAGGTATCGATCGACACCTCTCGCAGAAAACCTGAACCGAGTCAAAATTCTCTCACGACGCGAATTCCGTTTCATCGCACGAGATCAATCACGATTCCAAACACACGAATTCACACAGAATAATCACAGCAAACAATCAAATCATCACAATCATTCATTCGAAATTCCTAATAATCTAATTCCATATCCACGATCATCCACTCACCTCGAAATCGCGGATGAACAAGGGAAAACGGATTGAACAACGACGAATCAGCGATGAAACTCACAGAAACCAGACTCAAACACCACGAACTGCGAGGAACAAAGATCTCTATGCCTCTAGAATTCAACGAGAAGGTTTTCGAGGGATTTCTTTGCAACAATCCTTCAGAAACTCTCAAACAATCTCTCTCATTGATCTAACTTGTGAAATCTGCCTCCCAAACACGGCCACAAGTCTGATATCCTTTATAAAGTCGAGCCCTAGGTTTCTCCTTAAACCGGCTCACAAACCGGACGATTAAAACTTAACCGATATTGGTCCAAAACATTGGTGTCGATTGACACCCACCACTGTGGGTGTCGATCGACACCTCTTCCAAATTACAGTAATTTGGTTCCGGGATGTTACAACTCGACTAAGTCTAAAATGAATAGAATAATCATGCTCATAACTAGATATACGTTTATACCTCAATATATAGATTGTTAATTTTACGTAAATCAAATTTACTATCAAACCACGTGGACATTTTTAACTACACCATCTTTTCACGTTTTAAAATAATAATGAAAATATAATTGTTAAAATGGGAAAACAGAAAAGACAGAGATCAATAGAATGATAGAGAATAAATTTTACTTTGAGAAAAATAATTTTATTGGCCGTGGTAAATAAGACTATTCAAGAAACCTATTTTCTTCATTTTTTTGTAACTGCACCAACATCTTATTCACTTTTAAAAATAATTGATGTTAAAATGGGAAAACGGAATGAAAAAGACATCAAAAGAATGATAGAGAACAAAATTTACTTTGAGAACTTTTGTTTAACTGTTCGTGGTGAATGGACTATTCAAGAATCTGTTTTCCTCATTCCCTTCCCTAGGCAAGAAGCCATGTTTAAAATTTGCAGTAATGCATCTCCAATAAATAAGTAAGTAGAGTAAAAAAAAAATCATTAATCATAAAACATTTTTTTCTGTTTTCATATAAAATGGCTAATAAAAATTTTTAAATAACATTTATTTAATATCCTGGATAAGACAATTAAGTTACTCAATCTTCTTTGTAATATACTCAAAAATATAATCTTATAACTTTAACCTTGAATAATTTATTTTACCATATGCAATTAAAATTAAAATTATCAGCAATAAGTGATTATGATTAGAAAAGTAAGATTGATAATCAACCTTAAATGCATTTTAAAAACAAAAGCTCCATGTCTCTACTAAAAAGATATTTTTACAAAATGGACATAATATTGCTACTTACACTAAAACAAAAATTAAAGGCTTCTAATTTTTAATAAATAAAAAACGGCCAGAGGCCAAGGTTTCTTAGAATATGGATATGTAAATTACTTGGTAACTTGTGGATAAAACAAAGGATATGTAACTTAATTTTTAACGAGTTGGAGGAATATTATTTTTGGCGAAACTTTGGTGAACTTAACTATAAACGATCGAATTTCTGATTATCGATCCGAGAGCTTCCGAGTTAATTATCATTTTTGTTATAATGATATAAACTTTATATTATAAATAGTCGTTGAAAATGCATATTAAACGGCTTTCTCAAACGCAAACTGAACGCGCAATGGCCGACCCGATTGGATGGTTAGTCCTCTAACGATGGACATGTGTTATGTACCGTGTAACTATAAATTATAAGTCAATACGCGATTAGTCTTTTTAAAATAGTACAAACCAAACGACTAGGTTATATATGAATAATTCATTCGTTGCTCATGGTATTATTTTTAAATCTAGATAGATAGTATGAAAGATTTTTTTAATCAATTTCCTTGTGTAAGAAGTAAAAACTCTTTCCAAATATTATTTGTTAACGACTTCTTTTGACGAAGTATATACAAACAAAGGGATAACTGTGGATGAAAACCAATTCGAATGGGGTGTGCAGGGGATGTGGTTGAATGGTTTATTGTGGAAAATGATTACCGTAAATGTTTTAGATTGCGAAAATTTGACTTTTTATAAAAAAAATTAACGTATAGTTTAATATTTTTCTTCCCATTAATTTGTTTTAGATGATAATTATCATACAAATTCTGATGATTTATAATAAAACAATTATGCTATTTAAAGAGTAATTTTATTTATATTTATATACCACAATATGTATACATGAAATTACTTTGATAATTATTTGTTTGAATTCTCAAAAATATACTTGAACATAATTTTAAGTATATCCCTTAATTAGTTTCGCTCAAATATAATCAAACAGTGTCGAGTAAAAATGGTAAACTCTTTTCCTCTTGTGTGTGTGTAAAACTAGCATAATTGCCATATGGATAAAGACCACCCGACCAAAGTTCCTAGATAACTATACTTCCAAATGTTATTGACATGAAGTTTCCGTTTATAACTTGCACAATTACATCAGTTATCTTTTTGTCAAAATTTTAAAATTACGTCACTTTCGCATTAAAATATACAAAATCAACCCATGTAATGTGATATTATGGCCGACCAATGATAGCTTCGCAGTGACTTAATCCGCTCAAATATCCAGAACCTTCTTCTTGATTGAATCATGTTATATCAAACAAAAAAATCATCTCATATGGTTTAATCACTAATAAAATTCAGCGAAGACTTGGAAGCTAAAATAAATAAAAGAGTCATTGCACAAATATTTCACTAGGGCAAGAATATTTCACCCTTACCCTCCCGATTTTCACTCTTATCTCTTCCGTCCAACACAATCAAAAAGTAAAGCATTAAATGAATATCTCTCACTTTCCGCCGGCAAGATCTCTCTTCTCCGACTTGGTCCGGGTATGTTGATGTCAATCAAGCTCTCCCCGTTGCCTAAGGCTGGGCCGATGTTTGTTCTCCAGCCTCCCATCCCCTCCCCGCGACGGCGAGTTCACTTGGTCGGTACAAGATTCTTCTATATCCTCGGTGGCTGACTCCTCTTTCGCGACCAAACCTTCATCATCCTCTAGAGCCCCCGAATTCAGCTATGCCTCCGGAAACACTGTTCCCATATTTTCCTCCTCGACCACTGGTCCATCTATCTCCTCCGCCGCATCAACCGTCGTCGAGACTTGCACAAGTCACCGTCTTCTCCGGTCTCCATAGAGATCGTGTTTGTATTCAAAATTCACCCTTTGATGGGCCTCAAGCTTTACCTCTTATTGGGTATGGCCCATACTACCATTTGTGGTTCAAACATGTTGATGTTTGATTATGACTCACCTTGCAAAACTCATCAGGCCAGTATTGACATTATGTCAAATTTCTATTTTGCCGAGTTTGCTTTTGTCAAAGGCCATGACACCAACTTCCTCCGCAGTCTGACGAGGCCTATGGTCTCTATTCAAACTTCTTCTATATCGGGCATAGATCTTTATTACACTCCTTCAGGAAGAGATTGTTTCTACCTTTCTTGTTTTATGGTAAGAGAATTCTCCCATCATCGAAACATGTTGCTTTTAGTCTATCCATTATTGAGAATAGCCCATATATCATCACTTCAAAAATCTTATCTACTCTTGAGCTTGATGACTTCTCTCGTTTGAGAAGAAAAAAGTTTTATGGATTCTCAAATCCTATAAATTTCTCCAGTTGGGAGAGATCTAGTTAAAATTAAAATAATATGTTTGCCTCATCTTCTTCAGAGGATTTCCAAGCGGTCTTTCAAGGGTTCCAAGCAAAGGGTACCGAAAGTATGAATGCTCAAATGATCAGAGAGGTGACCAAAGAAGAGATCCAAGAAGCTGTTTTCTCTATCAAAGCGTCCAAAACTCCTTGTCATGATGGTGTGACAGGATTATTTTACAATAGTATCGGGAAGTTATAAAGGAGAAGGTATGTAAAGAAGTTAATAGGTTATTTGAGGAGGGAGTTTTATCAAGTGAGTGGAACTATACTCATTTTTGTCTCTACCAAAGACACCTAATGCTTCAAAGATGGGTGATTTGCGTCCTATAAGCCTTTCTTCTATTCTTTACAAGATTGTTTGTAAGATAATGGTGAAGAGACACCAACCCTTCCTATTAGACCTTGTATCTCCTTTCCAGTCGGCATTTATTGCAGAGAGACTTATCTCATATAATATAATGATAGCACTTGAGGTAGTGCATAGCCTAAGGGCTCATTCCAGAATGAAAAGAGAGTATACGGGTATTAAGTCAAACATGTCAAAAGCGTATGACAGACTGGAATAGAGCTATCTGAGATCACTACTACATGCTTTGGGTTTTCATCAAAAATGTATTAAATGGGTGATGGCTACAGTCAGTTTTGTGACCTTTTTGATTCTCATAAATGACCAACCTCATGGGTTGATTGTGCCACAGAGAGGTTCGAGACAAGAAGACCCCCTATCTCTTTTTCTGTTTGTTCTATGCACAGAGGGGCTTTCATATTTACTGGTCAAAGCAGAAAGTGAAGGTAAAATTTATGGAATGAGGTTTTCAGAAGATGGACCAAGCATTCATCATTTGTTGTTCGCAGATGATAGTCTATTTATCTGTAAGGCTGAGATAGAACAATGTGAGGACCTCAAAAAGATTCTCTGGAAGTATGAAAAGGCCACTGGTCAAAAGGTCAATCCTTAAAAGTGTGCAATTTATTTTAGGAAAGAAGTGGAAGGAGAGAGAAAGGTTTGTATTCAAGTTTCTTTGGGTATTTTGAATGAGGGAGGAACATGAACTTACCTAGGTCTTCCATAGTGTTTTTAGCAGGTCAAATATCGAAATGTTAACATACATTAAGGATAATATGAATTCAAGGATGTCAGGTTGGTTTGCTGGGACTCTTTCATTAAGAGGGAAGGAAATTATGTTGAAAGTTGTAGCCCTAGCAATGCCGGTATTTGCATTGTCTATGTTCAAAATGCCTAAAGCAACGTTTAAATCTCTCTTTAAGGCAATTGCAGACTTCTGGTGGCAATCAGTGGAAGAAAAAAAGAATGTATATTGGGTTAGTTGGCTGAAAATGTGTTTATCCAAGAAAAATGGGAGCCTTGGTTTTAGAGATATTGAATGTTTCAACCAGTTTTACTGGCTAAACAGGAGTGAAGATTTACACAAAGTCCTAATTTTTTATGTGCTCAATTCATCAAGAGTAGGTATTTTGTGAAGGAGAGTTTTCTGCAAGCTACTCAAGGGCCTAGGCCGTCCTTCGCTTAGAAAAGCTTACTATGGGGTATACATTTATTGGTGAAGGGACTTTTTAAGATGATTGGTGATGGAAGATCAAAAAGGGTATGGTGTGATCCATGGTTATATGATGACATTCCAAGAACTCCCCTAATGAAGAACATTCTCATTGACACATAATTAATGGTTAGTGATCTCATTGACCAAAGTACCGGGGAATTGATAAAGGAGGAACTAGAAAATTACTTCTTTCAAGTGGACATTGATTTGATGATTAAGAAGAAACCAGTGATGGGACAAAGAGATTATTGGGTCTGGGATCACACGAGAAGTGGAGAGTATATAGTGAAGAGTGGTTATTGGCTAGCAAATTCAGAGAAGAATCATGAGTTAATTCAAGCAGCCTCGATGTTACCTTCCATCATTGGCCTGATAGACAAACTTTGGGAAATCAAAGCTCCCCTAAAGATCAGAAACTTTATGTGGAGGGCTATAAGCAATGCAATACCAGTGGTAGATCTAGTGGCAATAAGATGGATAAAGATGGATAGTAGATGTCAGACGTGGGGATTAGAAAGAGAGGATCCAAATCATGTGCTCTTTGTGTATACGGTAGCTAGACAAATGTGGGCTCTAATGAATGTGCCACTTCCCCTATCACGTTGTCCTCAGTCTATGTACTATAATTTTCCCTTCATTTTGTCTATCTAGAAGAACTCCCTCATCCCTACTCACATCAGGAGAGCAATGTCGTTGAGGGTAGAGTCTTTGAAACCTTGGAGTCGGCTAAGAAGATTTAGGAGGAGGTAGAGGTATGGTTCATCAACTAAGAGGTTTAAGAGGTTAATGCATATGATAATGGAGAAGGAAATGGTATTGTAGGCCAAGGTAGGAAAAAAGGAAAAGACCCCCTTGAAGGATGGCTTAAATGTAATGTGGGGCAGGAATGGGATAAAAGAGAAAGAAGATATAAGGAGGGGCTTGGATGGTAAGAGATGCTAGAGGAAGGGTTTTATGGCATAGTCGGAAAGCCTTAGGGGGAATGTGGGTCAAAGGAAGACTTCAAGTTGGAAATGATAGTGTGGACAATTAAAAGCTTGATCAGTCACAAACTAGATAAGGTGATGTTTTCCTTTCAACAAGCAGAGATGGTTGGTGCCATTCTTCGGCCAAAGGCTTGGCCAAACTTTAAATATCAGGTCCAAGTGTTATTTAAAGCTTTTGAGCATATAAAGGAATGGAGAGTGGAGTTAGCAGTTAGAAGCTCAAATTGTGGGGCAAATTTGATAGCACAAAGTGTAACAAGAGAAGAGAGGATTCACTCATATGTCTCAATTGGTTATCCATTGTGGTTGCGAGATTTGTTCGTCGCCAAAGCATCGGACTAACAGGTCGTTGGCTTAGCTTTTTGGATTGTGAAACTAGAATTAACATACATATATACTTCTATGTTTGGTATTTTAGTTGCCAAATTTTGGAAGCCATAAGTGATAGACTATTATTTATAGCTGCATATTTATTGGGCTGGTATCTCAAACACTATGCTTCAAGCCTTTTTAATATATTTATATTTAGACGGGAAAAATAGTTTTTTTTTTTTTTATCTCTTGTAGTTTTCTGTTGATAGACATTGTCAATGTTACTGTACACATTAATTTGAATTTTGAGTTTTTGTAAGATTATTGAGAATATAAAACGAAAAACGAAGAGATGAAAGAAACAAGAAATGGTCAAAGATGAAACATACACAAAATAAGAAGAAGAAGAAAGAGGAAAGAGGAAAGAAAAGATGAGAGATAAAAAAAAAACGTGATAATAGCTTAACCACTCACAGCATAGATTCAATTTTTTTATTTTTTGTTGTCATTTAAATTTTTTCTGAACTCGTTTGTTGGTTTCTTAAACGGGAAAAACCCCGAAAATACTCCGACTATATAAAATATATAAACTATTTAGATTTCTTAAAAATACATGAATTATTAATATCTTCTTATTCTCTACAACTCGAACTATTAACCAATATCTTTCTTATACGCAGACTATCAATATCATAAACCTTACACGTTTTATATTTTTAAAAACCTAATTTTACCCATAAAAAATTCTCGTAATCGATTTATCCATATTAAAAATCATATAACTCCACTGTTGCACTTTGATTCTTCTTACTTCTTTAGAAATGAGTTCTTGCATCAAACATTATCTTCCGTATCCGACATCAAAATCGATATTGTTGATTTGATCAAACACAAATTTGATATCACATGACTCGAAAATCCATTGATTCGATGTGAAATTGATGAATTGGCTAAACGACGAGGTTTCGAAGAGGGATATGTAGACATCGATTCAAAAAATAATATTCATGGACGTGATTCAAGGTGGTGAAACGTCATAATCCATGTTAAATGAATTTTGTAATAAGAATAAATCGAATTTGGAAAAATAAATTAGGGTGAAACAAGTTTTCAAATTAAAAAATGTCTAAAATTTATGAAATTTGGTAGTTTAAATATTAAAAAGAGAACAATTAATAATTCAGGTATTATAAAAGAAATTATTAATAGTTCAAATTTTTTTTTAGGGAAACCAAATAGTTTATATATTCTTTTAGCAAATGTTATATAATTGAGATATTTTCGTGGGATCTCTAGAAGCTTCAATTGTCTGATTTTTATTTTGATCTAAGCTTGTTGAGCCGGTGATCGGTGGTTTCACCGACACCGTGCTTTTGTAGATAGTTCGGATTCTCTTTCCCGTAGAGGGATTGAGTTTTTTTCCGACTTGTTCGGATTTCAATTTCCGTTTAGCGGATCAAAAGCTTCCGATTCATTCGGATTTCTTTTCGGCTTTGACCGATCTCTTTTACCAGCTTGACCGGAGTAGTTCTTATCTTTCGGATTTAGTACGTTGTCTAATCCTTTCGTTTCTAGGCTAATTAAATCGGTGTTCTTGAACAATTTTCTTAATGGTCTTTTCTCGAATCTTTTTTCCAAGGGTTGTTAATCTCAATCTCCCGTTAGGAGCCGTGATCGGCTATAGATTGAGTATTCTTTTTGGAAAAAGGCTAGAGTAGGAGGTTCAATTTCTGAAGAATTAGGAGAGAATGAACGGTCGTATGATCTGAGTCTCTTGTGTGATTTCTTTGGTATTGTACCCATGTTTTTAGTAGGATGGTTAAGAATATTTGTTCAACTCATTCGATTTCATTTAAACGAAAGCGGGTACGGTGATCGGAGGAGATGATCGGTTTAAGCAAGTAAATGGAGAGGATCGGAATTTCAAGAGCATGCATATCGGAAAAATATCCGGCGGTGGTTTTTCTTTCTCTTTTGTTTCCAAGCTAACATGTATCATCCACGTGTTTGATGGGAATTGCTTAGTTATTGATCAATTATGAGCTTTAAATTGTACACAGTCTTTGTATCCTAACCGATTATCCGTTTGTATTCCAAGCCCATGGGGCCTTTATCAATGAAATCTTTGTTGCTGGCAAAAAAAAGAGATATTTTTTGGGATTTTTTTCTTTTCTTAAACCCAAAATTCTCTTTCCCACTTTTTTAATTAGACTACTGAGTATTATCTACAAATTTTTTTTTTTTTTTTTTATCTATCTACAAATTCACCCATGAAAAAAACGACTTTTCGATTGAAAAAAGATCGACTTTTGCTTAGAAAAAGAGACCGGCTCTATCATGCGAAGTAACCTTGATTCCTTCTACAATCATTAACATTGACAAAGAAAAACCTAATTATTAGCGAAATTGTACACTAACAATGCAATTTTTAATTTTATAAATGTAAATTTATTTATCACCCGTACATATAGAGTTTCACTCTTTTATAAACCTAAACCACAGACGACAAAAAAAAAAAAAAAAACCTAAACCACATGTTGGTCAATTTTGTTTAGGTCCGATTAAGGAACTGATTGAACAAATCCTGTGCTTCTCTTCATGCATCACTTTTTAGCTTTTCAAGCTTTACAATCCCACTCTTCATAGAACTCCTTAAGATATTCTTCCATGAACTTGTGCCTTTTCTCTGCCCTCCTCTTATATTTTCCAGTCCCACATTCAAATCACAAATCGAAACAAATTTCTAAGTTGTATAGAAATGTTATCCGGTTAATCTTACCTCGGTTTTCATCAGCGTCTTCAGCTTGAGGAGTTTCTCATGAAAGTGATTAATAGTCGTTTGCTCCTCTTTCTTAATGTACTGCTCTTTGGTTAACTCTGTCCGAGGCTTGGTCTCAGGATCATGGAGCACTCTGTTCCTACTTCCACCAAATGTAAAGCAACGAGCAATTCCTAAAATTAAAGGATATTAATACCTAAGAAGAAGAAATGGCTAACACAGAGAGAAAAGAGAATGTATTTGGCAATGACATATGAAAAGCCTCTTAAACTCTCAAGAAGCAAACTAAAGAGAAGAGAAGCATTCTTACCTATAGCGCCAATTGCATCAAGGCGATCAGCATCTTGAACTACCCCAAATTGTGGAAAAGATTTGCAGAGTTGTAGCCCTGCTAATTCGTCTTTGAAACCTGGAAACAATAAACTTGTTCTGTTGACAAATCTAGATACAACAGAATGCTTTCTTAAAAATTCTTACTTAATAATTGTAGCAAAAACTCATGCAAGTAAGTAGATTGGAAACGTTGAGTAAAAGTGGGAGCTTGAAACTAACCCATTCCATTGATGATAGCTAGTATCTTCATCTTCTTGGTCTCTTCTATACCCTCCTCATCCAGAAAATTCTCAACAAGTCTCGCTTCTGACGGGTCTCTGCATTCCGGTCAAAATATGCCTTGATCGTTTGTAGTTTATAATTTTATTTATCCAAACCATGTTGCACTAAGTAAGGACTAACCAATCCTAGGTTGAGAAACCCCGGAAAGGAATTTCTCACAAGCTTCACCATCCAATAAAGCATTTGCAAACAGATGTAATCTATCCCTGGGTTCCCTAACTAGGGTAGACCCTAGAAACACTTGTAAGTGTATTTATTCATCCAAGTTTAGTTCAAACAAAGTTAAATACAGGGAACTTGGAGAGTTTCAGGAGCAAAGTGAACATTATTTTCTCTTTCCCATGGAATGTTGCAGGGGACGATGGTCTACTAAAGCGGTTCAAAATAAAAGAAGACTTAGAGAAACAAACCTTATATACTTGTAATCACCTGGTAAGAGAGGGAGAGCAAGAGATACAAAACACACTATGATTAAAATGTGAAGTATAAACAGAAGATGACTTAAAGCAAAACAAATAGGTACCTATATCATGAAGAAGAGCTGCAAGCTCCACCTGCAAAGATCAACAGAAATGGTTCCCGAATTGAAAAACATCTCACATTCACAAGAACTTACGATTCGGAAAAAACAGCGGAAATTAGGGGTTTATAACTCACAACTTCCATGGATTCTGAGTTGGAAGAGAGACCTTCCTCACGAGCAATGGAGAGAGAAAGGTCTCGAACCTTCCACACATGCCATGTGTCATGAGAAGCATCGTCTCCCTTCATCGTCTTTATCATAAAATTTTCTTTTTTTTTAATTATTTGCAAAATGAAGAATAATCAAATATATAAAAACATAAGATTACAAAAGGTAATATTACAATCCATAAGAACGTAAAATTCACTCGGAAAAAACGTACAAATTCAAGAAAAATATAAAAGGATGACGAAAAAAGACAATTAAGTCGCCACAAGTCAGTTACTTCGGTGACGATGTTGCCAAACATGCTTAACCAAATCTTCTTTCAATTGTCGATGCATTCTTTCTCCGCGAATTCGAGCTCGATTGGCCATCATATTGTTCACATTTGTAGGTGTCTGTGTAGAAAACGTGTAGTCCAAATGCGAAGTCCCGCTTCCTTCTCCTTCTACAAATTCGGAGAAATCGTACTGAGTCCCATCGTCTCTTTCGTCTTCGATAATCATATTATGCAATATGATACATGCTCTCATTACCTTACCTATTCTTTCCCTATCTAAAAACAGAGCTGGATTTCGAATGATAGCAAACCGAGACTGCAAGACTCTAAAAGCTCGCTCGACATCTTTTCTAACAGCTTCTTGACAACTAGCAAATAATGATGTTTTGCACCTTGTAGTCGGGAAATTGATTTGATGAATGTTGCCCATTTGGGATATATACCATCTGTGAGATAGTAAGCCAAATGGTATTCGGGCCCATTGACAAAGTAACTCACTGGGGGAGCTCGGCCTTGCAAAATATCATCGAAAACCGGTGACCGGTCAAGAACATTAATATCATTATACGTACCCGGAGCTCCAAAAAAAGCGTGCCAAATCCAAAGATCTTGCGAAGTCACGACCTCTAAAACAATAGTAGGTTTCCATGTCCGCGTGAATACTGTCATTTCCAAACCGTAGGACAATTTTGATTTGAAGTATGAGGATGAGATGCCATGAATTTTGGCAATGAAAAAAATAATAAAAGGAATAAAATTTGAATAATAAAAACACAAACCGAAAGAAAAAAAATAATTGTGTTTAAAAGTTCCTAATTTAAGAGAATGAAACACACAATGAAATGAAAACTTTGTGTTTTTCAAAATGAGAAGGAACTTTGTTTTTGGTGATTGTAGCCGAACAAATATTTGTTTTTGGTGATTGTAGCCGAAAATGAGAAGGAAAATGAGAAGCAACTTTGTTTTTGGTGATATGAAAATGAAAACTTTGTATTTTGAGAATGTGAAGGAACTTTGTTTTTTGGTGATATGCAAATCAAAACTTTGTGTTTTGAGAATGAGAAGCAACTTTGTTTTTTGGTGATATGAGAATGAGAATGAGATTGAACTTTGTGTTTGTGAATGAAAAAAACAATATGAATATGAGAATGAGATAGAGATTGAGAAAGAGATTGAGAATGAGAACTAAATTGTAGCCGAACAAATATTTATACATGAAAACATTACACATAAAGCTTTGGTACAACCAACAAAACACCAAATATTACAAAATATCCGAATGTGTTTGGTACAACCACCAAAACACCACATTCCATATTACCACAATAAGCCAAAAGAAAATAACAAGGCAAAAGAAAAGTACAAATTACATAAACAAAATGCAGAGAATGAGTACAAATTACACCCACGACACTAGCTTCCAAACATTTGCTTCTTGCCGACACACTATGGTCCAATGTCTTTTTCCTGCAGAACATTAACCAAATGCAGAGAATGAGTAACCAAATTAAACAATCAGGACACAAGCATTACCATTAAGCAATCAGAACACCATATACAACACAAACGAGAACAACACTTACGATTTCAGGCTGAATGTAAGCAAACAGCAACTCAGTGATTAGGTTGTCCTTAAGAGATATTTCTTTTTTTGACAATGAGTGAGATGTTCGAATTAGGTTGTCAAGCAGCTTATGCTTGTTGTCCTTTTCCTTTATCTCCCAGAGAGACTGAAGCTCCTTCACACAACCAATATCTTCACTCTTACCTTTTACCTTGTCCTTTGCCTTCGTCTTTGCCTTGGCAGCCTCAACACCAATAGGCCTCATCATTGGGTCTTCTTCTCCATTGGCAGGAGCATCATCATTTAGCTTTGATTTCTTCTTCCTTGGTTGGATTTTTGAACTGTATAAGCTGCACCATTTCTGATTATTCTTCAGAATTCTCCAAACATGGTCAAGTGTGAACTTGACCTTTTGATCCTGGTGGTATAACTTGTGTGCCAGCACAAGTACATCATCAGGATTCTCTCCACTGCGAGGAATACGTTCTGCACACTCATAGCAGCCAACAAATTTCATGACTAGTTCATTCATCTTTTGCCATTTCTGCTTGCAAGTATTACCCTCTCGGATTGCAAGATTTGCAACCTCAGGACACTCTCTATAATAAGCAGCTACTTCCTCCCAAAAAGCCTTTGATCTTTGCTCATTGCCCACTATACCATCTTTCGAAGTGTTTAACCAACAAAGGTAAATGCGTTTTCTTCAGGGACACTCCATCTAACCTTAATTAAGGGTGTAGGTGTTTGGTTACAAGGGGACAGTGGCTCAACACAAGTTTCAGGATAAGAGGATTCTTGTTGACTGAACAAAAGATTGGTAAATTACAATTTAGATTACAATTTAGAAATGTTTACATTACAGTTTAGTTTAGATTAATTTACAGTTTTGTTTACAATTCATTTTATAACAATTTCAATCAGTTCAGATTACAAATCCAGATAATGAGAAATTAAATAACAACCACATTCAGTTCAGATTACAAGTTATAAGAATTATTTATATGTTCACTACAAGAAAACAGGTGGTTTTGCGACGAAAATTTGCGACGGAATTAAAGCCTCGCAAATTTGCGTCCTAGTTGCAACAGGTTTGCGACGAACAGTCTTAATAACTCGCAAAACCGTCGCAATTTTGCAACGATTTTGCGTCGACCTATAGTTTGCGACGGTTTTGCGTCGAGTTCTACGTTTATACGCAAAACCGTCGCAACATGTGCGTCGAATTTGCGACGATTTAAGGGTTGCAAGGGATTTGAGACGAAAGTAGGTTTAACACGTTTTAATTGATTCTTACTTGTTTATGAGTGTAATATTTTAGCCGCAAATCAGTCGCAAAAGTCTTGGAAAATCGTTGCAAATTAGTCGCAAACTAAAATGAACATTCTATAAAATCCATGCACATTCTCTCACATTCTATAATTCAACAAATATGGATAACAATCGATCTTTGATTCCGGGTCCGGCTGGTGTGAGACAAGCAGAAGAACGGGCAAGGAAAAAACTTGAAGAATCGATGTTGGAAGGATGCAATTCTTATGAGAGACATGTATAGATGGTTAACTGTGTTGTTGAGGCAGAAGATCCATCGTTCACCGATGTCCTTTGGAAGACGACAATTGCAAATGTCAACAAATTAATAGGTATAATGAAATGTTATTATTATTAATATATATTAGTAAGAAATAAAAATAATTATATTTCAAAGTTTGTATATTGTTTAATTGACATTTAATTATATTTTACTTATTCTACGTTGAATATATACAGGTGGACACACACGTGGGTGGACACTGGTAAAAGAGTTGCATAAATAAAACCACAATGGCGTCACGTACCATAAAATGGAACCTAATGGATTGGGGGACACGATGGTCATACTAAAGGTAAAATGTATATATATAAGTTATAAGAAAAGATGTTTTAACAAATGATATATTTAGTAATCGATAAATGTTATTTGTTTTCCTTGAAGGATCCTACCGGGACTGTATAAGCGAGCATTCATAGGTCTGCCATATCTGATAACAAATATGGGCCGCACATAAAGGAGGGTTCGGTATTGGTTCTAAAGGAGGTTGTAGTTGTTAAGTTTGATAGGGCGACAACATATCTTAACATTATTCTTGAGAACATAAGCAATGTAAGTTAAGTAATATATATTTTAAAGGTATTGTATTAAGTAGTATCCTTACACATAACTCAAGAATTTGATTTCACAGGTTATATCTAAAGAAAACATGGCTACAACGTTCATAGAAGAAAGTAGTAGCAGTCGTGTTAATCGAAATCCAAACAATTGGTTATCCCAGGAATCTGACGAAGGGTCAACAACGGATGGTGGTGAAGAAATTGATGATGAGTAATACATTACGTTAGCAGTTTATTTGTATTACGTTTTTAAGCAATAATGTACTATATATATACATATATATATATATATATCGATTGTACGTACGTTTATGAACATCGATGTTAATGTTAAAATATCATAATATTATATTAATATAAGTTTCCAAATTTTACTGGTAACCCTAACACATTAATACTAATAACAAAAAAGTACAAATTAAATTTTAACTTACCAAACTATAAATACAAAAGTTTCGTCGTAATAACTTACGAAACTATAAATACAAATTTGCGACAATTTTGCGTCGACTTATATGTTTGGACGTAAAACCGTCGTAAACGCTATAACATTTGCGACGGTTTTGCGTGGCAAGATAATTTAAGATATTTCCGATAGTTTTGCGTCTGTATTGCGACAAAAAAATAGTTGCTACGCAGTTGCGACGAAAAGTATTACAAAACGTGTTTAATGAGTCTTACCGGTTTATGGGTACAATATTTTTGGTCGCAAACGAGTCGCAAAACAGACGCAAAATCGTCGCAAATGAGTAGCAAAAAAATCCAAAGTTCTATAAATTTCGTGAATGTAAAGAACGGAATTAATAAACATTCAAAAAATTCTCTAAAAACATCAAAATCCGAGAAACACACTATTTTTTGAGCATGGATTAAATGAGGTCTACATGAGGTCTCTAAAAACATCAAAATCCGAGTCTTCGCATCATGAGGTCTACATGGTTCGAGCATGGATGTACAACGACCGCAAAGATCCATAAACTGGCGAAGTGCCTAGAGAATTTAGAGAAGGGCTTGACCAGTTTTTGACCCAGGCGATAAACAACCAAGGGGCTGTCGCATGATATACTAACGACGGTAACATGAAAATTTTCTGTCCTTGTGTGAAATGCAAAAACTTTGCTCCACATGATACGCGAACTGTTTGGAAACATTTATTTACGAGGGGGTTTTTACCTAACTACTATGTTTGGTTTTCGCATGGGGAGGATTTTGTTGTCAATGTTCCGGGTAGTTCAAGTACGAGTAATTATCATGGGAATGTAGAAGGTGGTAGTAATTATGAGGATAGTAATTATCAGTATGGTCATGATAATTTTAATGAATCTGCATATAGAAATACATATGGGAATAGGTTTAATGATATGGTCAATGATGCATTTCAAGAAACTACTGCTTCGTGTAGTGATAATACTTTTGAAGAACCAAACCCGAGTGCTAAAATGTTTTATGATATGTTAGATGCTGCTAACGAACCTATCTACGAAGGATGTTGAGAAGGGCTTTCAAAATTATCATTAGCATCTAGGATGATGACATTTAAAAGCGAAGATAACCTTAGTGAAAATTGCATGGATAAATGGGGTGAATTGTTTAAAGGGTATTTGCCAGAGGGTAATAACTCTGCAGAGAGTTACTATGAGATACAAAGATTGGTAGTAAGTCTTGGATTACCGTCTGAGATGATTGATGTCTGCATTGATAATTGTATGATTTTTTGGAAAGATGATGCTCAGCTGCAAGAATGTTGTTTTTGCTCTCATCTAAGATATAAGAAGACTATTGGTCGCACCAAAGTCCCATTCAAGCGTATGTGGTACCTTCCAATAACAGATAGGCTGAAGCGATTATATCAATCAGAGCAGACAGCAGGGGCAATGAGGTGGCATGCAGAACACGATTGTGAGGAAGGGGTGGTCGCCTATCCATCAGATGCAAAGGCGTGGAAACACTTTCACACGTTACATCCAGACTTTGCTGTAGAACATAAAAATGTGTACTTGGGTCTTTGCACTGATGGGTTTAGTCCTTTTGGGATGTCTGGTAGGCAATATTTGTTGTGGCCAGTCATAGTGACGCCATATAATCTCCCACCGGAAATGTGTATGCATCGAGAATTTTTATTTCTCAGCATTTTGGTTCCAGAGCCAAAGCATCCGAAAAGATCACTTGATGTCTTCCTACAACCTCTTATCCAGGAACTAACGCAGTTGTGGCATGTTGGTGTATGCACATTTGATTCGTCGAGCCGTAAGAACTTCAACATGAAGGTTGTTCTCATGTGGACGATAAGCGACTTTCCGGCGTATGGTATGCTATCTGGATGGACAACGCACAGAAAGTTATCATGTCCTTATTGTTTAGATAAGACCGAATCATTTCAATTGTCAGCAGGAGGGAAAGTTTGCTGGTTTGACTGTCATCGTCGTTTTCTTCGAAGGGATCATCCTTATAGAAAGAGTAGGACGTTATTTCGAAATCAAGTTGTTAAAACCTCCCCCTTGGTTTACCTCTCAGGTGAGGAATTGGAAGAACAAATAGATGGATATGGTGTGGAAGAAACAGTAAGAGTTGGAGGTAATTGGCAAAGTAATCCAGCAAATATGCCTGTTGGGTATGGGGTATACCATAACTGGCATAAGAAAAGTATATTTTGGGAATTGCCTTACTGGAAGGAGCATCTGCTGAGGCACAACTTGGATGTCATGCATGTGGAGAAAAATTTCTTTGAAAATATTATACACACATTGTTAAATGTTGGAGGGAAAACAAAAGACAATCGAAAATCTTGTCTGGATCTCGCGGCTTTATGCATAAGGCCTGAGTTGCATCTAACAGGGGATGGTAGGGCAACTATTCCCAGTTTCCGACTATCACCTGCCGCGAAGAATGTTTTGATTAACTGGGTTAAGGAGTGGGTGAAGTTCCCAGATGGCTACGTGTCAACTTTTTCAAGGTGTGTTGAGCAAGGGGGGAAATTTTTTGGGATGAAGAGCCACGATTGTCATGTGTTCATGCAGCGACTACTTCCTTTTGCCTTTCAAGAGCTTTTACCGCAGGATGTACACGAGGCAATTGCAGGTGTTACGTTTATCTATGGTTATTAATATATACATACATGTATTCTGTAACTGTATTAATTAACTTACTCCAGACCGGATTAGCGTTTTAATTTGGTATTGGAGCATTTTTCAGAGACATATGTGCCAGAACCTTAATGAAGGACGAAATCTCGAAGTTGAATTCAGAAATTCCACTCACTATGTGCAACTTAGAGAAGATATTTCCACCTTCCTTTTTTGATGTGATGGAACATTTGGTTGTACACTTACCACATGAGTTAGATTTGGGTGGTCCAGTCCAATTTCGATGGATGTACCCCTTCGAAAGATTCTTCAAACATTTGAAGATGAAGGCGAAAAATCTCGCAAGAGTAGAGGGATCAATCATTGCTGAAAGTTTGACAGAGGAGACATCAAACTTCTCTACTTACTACTTTAGCCAAACCGTGAAAACTAAGAAAACCCGTCGTAGACGATACGACGATGGTGGGGTTGGCTGAACATATCACTTGGAGGGTGTACCCAGATGTTTTCTGTGATGTAGGTCGGATGGGTGGAAAAGTGAAGGAATCAACGTGGTGTGATTTCAAGCATATGCAAGCTGCCCATACGTATATAATGCTAAATTGTAACTACTTTCAGCCATATGAGAGGTATATATATATATATGTATATATTTATATATATTAATTGAAAATATATATACAACTAATTAATTAACGGGTGTACAGAATGTTAGAAGGCCAAATACGAGAAGCATTTCATGAACTAAATGATGAAGAAGTTCAATTTTACCTAGAACGTGATTTTGCTGGCTGGATGCGGGAGAAGGTAAGAACCATGCATGAGTTATATTAGTATTACTTATATATATATACTAATTATTTCAATGTGACAATAGGTGGCGAAGAAATCTCGACAAAGTTGGCCTTTATGGGTACATGAGTTTGTTTTGGGGCCCATTGCAAGCATAAAAACGAGTAAGATGTATTGTACTCGCGACTTTATTTTTCACACATTTCTGCATGGACAAAATAAAGCCACTGCAAATTATGGTATTCATGTTCCGGGCAATACAAACTTCTATGGTATTTTGAAAGAAATCATTGAGATTGAGTATGCTGGTGTGTTGAACTTGAAAAGTGTATTATTTCGTTGTGATTGGTTTGATCCAACCAATGGTCTCGGGGTTAGAACCAGCAAATTTGGAGTTGGTGATGTAAAAGGAAATAGGAGCTACACTGACAAGTTTGAGCCATTTGTCTTAACATCCCAAGCAGAGCAAGTAGTCTTCATTCCTTACCCTCGTACTCGTGGACGACGGGATCAAGATTGGCTATCCGTGATTAAAGTTAACCCAAGGGGTCGAATTGTCGGGGGGTTAGCAGCTGATGCTGATGATGATCAACCTGCAAGAACCGAAGAAGTTTCGATCCAAGAGGTAACCACCGATTTGACAAGAATTGACCCACTTCATAGTGGTCTTGATGTGATATTCGAGGATTTAGAAGTAAACGAAGATGAGTTTGATGAGGGTGTCCGAATAAAGAATCGATTTCCGTTTAGACTATTAACGTGTTTGACCGATTTTGCCGAGCCCAAGTGACATGGTTGTAACCAATTCGGCGAGCTGATCGATACGAGTTATCAGCGAATTGATGTCGATCATGCGAAGTCGCGAACTGACGAGCTCATAACCTGCGAACCGCTCGAAGATGCGAGGCGGTGAGACGAGAATGTTCCAAATCCGCGAACCGCTCGAAGATGCGAGGTGGCGAGACGAGAATGTTCCAAATCCGTGAACCGCTCGAAGATGCAAGGTGGCGAGACGAGGACGTATAAGTGTGTGAACAAGCCTCGGTAAAAACCTTGTCTAGAAAACCCGGTGGAAAAAAACCAGACCAAGGGGAAAAGAGCACAAGTCACACAATCGTTCAAGTCGCCATTGTCGCCGAGTGCTCAATTTTAGTTTCGTTTGCGTATTCTCCGAGCCGTTTGGTGGAATGAAGCTGTGAGTTGATTTTGATGGAGAGGAAGTCGCGAGCTGATCGAGTGTGACGTTACGAGCGAGTCGATTTCGATATTGCGAAGTCGCGAGCTGATTGAAGTCAAAATCCGCGAGCTGCTCGAAGATCATGTCACAAATCTGCGAGTTCCTCGATATGCACGAGGCGACGAGATGAAAGTTTGCGGAGTCGCGAGTTGATTTTAATGGAGAGGAAGTCGCGAGCTGATCGAGTGTGACGTTACGAGCGAGTCGATTTTGATATTGCGAAGTCGCGAGCTGATTGAGGTCAAAATCCGCGAGCTGCTCGAAGATCATGTCACAAATCTGCGAGTTGCTCGATATGCGCGAGGCGGCGAGATGAAAGTTTGCGGAGTCGCGAGTTGTTTTGACGAAGAGATCGATCTGAGCGAGTAACGAGGGTGTGACTTGATTAACTCCATAAATATCGCGAGGTCATGGTGATCGATGAGAATCGAAGTCTTGAGAAAATGAAGTCCTGAAGTCGCGAATTAATTCAGAGGTGAACTCGCGAGGTCACGTTTTGAGCTAATACGAAGTCGCGGGATCACAGGTTGATCTGGTTCCCTTTGAAACTGTGATCTTTTCGGCCCAGATTCTCGGCCCAAATTAAAATAAGGCCCACCTCGAAACTTGAACCGCGCTTACGCCTATAAAAGGAGAGATGCTCCTCAGAAATCTCTCATAACTCCCATTTCTCTGAAAACAGGTTTGCTCTCTCTCTTTTTTCTCTCGTTTTTCTTTCAAATATTGATAGGTTTTTTGATGTTCCATCACTTCACCGCCGCCGTGTTCTTCATTGCCGCCGTCGTGTTGTTGGGAAAATTCAAAAAATCCTTCCTTTTTGATCAAAAAATTATGTCGTCAACAAAGTCGATTAAGTCTGCGAGATCTGCCGAGCCCACCGAGAAGGAAAAATTGATCTGGGTGTATTCCGCTAACAGCGAATCGGTCGTTGATGTGAGTTCAAGCTGTGGTCAGTTCCGCGGATGCGAGGACGCGAGTACGTCTGGTCGCGAGGAGACGAGCTAGAGGTAACTCTCCCCTTGCCGATTTGTTCACCTATCCCACTCCTGTCTCAAAGAGAAGTCGCGAGACTAGGGAGAGTGTCTCACCGATGCGAGCTCCAAGAGCGGGTTTCCAAGAGGAAGTTGGGACCTCGCGTCCTTCACAGAGTGGCGAGCCTCCTGCTGCGAATGAGCAAAGGTTGATCATCGAAATTCCTCATCTTCGTGACGAGTCGCTTAGTTCTGCCGAGCCGATTCCCCGAGTAAAGATTGGAGAATGCAACTGGGAGTACAATCCCCTCATACAAGCGGAAAGATTGGATGCCTAGATTGGATCCGGACTGGCCGAGTTTGTTAAGAAGAAGATGAAGAAGTCGAGGCGAAAGCAACGCCCGCCTCCAGGCTCTTCATGGTGCGACGAGGAGTCCCTGGATATCCTTCGCGCAGAATGCGGAATCTCCGACGCGGTCGAGATGATTGTGCCAACTGCCGAGCATCGAGAAAACGACCCGCCTGTCGGCACATTCACCGTATATGAATGCTGGTTTAGGGTCTGTTACCTCACACTCCCCATTCCAACGATGATTCTGCGGTTCATGTGGGTTCATCGCATCGCGCTCGCGTAGATCAATACAAGAGGAGTTCGTCAACTGGTAGGACTTTTGATGCGAGCTGCAGAATGTGGCGAGCCCATCGGAGTTCGTCATCTCACAATTTTTCTGGAGTTCCAAAAGAATACCAACCCGAGAGGTAAGAAGTGGTATAATCTGGCGAGTCGCCCCTTGTACAAGATTTTAGACGACTTCCCGAACAAAGACCATAGCTGGAGGAAATTCTTTTTCTTTATGGCAATCTCTTCCGCGTCCGTTGAAGACGAAAACCCGGCGGTGGCGTAGTGGGGAACACTTGGTAGATTTTCTTGAAAGATTATCGCGCGAACTGCCTCCTTTTTATGCTTTGTTTTAACTTGTACAATTATTTTTACAGCTCGCAGACCGCTAGATACTCTCGCCCCCGGAATTGACGATCTGTTCAAAAAGCTAAAGGCTCGGAAGTGTCTTTGGGAGCGTCATTTCCATCTTCAGAGAGTCATTCGAGCTCGCGAGATAGCTTTAATCGACGAAGAAGACCACCTCTGCCGAAGCGAGTCCGACGATCTCGACATTATGCCGCCCAAACCTACTTTCCGTGATATTGCCAAGCAGAAAGCGGCGAAGTCTAAGAAAAACGCTGATCCGAAGGCCATGGTTTCTGCTGTCGAGACGTCTGAGCGGAGTGTCGACAAAGAAAGTACTCCTGCCGCTAAGAGCGACGAAGCGACTGCTGTAGCCGCGAGTGATACGTTGGCAGTTATTACTTCACAGCCAATTACCATTACGGACGAGCTCGTCGAGCCAGAGGAACAGCTGGTTCGAAAAAGAAAACACTCTGCCTCTGAGAAAGGCAAGGGCAAAGCTGGCGATAAGAAGAAGACTCGTCGCGAGCTGCCGACTCTGCCTCAAGGCGAGTCCATTCCTCCAGGTCCGCGATCTGGAAAGTCTGTCAAGCTTTACGAAGATCCCTTAGCCGCAGCTGCCTTAATGGCTAAGGTCACATATCCGGGTGATAACATGCCGATCCTTGAAATGCTGGTAAAGTGCGAGCTCTACAAGGAATTCGCGTCTCGCAAGGCTAAGGTAAATTCTCATTATTCTCTGTTTCGCCCTGCTTCATTTCTCATACTTCCAACTCTTCTGCAGGCTATCGCTCACTGCAACAGGATGGTCATACCGTATGACTAAGAGGCGAGGTCAAGGCAGGCCTTTATTGACGAGGCCAGGAAGAAGGAAGAAGCCGAGAGGGAAAAAATCGCGGCTTAAATGAAACAACTCGCTGCCGAACGCGAAGCGTTTAAGAAAAGTTCTGATGACTTGGAATTACACCTTCAAAGAGTCGGTCTTGAAAAGAAGAAGGCCGAGGAGAAAAATGTCGAGCTGGAGAAGCAAATATCGGCTCTGAACGCAGACCGCGAGAGAGACATTGAAGCGGCTGCTTCATCTGCAAGGCGAACCGCGGCTGCCGAGGTTCAAGCTCAGCTGATCCATGCTTATGAGCTGTTTCGTCGGATGATGAAAAAGCCGATTAAAACATGGTCTATCTTGCACAAGCAGATGCCAACATCCAGCTTCTTGACGACATGGAGAAGCCTGATACGGTGGAGCCATTTGATCCCATGGCTGAACGCGCTCTTCTAATCGAGAACAAGGCCACGCTGGGTGAGGCTGATGTCGTCTTTGATGAGATAGCTGCCGAGCTTAAGAAGACACTAGGTAAGAACTATGTGGTTCCCGTTAATGTAAGGGATATAGTTGTTTCTCCGCGAGTCGAGATCAGTGCTAAGTCTGTTGGTATTCAAGTAGCTTCTGGCTCTAATGACGGCTCATTGGGTATGCGGCTGCGAAGCGCGAGCGAGGAGTTGGGCGACAGCGAGTCGGGCGAGACGGATAAGACTGTCGATCCGGTTCCCTTAGAGCAGGATCCGAAGACTGGCGAGGCTGCGAGTTTGGCTAGTAAGGTTGTCTTAGCCGAAGAAAAAGGAGTTGAAGAGGGCGAGCTGGTCGCCAAAGAAAAAGGTGTCGAAGATGGCGAGTTGGTCGCCTAATCCACCTTGTAATAGACTTTTAGGATTTGTTGTTTTCCTTTCGTTTTGCTAAGGTTTTAAGACTTGTATTTTGTTTTGGTGCCTGGACGGCTTTATCCAAAATGCTTTTAAGCAATTTCATAATTATTGGCGAGGCCTGTTAGAGCTCGTCAGCTAGGCCTGTTATAGTTCGTTACTTTAAACAAATTTCGGAGTATAGATGAATTCCACAGAATCTCTTACCCGATTATAATCTCTGACCCGGTTATATTTGCCAAGTTCGACCAGTGTTAAGTATAACTGGGTTTGTGAGACGAACACCCTGGTTTACAGTCGTATTCCACTGAATACATCCACTCCAGTGATGAACTCTAAATTTATATAGCGCGCTTTATCCACTTTGGATGTATAGGTAAACTTCGCGATGAAGTGTTTTAGATCGCCATTATGGTTAGTAATGAAGACGAGTCGACATTGAAGTCGCGGTTAGACGATTAAGTCGTTTACCGATTGTCGCGTTTTAGACGATTAAGTCGTTTGCGAGCTGTCTCGTTTTAGACAGTTAAGTCGTTTGCGAGTTGTCGCGTTTAGACAATTAAGTCGTTTGCGAGCTGTCTCATTTTAGACAGTTAAGTCGTTTGCGAGTTATCGCGTTTAGACAATTAAGTCGTTTGCGAGTTGTCGCGTTTAGACAATTAAGTCGTTTGCGAGTTGATCGAGTCGTGTGTTGACAGTTAAGTCGTTTGCGAGTTGATCGAGTCGCGTGTTGACAGTTAAGTCATTTGCGAGCTGATCGAGTTGTAATAAACTATCGCGTGTAGACATTTAAGTCGTTTGCGAGTTGATCGAATCGCGTGTAGACAGTTAAGTCGTTTGCGAGCTGATCGAATCTTAACAACCTTAGTTTATTACACCGGGTTTGGGAGTATGGATATACGGACCCATTCCCCCCCTTTTTGAGGAGGCAACTGAACTCGTCAGAAAACGAGCTGCTTACGTACCCTATGAAGGGGTCGAGTCGCGCCGTAGTTCAAGCGTTAAACTCGATAATAAAAGAAAAAAATAGATTTTATAGCTGTGCCTTATGAAAAGGCTGCCTACGTACCCTCAAAAGGTATCAAGCCATTCGTAGTTCTTATTACCTCGAGTGGGGATCGTGGTCGGCGAGATGCTGCGAGGCCGCGAGCTAATTTGGTAGTAAGCTCGATTCGAGCTCCGCGAGGTCACTTCACAGAGAGGAACTGCAGCGAGGCGAGTTCGTTGTCGAGATAATGGCGAGTCGAGCGACACGAAAAGGCGAAGCGAAGTGAAATCAAAGCTGGTGAAGCTGCAGAGCTCGTCGGGGAAGTGAAATCGAGATCCGTCGAGGTTGCGAGCTCTGTAGCTTTGTCAAACTTGGAGACGTCGAGCTCGAGCTTGCGAGGTCAAGGCCGCCATTATGCCGTGAGCCGCGAGGTTAAGTGAGAAGAAGGAGCTCGCGTCAGCGTTGTATCGGTGCCGCGAGCTCGAATCGAGGTTTTAGGGTAAACTTGAAACCGCGGCGAGGTGAAGGAACTCGTGGGTTGAGATCGAGCTTCGGTGAGGTTGTTTGTATGGCGAATCGAGCTCAGCGAGGTGGAGAATAAACAAGTAATCTTGTTACAAGGTGGTCGAGCTCGGCGCGCTTGCGAGGTGCGACGAGACAACCCCAACTCGTTGATTCAACCCGATTGCAAGATGAAGGCTAATTTTGGAGAAGAAAACTCGCGAGTTGGGCTAGGCGAAGTGGAACCTTGGTGAGGAGATCGGCGAAATGACTGATTCCGAGATCATTTTGATGCCGAAGTGACCCTGACGTAGAGGTGAATTTCACGCCGACGTCGAATCTAGCGAAGTGACTTCATTGACGAGGTTGATTCGGAGCTCGTATAGTCATTCTTGTTGGTTGCGAGTTCAAAGATCTGCGATTGAGCTCTGAAACCATGAGGTCGAAATGAAGCTGCGAGGTGATTAAGGAGATGTCAAGGTCGATCTGAGGTAGTCCGATTCGAGTTTGTTTGTTGTAGCGCGGCGGAGCGAGGTGCTTAATTTGATTTGCTTAAGATCGCAAGGCCGAAACAGCGGTTGCGAGGTTGATCTCATTCTACGGCTAGATCCAAATCGACTTGGGAGACGCTTGTGAGGTAGACTTGTTAGAGAAAAGTCGAATTTACTTTACCGGAGCTCACGACGCCGAGCTGCGAGCTGCTTGTGGCGAATCTAAAATCGCGATGTGAATCTACAACAAACCAAGCTCGACTTGGTAAGAACGAGGTCAAATACGGTGTTGCGAGCTTGTCGAGGTTGGTGAAGTGAAGAGTAATCTTGTGACTCAGAGATTGATAAGCCCGCGAGGTCGAATCAAAGCTTCTCGGAAAGGTGAATCGGTTGCATCTTGACTCGACGGCGACAAGGTGAAGATAAGACGAAGCTTGCGACGAGGTGGGCTAGGCTCGTGAGGTGGTTTTCGGTGAGTTGCGAGGTCAATTTTGCTTGACCAAAGCTCCCGACGTCTAGCTGATGGCGGTGGAAACAAAGCCGCAAAGTGAAATGGCGAATTGAAATCGAAACGTCATTTCTTCAATTCGAGCTTGCGCCACCTATCTTTTTTCATGGTGAGGAGCGAGATCAACGAGCTTAGTCACGACGAAAGAGTAGCTTTCAGGTGAATTGCCTTGTTCTTTTGCGAGCTAGCGAGATGAAATCGAGATAGGAGGAGCTGCAAGCAAAATCGCCCAGTGCAGGGTGAAATAACGGATGGGACGAGGCTAAGTCAACAAGGTCAGATTGCTTCGAGCTCGCGAGGTCAATTCGCTGGGTGCTTACGGAACTCGCAGGGTTAGTCCTAAGGAAAAGACGATGATGCCAACGTATTGACGCCGAGGTCACGTCAGTGACGAGTTGCATAATTTTGACTCAGCGACGAGGTGAAGAGAGTCATAAACTCAAAATGTGGTGAACCGAGGTCCACCAGGTCGAATCGGAGCTTTATGGTGGCAAGGTGGAGATATGAAGTGACCCCGAGATGAAGAGGGAGTGACGTCGTGCTTGTCTTCTAGACGACGAGGTTGATTAGTGATTATGGAGTCTTGTGCAGTTGTTCGCCGAGCTGAGCATTTTGACAATTTTGCCAAGGCTGATGATGAGCCGAGTGAGGATGTTGTCAAAGATAATGACGAGCCGGTCGAGCCGATGTTCGTTGCTTCTCTCTGCAAACTGATCGACATGATGATAGAGCGTTGTTTGCAGACCGGTCGAACTAATGATATATTGGCTCCTCCGCGAACTCATTCATGATGCTCCTATGGCATTCCTCCGGCGAGCTGCCTTGGTTGGTCCAGATCACTTCTCTCCGCGAGTTGACTGACTAAACATGCGAGCTCGAGTTGACCGAACAATCAACGTCCTTCCCGAGCTGGTCGAGCTGATCAACGACAGTTTTCCTGCGAAGTGGTCGACAATGACTTGACGCACACAACCGACGAGCCGGAAGGTAACATTGTTGAAGATAACGACGACCTGCCGGACAGGGACTGCTGGGCTGCGAAGTGCCAAACCGCGACGTGATGGGAAGCGAGGCAAGGAGCGCTAGGCGACGAGGCGAGAAGCTAGACAGCGAGGCGAGGAGCCAGTAGACAAGGCGAACAACCAGTCGACGAGGCGAATTGCCAGGCGTCGTAGCGAGAAGTGCCAGGTGATGGGGTGAGCTGCTAGACCGCGAGGCTTGCGAGGTCGCTCCTGACATCTTGCGAATTCGTCTAAGCGTTTGTTTCGTGTATGAAGCTAGTGTTGCGAGTAGATTCCCCTCCTTCTAGCGCCAAATTGTGCGAGCTGGAATTTCACACAATAGAATTTGTGAAGATTCAGATGAAATAGAGCTTCTTTAGGGTTTTCAAACACTAAGACAGAAAATGAATTAGGGTTCTTGAACTGTTCTTATTTATTAAGATCAGAGCTGTTTCAGTTCTTTTACAAAGATTTTTGGATCCCTCACAAATGAGGGGGTACATGCTTATTTATAGAGAAAATAGGTCGGTTCGGATGAACAGTGTTGGGCCTTTAATGGGCCTCTGTCTTCTGGGCTTGACCGTTGGGCCGTTTAACGTATACTTAGTCGATTTAGGCTTATCGATTCTTCTAGGGGAGATTTGACCCCTACATACATAATACAAGGAAGCATTGAATCATTTACTACAACTATCATTTTTCTCTATTCTCGTTCTTTCTAATCTGTTGGATGATTTACCGTAAATCAATGCTCTTTTAGATCCATAATTTAAGGTGGTTGAACAAATTGAAAACTAAGCTAAGAAACAACTCATTAGTATGGTCCATCAGGTTTTTGAAGTTCTTTGTATTTAAATTACGATAAAAAGTGTATTAGAGCCAGAACAATAATTTGCAATGGAGCCATTGTCTATTTCTTAAAGTTCTTGTTTAGTACTTAAGTCATTATTCTGACCATCATATTTCTAATTTGGCTTCCATTATCAGACAATTTAATTTGACAAGGATTTTGCTTATATTCGGACAACTAAATTTGACCAGGACATAACATAATCGCTTTTTCGACCATGTGAGTTTCCCCAAGAAATAGAAAGATCTGTAATTGTGAATAAAGAAGTAAATTATGTATTTGAAAAATTATTTAAAAATCTTAGAACAACTTTCTTTAAACAAGAACATAATTCTAGAAGAACCAAAAAGGGAGAAAAAACAATCTTTGGTGTAATGAAGTATTTAATGAAGCATGTTTGAAGTTAAAAAAAAAACTGCTTTTTTTTTTACTTTTCTTGTTTTTTTTATTCCAAAAAGAATTGGTTTTAGATGCGAGTGTCACTAATGCGGATGCCGTCTTGAGAAACCAAAATTTCGATTGTTGTAACCATATATAATAAAGTTTAGCAATGTTTTACTTCATAATCTCGGTTACTTTTGAAGGAAAAGCCACAACAATTGGACTTCTTTTTGTGGGTAACAACATTTTGACTTATTTTTGGACTTGCTTCTTTTAAAACTTTCTTCTCAATAATATTTTTGAATAGTTTATCAGCCAATACAAAAGTACGAAACAAAAGCTGGAATGGCAAGAAGACAAGAGCACAAACAAATGCTCTAAAATCTCAGCTTCCTTGTGTCTACAAATACAAATGTCTGAGAAAAAAGAATGACAAGGGACCTTTTTTCTTATTATTACTCATACTGATATCTATAGGGAGTCTTCAAACAGAATGCTTAGTTGCGGAACTCGTCCATGAAGCTCTTGTGGAACTCGGTGAGACGGTTCACAATCGCCGGGATCTTATCTTCTTGTGGAAGTATAGTGCACCTGAAATGCCATGTTCCGGGTACCTACATCAAACCGAAATAATATCAATAACAGTTTTATATAGTTAGAGTTTTTTGTTCGGTTATATGGAGAGAAAGCTTGTTCTTTTCTAAAACCTGTCCAAAGCCAGAACCAGGGACTACGACTATTCCAGTAGCGTTTAGAAGGCGTTTGCAGTAGAACGCGTCTGGTGCTGTCTTTGCAGCTTCTGCAGCTGCAATCGCCTTTTGTGGAAGGTTAATGCAAGGGAATAGATACATAGCTCCTTCTGCTCTGTTGCATGTTACACCCTCTAGTTTTTTCAAAGCCTCCTCAAGAGTCTGCGCGGTTGGAGCTCAAGCATGTTAAGACCAGACAAATCAAACACACAAAAATCTAATCTTGACTACATCTTCTTAATAGCTTTACCTTTGCACGTTTTGCTAAAGACGAGAGAATTCCATCCTTCTCTGCTATGTATGATTCGTAGGAATCGTCACCAGGCTGATCAAATTTCATAAAAGCTGATTAGCTAAGCTTAAAGGCACAAACCTATCGGAAGATAAAGTAGTATAGATGCTTTGTTACCTTAGGTGGGCTCATGATGAGGCTAGCAAGAATTTGACCAGAGATGTTTGAACAAAGATTGACAGAAGCAACTTTGTATATCTGCTCTCTTACATCAGAAGTGAATCCGGTAAGCTCCATGTAACCACCTCTCTTCCCACACTCTCCGTAGTACCCTGTCGAAAGAATAAATCCAATTTTAAGATTAATTTCCAGATCAGGAAGAACAGAAGCTTATGAATCAACTAAGAAATTTGTTAACACCTTTGGAGACAGATTGGAATGAGACTAAGGCGATATCCTTCTCGCCGAGACCCATAGACCGGGCTACTTTCTTAAAGGAATGGAACTTTTTGTCAGGTACATAAACATTTTCTTGATAAACCTCGTCAGCTAAAAGAACTAAGCCCTCTTGCTTGCAGAAATTAACAATTTCACGCTGGTTTTCTTCTGCAAGAACCTTTAACCAGAATATTGCCAGCCAAAATTTAGTTAAACTATAAAATCCGCTTTAGCAGAGATTTGTGAGTTATAGTCTAGAAGATCCATTTACCTGCCCAGTCGGGTTACCAGGGTTAATAACAGCCAAAGCTCTGACAGTGATGCCCTTTGACCTAGCGTCCTCAAGTTGCTTCTTGAGCTCAGATATTTCAAGACCCCATCCTGATGCTTCATCAAGGTAGTATGGAATCTACCAGAAGAAGATAACAACAATCAGAAGAAAGACAAAAGAAACTTGAAAGCAGAGATTCAATATACGTATGTGCCAAATTGATATTATTATCAGACAGAGATAGCGAACATACCAGACTTCCACCGTGAAGGGCAATCGAGGCTGAGTACAATGGGTACTGAGGAATAGGGCAAAGGATTCCATCTTTCTCTGAGCTTAAGAGAAGTTGCATCATCATATGAACCTAAAACGAAACGAACATTGATTACTGTCACTCTCACAACAAGTAGTTGTAATTTCTATGAGCTAGAGAAGATCGGATCGGTGATCGTTACCCCTGGGCTTGCACCATCTGTCATGAAAATATCATTTGGGTCACAAGGGAAACCATCACGGGCTTCGATTCCAGCGGCAATTAAATCACGTAATCCTTTGATACCCTGGCTGTGGCTGTAAGCACCAGTTGCTTTCCCGGGAATATGGTCCAGAATTTTCCAAGCACGCTCAATTGAATCGGAACTTATAAAAATTGCAAACCACAATGTTAAACAATCGCATACCACAGAAGCAAAACATTCCAGAACCACTACTGGTACCTGAACAAACCGTGTGTTGCACTTTCATCCAACAAGGCTGTATGGGAACACAAAGCAAGAACCTGAGACATAAATGGTACAAGTTAACACATGACTAACATATGGAACAAACCACCACCCCAAAGAGGATAACTTATTCACCTCTCTGAAGAATGTTATAGGTTGTTGACCAAGAGATTGAGGATTCCCAATGTTACAGTAGATAATCTGCCAAGAGCAGAGAAACATGTAAGCTTCTTTAGCTATAAGAAGCAAGTTTTGATTAAAATGTACCTCATCAAAGGGATAAGCATCCTTGTTAGTCTTCAAATCTTCTTGCAACCTCTGTAAGATGGAAACAGATAACAAAATGAGCAAAAGCGGTTTCTCTATTGAAAAGGATACATTCTAGGACATGGCTGTTACCTGAGCAATGTTGACAATTTCTCCACGGACTGCATACTCACATTTCAGAACCTGAAACCCACCCAACCAATTTTAAGTAATAAAAATCCCAATATCATTCACTAGAGATAGACTCAGATGCAAAACCATGAGCACATCATTTCAACAGGGTAGCTTCAAACACTCGTTAAAACTAATCACAAAGATCGAATCTATGAAGATCTAAACAACATAATGATTCTATCAAGAGTCATTGATCGAGATGCGAAAGCGAGGAAACGAATCATATCATGAATAGAAAATTCGAAGCTTGATAAACCCTAAATCAAGTACAGAGCAAACGAAGCTCTTCGCCGACTATAAAACAAATCGAAACCCAGGTCAATCGAAGAAAAACCCAGAATAAAAAAAAAATCAAACTTTTTGATTAAACAACGGAAGGAGAGAGGGAAGAGAAAAAAAACTCGACCTTGGGATTGATGGAGTCAAGAGTAACGGGAAGAGAGGAAGAGGAATCAGAAGGAGACATGTTCGAAGAAGACAAGAGACGCGATGAAGAATCGGAAGCAGAAGAAAAAGGAGGAAGAAGAGAGAGAAAGGGAAGGTTTTTGTGATGACGACGACGAGTCTGATCTATGAGATTTTTGGCTTGGCCAATCACGAATCTCCGCATTTGTGAGATTTAGCTTTATACTACTAGTTTGGTGATGAATCCAAAATTAGATTTCGCTAGTTTTGTTCAAAGACGAAACTTCCCAATTCCTATTCTTCTCTCTCCCCTTTTCACACTGCTTTTGACATTTTTTTAGGCGACCACGGATTTGGAATTTATGGTATTTATTGCCTATCTTTTCAACGAATATTTACTCCTCTTTCCTTTTCCTTTTCCTTTTCTTTTCCAAACTTGTCCAAAAATATAATTCAAACTTGTCCAAAAATATAATTCAAACGTCAATTTGGGGAAAACAAATTTATACGTCAATTTGGGGCTACAAATTTATATGTCAATTTGGGGCTACAAATTTATATATGAATTCGAAAAAAAAAACTTTGATCTTAAAAATGTCAATATATCTGACCAAACTCGAACATAAGATAACAAAATTGGATTTATATTGATGAAAAAAAATTTATCGAATATAAAAAAAATTTTAGCTAGAACCAGTATTTTGAAAACCGGACCGGACCATGGGTCGTACCGGGTTCAACCGTGAACCGGCCAGCTAGCCGGGTTGGGTTGACCCGGGTTTGAGGTTTTTTTTTTTTTTTTGGTAAATTTCCATTTTTTCATATTTAAATTTTTTATGATTAAAATTTATAGATTTACATACTTGTTTTGAATTTAGTTATCCACCAAAAAAAAAGTTTTGAATTTAGTTAATTTTTGTTATGGTTTAATGTTTCTAAACTTTTTTACATATAAACTTAACTATTTCTCATTAAATTTTATCTTTGAATAGTTTTTTTGTTATTAAAATGATTTTTTTAATTTTTTAAAATATATGTTTATTAAAAATATATATTTATTCTAAAGCTATATTATATATTTGGATATTATAGTTATACAAAAACTATTTATATTATTATTTAAAAAAAAAAACTATTAAACCCGGTTCGACCCGGTCGGACCACATTAACCCATGACCCAAAAGTATTTTCGGTTCGGTCGCCGGTCCGGTTTTCAAAACATTGGCTAGAACAGTCGTGAGAGCTAAAACTTATGAAAAAAATTGGTCATTTTGGCTCTAGAATCTTTTTTATTTATCCTCCTGTAAGCTAACACTTAAATTCCGCATATTTTTCCTCGTCACTGGAGATTTCGTGCATGTTCGGATCCATCCTCCGGAACATCGGTTATCAATTTTTTACGCAACTTTTTATATATGATAAGTTGTTATTGGTAATTAAATAATGCTTACTTTTCTACAAATTAGAACTTGATTGGTACACCCGTTACCACCCGCAGACGCTGCGTTTGCGGGCGGTAGCGATTCCTAGCGTTTGACAACAATCATGGGAACGCTTTCTACCGCTTCGTACCGCTCCAAATCGCTCCAAACTAAAAGCTCATTTCCTCGAGCGTTTGCGGTTGTGGATGAATTTATTTTTTATTAGAAAATAAAATAAAATCCACTTTAAAAATAAAAAAATATATAATAAATTTTTAAAAATCATTTAAATATTATAATTATGAAATATATAAATAATTTGACTTTTTTAATTAGTAACCTATTATAATTTTATATTTATAAAATCTTCACACTAAAATTCTCTTAATAAATTATGATCAAAAATTTATATAAATCAAACTAAAATTTTTCAAATATAACATTAATCTACAAAAGAAACAATTTCTCCACTAAATTCATAACTTTCATCCACAATAATAATAATAATAATAATAAACAACGTAAGTAAAATATGATTTTCTAGTAGTTAAATTTATTGAATTAATTTTTTTTTGTATTTTATTATAATAATATGATTTTTGATATTTTTATAATTATTTAATGTGTTTATGTTGTTAATTTATTATTTAACCGCTACTGCACCCGCTGTCAACCAGTCGTAAATATCCCGCAAACGCACCAATTTTCAACCGTTGCACCAGTCGTTCAAATCGCTCAAAAACGCTTGAAACCGCAACCGCTGCAGCTATACCAATCATGCTCTTAATCTTCAGTGGTCTTAAATTTTTATTTTCGGTCTACAATGGTCAAATTAAACACTTTTTTGTTCAACTTTTTTAAAAAGTGGGGTCTAATTAGACACTTATTAATGAACAATTTCAATATAAAGAACTTGTGAATCGTGGATACAGAGAAAACCATGTACTACTAGAGAATGACCTGTTCGGTCCCCGAACGGCGGGTTGTTAAATAATTAGTTGGTTTATGGTGTTGTATTCGGAAAATGTACTAATCGGTGTGCATTAAATGAATGAACAAAATGTAGGAAATGGTTAACGGACGCAGGGAAACATATTAGCGGTATATGGAACGTGTATGATTTAGTTTGAAAAAGTAGGGAACGAAGGGTAGATTGTAGTAATTGTATTTCGCAATGTAGTAATCGGTCCATGGAGTTAGTGGAACAAATTTGGAAAGTATAGGACTCGTTTCTAGTAATTGTATTTCGAAAATGTAGTAACCGGTCCACGAAAGCACGGGAACATAGTATTTTTATTTGGAAAGTATAGGACTTGATTTGTAATATTAGGTTCATTACAAAAGAGTACATAAGAAATAGGATGATTGAATGAGAAAAAGTTTCTTACAATAACTACATATCAAAGTTTCACAAAAACAAAAAACAAAAGAAACTAAATACATAAAGTTCAAAACATATTGATGATTTGAGGAACGAAACTCGAAGGTGTTGTAGAGGAAAAATTAACGACGGATAGTAGATAATCAATTTCCGTCTCTATTTGAGAAGTATTATGATAAACAGATTTATAAGAAATAGGATGATGGTACTCATAATAAGTTTCTTACAATAACTAAACATCAAAGTGTCAAAAAAAAAAAAAACAAAAAAAAAAAAACTAAATACACAAAGTTCAAGTCATTAGCAACCAATCCAAAATTTCCTCACAACTTTAATCTTCTTCCTGTAAAAAAAGAAATTTTCCTATTAAATTACACAATATCATATAATACAACAAATAAAATTAAACAAATTATTACCTGACTACCATTCTTAGTTTTGTGCAGATTCATAAACTTCTCGAATGTATCAGGGTATTTTTGGGGAAGATGATTGAGAAATTCATTTTCACTCATCGATGATTGAGACGAACCTTCAGATTTACAAAAGGGGTTATTTCTGGAATAGGAGCAATTTTGTAAAATCCCAAACGAAGCCAATCCTCAAGTTTAGATTCTAATAATCTTATTTTCTTCTCGATTCTCCTCTGCTTGATTTTTAGTCTTTTTTTTCCTTCCTTATCCTCTTATGAGAGTCCAATGCCCGATAATATTTTTTAGGAAAAATGATTTTTAGCTACACGAAGTATTGGCTAATATGTTGCAAACCATCTGAAGTATAGAAATGTCTTCTAAACTACATAAACTATTATGTAACACATGGTGACATACACCAAGTATATGTAAACATGTTAAAAACAACAAATTGGTGCTTTTTGAAAAATATTATCAATTTGGGGATCAATCTGTAATTAATTTCATACAAAATAAATATTTAAAAATAGAAAATTTAAAAAATATAAATTTAAATAAATTGAAACACCAAATACAATTACAAAAAAAAAATTCAAAAATTATAATGAAAATTTTCGATTTAAAACTAAATTATAGTTTTAGTTTATAATATATTAAATTATTTTTGTTAAATTCAAAAATTGTTAAAAATTTGTAAGTTCAAAAATTTCTTAGTTTCTAAAACGTAATTGAAAATGTAAGGTATATAGGGATCTAAATATATGTATTTTAAAACCAATTAAATTTATCAAATAAAAGTTTTTTAAATGTTGGTCGACAAATATATTTAAAATTATGTTGAATAAATTTCAATAGTTTAGAATAAAACACATAAGTGACATATATTACACTTTTGTATGAGATTTTTTTTGTAACATTGGGTCACAAATAAAAGACTCATTAGCCTAGCCCTTTAAAAAAAAAATTACACTTTTTGTATGGAAAATTATAACTAGTTTTTTTACTCATATCCCAACATTAAACAGTGAATTGCAATGTAATTTTATAAGTTTTATAATGAGAATAATTTTTTTTTTTAAGGGCTAGGCTAATGAGTCTTTTATTTGTGACCCAATGTTACAAAAAAAATCTCATACAAAAGTGTAATATATGTCATTTATGTATTTTATTCTAAATTATTGAAATTTATTCAACAGAATTTTAAATATATTTGTCGACCTACATTTAAAAAACTTTTATTTGATAAATTTAATTGGTTTTAAAATACAACATTTAATTGTATTTAGATCCCTATATACCTTACATTTTCAATTACTTTTTAGAAACTAAGAACTTTTTGAAGTTACAAATTTTTAACAATTTTTGAATTTAACAAAAATAATTTAATATATTTTAAAACTGAAACTATAATTTAGTTTTTAATCGAAAATTTTCATTATTATTTTTTCTTAAATTTTTGTAATTGTATTTGGTGTTTCAATTTTTTTAAATTTCTATTTTTAAGTATTTATTTTGTATGAAATTAATTACAGATTGATCCCTAAATTGATAATATTTTTCAAAAAGTATCAATTTGTAGTTTTTAACATGTTTACATATACTTGGTGTATGTCACCATATGTTACATAATAGTTTGTGTAGTTTAAAAGACATTTCTATACTTCGGATGGTTTGCAACATATTAGCCAATACTTCGTGTAGCTAAGAATCATTTTTCCTATTTTTTAACCATCTATAAAGAACAATCATATAAAAATACGAAACCGAATTAATTCCAGAACTATACTTAAACACTTACTTTAAATTTACACAAAATTACCTTAGTGACGAAAACTTCTGATTTATTTGGTGTATCATCTTCACGATCAGCATGCAAAATCAAAGGAAGTGTTAAACTTTTTGGTTCAAAGACAGTGGAACTTGATTCAGAATGATCGATCTTGCCTTTACGAACCAACTTCCATTGGAAGGTTTTGAACGGGATTGTTGAGGAACCGAATCACAAGATTCAATTGCAACACTCAAATCCATTTTCTGAAGAAGAAGAGATTATTTGGGAATAATAATCGTAAGAGATTTTGTGGGAATATTAATCGATGATATATCGATGATTTGGAAAAAGAAAATACTTAGACCGTGACTGACACTAATGCATGCCAAATATATCTAATCAGTATTGGAAATATAAAAAGTCAAGAAAAGGAAAGAAAATATCGTTTTACTTTGTTTATATAAATCAAATTTTTAGTAATTAACTTCTTTTAATTTCTGATGATATATAAACTAATTGGAAAGATTATTTGTTAAAACGAATATATCGTATATACTAAATAGATTGAATTTTCTTCAACAACATTAACAAAATCTTAAAATATTTGTAAAAATATAATCTTTAATCAACTTCGTTATCAATTAATAGAATGCAATATTTACAAAATTGTGATTGTTTAAAATCGTTTTTAGGTGTACACATCATATTGAACCATAATAAAAAGAAAATAGATAAACAAATAGATGCATGGTTGATTAAGCATTTTGTACAACATAGTAGATATTGATTAGACATTTTTTACAACGCAGTAGATTAGGATTTGCTAAATTAAAGATATTCATAAACCATAACTAATTCAATTTTTATTTGATCATCAAAACATAGTGATGATTTGAGGAACGAAAGTCGAAGGTATTGTAGAGAGATGTATTAAACTCGTTCTACAAAATGATTTTTCAAAACCAATGATTTTTCATTCCGTGTAAGGAGATTGGAGGTGTCTTATCTTGTTCTAAAAAATAAGACGCTTCAACTCAAAACGGCGTCTTTGGTCTAGGTTCATTGCCATAAATATATATGAGTCCAATGGAAATTAGATAAGATAAATTAGGTAAGATACATTAATTCGAATGGGAATTTATTACTCAAATAGAGTACTTTAATTCAATCATTTTCAAAAAAGATATACGTGCATAAGATTGTTATATTCTGTGAATATCGTGATACTAATGAATCCCAAAAATTGCGTTTGTAAAGTAGTACGCACGCAAATTAGGAATTATTCTCAAAAATAAAAGCACGTATATTTAGTCATAAATATATATGAGTCGAATGGAAATTAGATAAGATAAATTAGGCAATATACATTAATTCAACTGGGAATTTAATACTCAAATAGAGTACTTTAATTCAATCATTTTCAAAAAAGATATACGTGCATAAGATTGTTATATTTTGATCTTACCGCGATACTAATGAATCCTGAAAATTGCGTTTGTAAAGTAGTACGCACGCAAATTAGAAATTATTATCAAAAATAAAAGCAAAGATGTTTAGCCATAAATATATATGAGTCGATTCGAAATTAGTGAAGAATAAATTAGGCAAGATACATTAATTCAATTGTAAATTTAGTACTCAAATAGAGTACTTTAATTCAATCATATGCAAAAAAGATATATTGCAAAATGTGATTCATTCTTATTAGCAACAAAACTAAAGTTTGTAATATTTTGTACAAAAAAGGGTATATTTTCATTATTATTCATTCAAAATATTGAAAAATGTTGAAACAGAATACGGCAACATGTTATCGAAAATTATTATTCTAGTAGAGTAATAAAAAAGATTTGAAACAATTCTTTTGAAATTATTATCATCTTTTATTCTTCAGCCGCGGTGTTTGAATCATCTTTGATGTCACACTTATATAGGTACTTGTAGAGGTACTTGATAGAATCCGTTTCATTCCGCTCGTTCGCCTTAACTGATTCAGCGAGACTTGATCGCTGCAATGATCCACCAAGATCGTGAAAAGAAGATAATAAATACATTTTCTCATGGTAAATATAAAATCCAAAATATACAATTCTAAAACATACAATTTCATGGGGTAGATGCGAGAAAAAAACTTTGTTGTATAGTCTGGCATTTGTATAATTCGTTGGATCATACTCTTTTCCATAAACTGATGATAGGAGTGGCACTTCCTGAAACAAAATGAATATGGGATTATATAAAAGAACAAAATAATTTCTATAAAAAGCCTAATATATGATATTAGGATAAGAATTTACCTTCACTGGAATGACAGATTCATTTGAATCCACCTTTTCATTAACATACGGAGAAGCCATTGATCTAAAAGTACAAAAACACAAAAAATAATAATATATGAGATTAGGAAAAGAATTTGGTAGAAACGTGACACTAAAGATGTGAATCTCCAAGTTCAAAACAATTCGAGTACACTGTATGATAAAAGAAATGTAGTTAGCATTCGGAAATTTATAACAAATATTAAATACCTTGCATAAACTATGAAACAAAAGACATAAACCTAGAAGAGAAGGCTATCGACCTAAAAATTTTAGTAGTGCTATTCTTTGATCAAGTCTTATTTATAAGCTGAAATATTTTAGGTCAGAAATGAACATCTTTTTCGGTAAGATATTTAGCATTTACTTTGACTTTCTATGCAAATTGTAGGATTTTTTATACTATGAAAATTAAATTAATTGTTAGATTATTGCATATATTTAGGAAACAACAATAATAATGTGATTTGATAAAGATTCTCTATATTTAAACGACATTAATTTCGTTTTCTCCTTTATCAAAATCCGTTTGGACTTCAATGAGCCCAATAAATACACAAACATGTTTATTCTGATCCATCAAGCGTTTATGTCAGAAATCAAGCATTTTGAATAATTACAAAAATGCCATTAATGAAGGATTCGCGTGTTTATCCGACATTAACTGGGTTTTTCAATTGCATCCTGCATTTTTTTGGCCGAAATTGTCCCTCCAAATTTGAGAAATGTTTTTAGAAAGTGGAATTTCGAGTGGCAATTGGAGTAATTAAAGGTCTAATTTTGCCCAAACATTTTTTTATACTTTTCGATTATTAGTATTGATATTGTCCGAAGTCTGCGACTTAAACGGTGTTAGAAATTGGTCAAATCTCGTTAATTAAAGAATTTAGGTTCTATGGGCCGGATTACGTTAAGTCTCTTCCGGCCCTACTACCAGTAATTCAGCATATTCCAAACGGCGCCGCTTAACATTCCGTCTTCTTCAATGTCTGAAGTTGGCTTTCTTTCTACTTGCAATGTTAGCTTTCCTCGTTCATTCTGTTTTATTTTTGTTTGTGTGTGTGTTACGGAACATGAAGAATCCCTCCGGATTATTAATTTTTGTTAAATAAAAGTAAATAATGTTTTTTTCTTCCTTTTGTGTGTGTGGTGTTGCAACTTATTAGGTCGGGCAAAAAGTATTTATTTTCAGTCTTCTCGATTTTGAGGTTTAGGAATGTTGAATTATGAATAGTTTCTTTTATTTATAGGATTTAGCTAGGGATTTTAAATTTTGATGGTTGGCAACGCTTGCTAATGATTCTGCATGTAAGCAGAACACAAAGATGTAGAAATTTTTGTAGGTTTTGACTACACGAGTAATTAAGTAAAGTCTTTGACAAAGTCTCTTTTCTTGATCCATAAGATTTAGTGCACCAAAATTAAAAGATGACTTCATATGTTTCAAGTAGATTATACAAACATCATGAAACACAAGTCTAGGTACCTATTCTACAAAAAAGAAACATAGAAGATCTAAGAAAAGAACAAAAAAAAGGGCACAAGAATTGAAAAATCTAAGGGCTTCTTGCTGCTGTGATCTGCTGTTTCCTACTTCCTTCAACATTACACCTGATACAAAAAGAAACACTCTTGATGTCAATTACACCTAAATTTAAAACTCATCATTGGGGATTTATCAAAATTAAAACTTTATATATTGCTTCTTTCTGTTTTATTTACTTTACTTGTTCTGTATAGGGCTTGCACCACTCCTCGGGATTGGTCGGAAACTATCTTTTTCTCCTTTAAACGGTTTTTTTTTACTTATCTGTAAATCTTTCACAGCTTGACTAGAATGTGTCTTCCTTGAAAGAGAACGTCCCTCGACGCAGTACTTGCTGCTAAAGAAAGCTACAAGTAGCAGAAGCAGAGCCACTAAACAACATCTCTTCATTGTAACTTTTTCTTCTTGTGATTCCTTTACGAGTCTTGAAAGCTCTCTTAGGTTAGTTCTTTTACTTAAGAAAGTTTTGGATAGATATGTGAGTTAGAGAAAGAGAGAGACGTGAGAGTTCTAAAGCTTGATTGCTTTATATAATATAAAGATTTTGTGTTCTTCAAAACATAGTTTTTGGGATCTGATCACGTGATCTTACTTTGACTATTACTATTTAATCGGATGGTGAGATACTTATCTTAATCTTAATCATTATTTTACTGATATGATGATACTCTCTTTATCATCTACATTCAACCGATGATACGATTTTATAACAAAAAATTCACATGTAGAGACAAAGATTCACATATTATATATTCACATTACCTAACCTCATACAACTGCTTTGAAACTTAAGAGATGGTGGTCATGTGATTGGAGCACGTGATTACTGCCTTGTGTTATTGGGGAACTCAAAAGAGTCTGAAACTTAACTTTGTTTCAATTTTTATAAGTTTTCTTTTTTCAAAGGGAAAATTGCATAAAAAACCTTCAAGGTGGTTCGCACTTACACTTTAAACCTCGTAGGTTGAGGAGTATCACTTTAAACCTCCAAGGTGACAAAACTTACACTTTTAACCACCAATGTGGTAATTCCGTATGCGCCGCCAAAATTTTTAACCCCAAAATCGATTTGGGAATTAGGGTTCTTCGTTCTTCAGCGAAAATCAAAGATTTTGGTCAATTTCTTGTGCGATTTCTTCGTTCTTCAAAGATTCTGGAGTATTCGAAGTAATGTGGAAAGTAGAAATTCCACTCTGAGCCATCTTTACATAATTTATAGAACGAAAATCAAATACATTCAAGGATTCAATTTTTCTCATTATCAATTCAAGGATTTTCGTAGTGGAATTTGTACTTACCACATTACTTCGAATACTCCAGAATTGTTTGTCACTAACTGTCTACGTCAATCGCACAAGAAATCGACCAAAATCTTTGATTTTCGCTGAAGAACGAAGAACCCTAATTCCAAAATCGATTTTCGGGTTAAAAATTTTGGCGGCGCATACGGAATTACCACCTTGGTGGTTAAAAGTGTAAGTTTTGTCACTTTGGAGGTTTAAAGTGATAGTCCTCAACCGTCGAGGTTTAAAGTGTAAGTGCGAGCCACCTTGAAGGTTTTTTATGCGGTTTTCCCTTTTTTTTTTAAGTTCCAAAGACTTAACTTTGGAATTTGGAGGTCTTGGTGTGAGTCCAGAAAAGATGTTGCCGTTAAACCGCTGTTTTGTCTCTCTACTAATCACTACTTTTTTATATAAAAAATTGTTTTTGGCAATATTTATATTTTAAATATATACATTATTTGTTTGTGGTCAAGTTTTGAATACCTTAATTAAATGAATAGAAAGAAAAAAACGATTCAAGACTATTTTCAATCAAGAACCGGCACAGATTCTTGTGTAGGTATACTTTTGTATAGGTTAATTACTAAGAATACCCTTAACCAACTAAGAAATCTTGTACAATGTTTTAAGTTGGACAAATATATTTAATATAAAATAAATAAGCACACAAACCTAAGTTTACTTTTTCTCTTTTCTGTCAATCTCCTTTCTCTCTCCTTACAATGAATACACCCAGATTTTAAAATCTTCTCTCCTTTTTCGCAAATTCAATCCCAGATTTTAAAATCCTAATCAATCAAGAACTAATCTTGATTAATATTCCACGTTTAAGAGATCGAAGAAGCTTTGATTTTTATTTCGATTTCAAAGTTCGAAAAGGTGTGATTTTGATTTCGATTTGAAAGATCGAATAAGCTTTAATTTGGCTAAAAAAAGCAATCAAATTTCATAGATTGAAGAAGTTTCTATTTCGATATCGATTTCGATTCAGAGATCTAAATGATGAAGCTTCGAGATTCGGTGGTCACATATGTAATGGTTACGACTCGGTGGTCACATATGTAATGGTTACGACTTGGTGGTAACAGTTTTGTGGATAAACACTGATCATGACTTGGGTGGTTACACTTGGATAATTGGTTGAGAAACTTTTCAGGATGTTGAATACTTATGAGTTTTGTTTCTATCTTCTAGGATCTTTATATGAGTGATACTTAGGAGTACTATTTTAATATTAGTGAAAGACAAAAACTTTCCTCCATAATGAATCCAAAACCTGAGATTGTATCATGAATTAGTTTGGGTTGATTAGATTATGGTGGAGATAGTTCAAAACTAGTTTCCCGAGGTTACAGTTGTAACATCCGCAAACCAAATTTTCGACAGATTTGATATGTGTCGAGTAAATCGTCGATAAGTCTCGCAATACTTATCGGAATGAGCTAAAACTAATTTCATTGGAAAGCTAACTCAATTTCCTATCTGTAGCATCCTAAACCAAATTCTGGAATTTTGGTTAAGGTGTCGACCGACACCCTAGTAAGTGTCGATCGACACCACTGTCGGTGGTTCGGTTTTGGAAAGAAATATCAAACGGTTTGGCTTGGTTTGATGCTAAACTTCTATATATGTGTTCTTGCTCGTTCTGGGTCTGAAGCAGAGAAAAATTGAGTTAAAATCGTGTGGAATTGAGTGTGAATCATGAGTTTGGTGTTTGATTGAAGAGGAAATCGTTTTTGGGAGAAGAAGTTATGTTTTCGTTTGGTGGAGAGAACAAACGGCCGGCGAAAACCGAATGGATTGAGCTGAATTTTTGTGGGTAAGTTCTTCTTTCTCTTAGCTAGCCGTGGGGCAAATCCGTTTGTCATTTGGATGTCTGTGCTAAGAGAAACGTGTTTTCGTGAACGTGGTTCGGCTGAATCGGGTTTAAGGATCAGTCAGATTGCGGGGTGTTTTTCCAGCGTTTTAGAGGGAGTTAGGCGACGTTCTATAAGTCGTTGGAAAGCCCTGTGAGTCTAGTTTCCAGAACTAGTTTCTGATCAAAAATCTGAGGTAAACTCCGTCCTCAGCGTTGTTTTTAAGAAAACGCGTCGGTTCTATTTTTCTTAAAATAAGTTTTTCGGATTAAGGAAAATCTTGTTGATGAATCGGTTGTTATTGGTGGTTCTTGATCGGGTTAGAGCAGTAAGGGTCGTGGGTGTCTCTGTGCTTCAGATTCTTCATCCGATCGATCCGAAAATCATCCGTTTCTAGGCAAAGGTGAGTGCACGACCGTAGGCTCGTTTATGCCGACATCAAGTTAGAACGATCAATTTAGAGTAGTTTACGTGTTGAAATTGAGTGTTTGTTTGTGTTTATGTGTTTATTGGTTGTTGTTCTATGTTTTGAGTTGAGTTTTGGTGTAGGAATAGGTGGAGGTTGTGCACGATCGAACCACAAGAAGTGGTGTTCGTTCTGCCGTTCTGCAGGTCCTAGTCAAGCGACACGAGGGTGTGTCGATCGACGGGTTGTTTTTGTTCGTGTCGATCGACATGGCTTAGTTGTCGATCGACGTGTGTATTTCGGTCGTGTCGATCGACATGGTTTAGTTGTCGATCGACAGGTAATTTTTGTTTGCGTCGATCGACACAGCGTTAGGTGTCAATCGACATGTCTTTTTTGTTCGTGTCGATCGACACCACGGGTGTGTCGATCGACACTCAGTCAGTTTCATCGTCGGGCTTTTTAAATCGTGTTGGGGTGCTTGTGTGTTGGTTAAAAGCGTACATGGTCTGTAGGTGGGATGACTGACTCACTAAGTATTTATGATAATACTTACGCAACTCATTTGTTTTATGTGTTGCAGGTAAAAAGATTGTGTGTTCGCGGAATCATGGCACATGAAGAGGATGATTAGGGAATTTATGGTGTTTTGTTTAGTAGACCCGGTTGTTTAGGTTGCTAGAGTAACTCGTTAGTTTATGAAATTGATTTTTGTGTCTTCCGCTGTTATGGGTAATTGTTGAGAATTAATTTAATTATTTAATTCGGGTTGATTATTTAATTATTTAATTCGGGTTAATTATTTAACTATTTAATTATTTAATTGAGATTGATTATTTAATTATTTAATTAAAAAAAAAAATCGGGTCGGGTTGTTTCAACAGTTTCGTGGTTTTCGTAAAGAGAATATTATGTTTGGTGTTCACATTCTCAACCTTATACTGTTGATGAAATTTTTTCGTCTTCTTTGCTTTCCATGGTTGAATTAGAAGAAAACACCAAATAATCAACCATAAAACACTAACCACGAAAAACTAACCATGAATCACTTGTTACATCAACCATCAACCATAAACCATAACTCATTCACATAGCGGAATCAACTATGAAACACAATTCACATCGTCAATTCATGGATAACTTTTTTTTTTATCACTATGTATAATTAAAGTACAAAGTAATATCAATATGGTTACAAGACGAAAAAATTAACCATAAAACACTAACCCCAAAAAACAACCCATGATCAATGACTTGTTACATCAACCATAAAGCATCAACCACGAAAACATATGAATAACGAGATTTCTTCAACATTCGATGATATTGTGAATAGAAATCTGCAAACAAAACCAAAACATTCATCATCACATAACCATCCAAAATCGATTTCCGATTCGTCTTAATCTTCGAGTGAATTAAAACACTAAATCTATAAAATTGAATCGAATTATTTTGGAGAATGTTTTGTCGAAAAAATCATAGTCAACAAATCTCTACCAAACTTTTTATCAAGCAAATTGGATTCCAATTTATTTCTTTTACAAAGAGGAAAGAGAAAAAAAGAAGAGAAAGACGGAAAAGTAGAGGAAGAAGAAATTAATATATTAAATGAGTATACCTACACATGAAAGTATAATAATGATGATATATACTTATTACCATTTGCAAGGGTAATTCTGGAAACAAAAAAAGGGAAGAAGGAGGAAAGTATACCTACACATGGAAGTATAATAATGATGATATATACTTATTACCATTTGCAAGGATAATTCTGGAATAAGTTTTGGGAAAAGTACCTATAGTGGTCAATAACCCTTCTATTACCGCGTTCACAATATTATTAATGCCAATATGATATCCCGAGATATCATATCACAATGTTATAATAACATAAAAGTTGAAAATGGGAAATCATTATTACATTAATAATGATATACGCTTTATTAAATCAAACTTTGCCTTGTGTATGCCTTGCGTGGGAAATTAAACTTTACATAAACATTAGAAGCAATCACGGATTCTATGGAACTTGTGGAAAGGCCGCAATGTTTTGGTTTTAAAAAATACTCGATATGATGTTTCAGCTACTTTGGAAAAAGCTCTAGATGATGCCAAAATCTCGTTTGATTTGAATGATCCAACCACATCACAACCCAACACTCGAGATCCACAAGGACAACAAGAGCCACAATGACAAACCATGATATGGTCACAACCAGCCTTAAATATAGTCAAATGCAATGTTGGGGTTGTATGGTGTCAGGATAGCCAAGCAAGCGGTGTCTTGTATCATATGGAACTCCACTGGTAAGTCTCTGTTCCATATCTGCCGATCTTATGCCACTTTAACTTCACAATTGGAAACAGAGTACTTATGGGGGCTCATTTAGACAATTGAAGCTGCTTTTGAACTCTGTGCGTTGAGTAATCTCTGATGCGCATTTTATTCAAGCTAAAGAAGTTTTGCTCAATCCAGATATCGGGTCACTGTAAGTTTAAAATGTCTTGAATTATTCTGAGATGTTGTAACATTTTTTAAAGGCCGATGGACACTAACGACTTTTTTGATATTACTTTATATATAAATTTGTGTTGCATATGATTTCAATTAAATACCATGGGAGATAGAAGTAAAAAGATTAAAATGTAATATCATATTGGAGCAGGAGCATCAAGCATCATTACTACTCTAATTAAAATACATATTTTAAATAAATAGCAGTTTTGTGAATGATTATATATAAAATTAAGAAATTATTTCACTTTTATTTATTTATATGTATTTTTATACATTATAAATGTATATATGTACATATATATATTAGTCATGAATTATACATCAAATTTTTAATATTTGTTATTAAATTATTATTTCATTATAATACTATTTTAATAAATAGTATGACAAATAAACTAAGAGATGATTTCTCAGATAACCCACTTTTTTGGTGAAATGCAAAACTAACCCACTGTTTCTTACTCTTTACTATTCACCACTTTCTCACAAATCTCTCCTTTTTTTTCATATTCACGAAAATGCCATTATCTTTTCTTTATTTCTTTTTTTTTCAAAATCAGAAACTTACCCAAAGACTAAAACACCAAAAACATCAACTTATTTCGAAAATGTCATCTTCTTCAATTTTTTCCAACCACCATGAATAACCAAATTGAAGCTCTAAATGCTACACCAACTGATTTTTTTGTTACGTAAATGCATAATAAGTGAGCTCATAACTTAGACATCATTAATTTTCTTTTCAATTTCATCTAAAACTCTCTAATTTTTGTTCTTTCAAAATTTTCACTCATAACTTCATGTTTTCTCGTAATTCTTCCAAATAAAACGGTTGGGGTTGTTTTTTTGGTGAAATTGATAGTTTCGGTGGTTTAAGAACGTGAAGACGAAGTCGAACGAGTGAAAAAGTAACGATTTTTGATTTTTGAAAATTTCAGATCTGGTTCGTAAATGTAGACTGCATTTGAAGTCTACAAGTCAACTTAGAGTTAGATTTGCATTTGACTATTATTTGTAAAAAAGGTAAAATAGACTGCATTTTAAGTCTACACAGTCTTCTTTGACAACAATAAAAAATATTGTAAACCGTAAAAAGTAGACTGCATTTGAAGACTACTTTAAGTAGACTTCAAATGCAGTCTACAAATAGGTCACTTTGGTTTGATTTTTTTTTGGTAGACTTTATTTGCAGTCTACTCTGAAAAGTGAGGTTAGTTTTGTGTTTGACCAATCTTTCGAAATATTGACCCGAAAGTACAAAAAAAAGTACAGATTTTTTGGTCAACACCAAATATAACCTACATTTTATGTAGACTTCATTTGGAGTCTACGTTGAAAAGTCAACAAAAGTCAAATCCAAAAGTAAGCTGTTTTTTTTGGCGTAGACCGCAAATGAAGTCTACTTTCTTATGTAGTCTACAAATGAAGCCTACTTTCTTATGTAGACTGCAAATGAAGTTTACTTTTGAACAGTGGAATTTGATCAAATGCAAAACTAACCTGCACAATTATGTTGACTGCAAATGAAGTCTACACCAAAAAGTCAACGTTTTGGTCAAATGCAAAAGTAAAATTTGTAGACTGCAAATAAAGTCTACAAGACTTGTAGACTTCATTTGCAGTCTACATACCGATTTGCCTTGATTGCAAAAGTAACTCATTGTAGAAATCATTTGAAGACTGCATTTGAAGTCTACTCTATGTAGACTGCATTTGAAGTCTGCAGTTGAAGTCTACAAATATGATAGTTTTTTAAAATGCATTTTTTGACATATTTACAATGTATTTTTTTTTTGTTCTCACATGTTTGTTAGTTGTATATCTACCCCTGTAAGAGTTGGTCATGTTGATGACAGATATTTGTGGAGCAAATTTATTTTCTTAATTTGGTGACTAGTTAGCTCATATTGAGTAGACTGCATTTGAAGTCTATTCTAAGTAGACTTCAAATGCAGTCTACAAATGTGATAGTTTTTTAAAATGCATTTTGACATATTTACAATGCATTTTTTTGATTTTTTTGTTCTCACATGTTTTTTAGTTTTATATCTACCCCTCTGTAAGAGTTTGTCATGTTTAAGACAAATATTTGTGGGGCAAACTTATTTTCTTGATTTAGTGACTAGTTAGCTCATATTTTGTAGACTGCATTTGAAGTCTACTTAGAGTAGACTGCATTTGAAGTCTACAAATGTGATAGTTTTTTAAAATATATATTTTTTTATTTTTTTGTTCTCACATGTTTTTTATTTGTATATCTACCCCCTGTAAGAGTTGGTAATGTTTAAGACAAATTTTTGTGGGGCAAACTTATTTTCTTTATTTGGTGACTAGTTAACTCATATTCAGTAGACTGCATTTGTAGTCTACAAATGTGATAGTTTTCTAAAATGCATTTTTTTGACATATTTACAATGTATTTATTCAATTTTTTTGTTCTCACATGTTTGTTAGTTGTTTGTACCCTCTGTAAGAGTTGGTCATGTTTTAGACAAATAATTGTGGGGTAAATCTATTTTCTTGATTTGGTGACTAGTTAGCTCATATTTCGTAGACTGCATTTGATGTCTACACAACGTTTTTTCGATATTTACTTACTATCACATACATGTTTGTTTGTATTTTACAAATGATTTTTCAGCTACCTATTGTTTATGGAGATTGGATTATGGAAGATAGTATGTGGCGTTTTGAGGTTGATAATTGAAGAGGCGGAAAAATGTTTTTCTAAGTAATGGTTTTAAGCATGAGGAACTAGTTGAAATGGCACAAAATTATTACGATCTTGACAAAAAATCAAAAGTGGTGGAGCTCACTTATTCACTTAAGAAATTATCAATAAAAAACACATCTTTCTCCTCTTGTCTCTCGACTTCTCTTTTTTCTCAATGTAAACTTCTCTTGATAAATATGGTTTCCACATTTAAAATATATTCTAATGTTCTTGTTACTTTAACCATTTTTTACTTTCTTATAAGCAAAATAAGAACATGAATTAGGGGTACAAACAACAAAGACAGTCTCACACCCATTCAATTAACAATTAAAAAACCGATTACAGAGATATGGTACAATCGAAACAAAACAAGGAACAAAAAATAACCAATGTTTTAGTATAAAAGACTTCATGGACTTTCTCGACAATGGTATCATTGTTCGCTTGAGGATATCGATCAAAGTATGCATATTCAAAGGCCAAGAAAGCATGAATTTTCTCAGATTCAAGGTTTGCAAGCTTCTTGACAAGTTTCTTATGTTTGTAAAGCTTTTAGAGCTTCGACATCCATATAGTCTTAAGCCATTTTCTCACCCTGAAAAGAATACAAAAATGAATAAAGCAAAGATTTCATCACACAAAATAAAGCATAGAAAAATAATGACCAATTACTAGAAAAGGAAAAGATGAGTGTGGAAATTGAAATTCAGAGACTTAGCTAAAGATTGATTGAATCAGAAATTTACCTAATAGAACCTTCACTTTCCTTCCATAAACAATCACAACCCCACCTAACGAAGAAACAACACAGTGAGAAACCATCAAAACCCAGAATAAACAGAAAATTAAATTCCGATGTACCCATAAGAATCCTGGAGAGTGTAAGAGCCATTGGAACAGACAGATTCAAAATCCTTCGCTGCGATGAGTAAAATCACCATGATCGTCAACGTTCGTGTTCATGAAATCTCAAAAAATCAAAACAGAATAAAGTGTGTAAAGTGTGTATCAATTTTTGTGAATGTGAATGAATTATTACTTATTACAGTACCCTACCATTTCTTCTTCCCGCCATATATCCTATGTAAGAATTTATATGTATGAATTACACTTAGTGGAAACAATAACCAAAATTAATGAAAGTAAATTAACTAGGAGGAATATTCGTGTGTACCTTGATGGTGAAAGAATTAAGCATTGTTTCGTCGACGGTGTTAATATTAACTTGAAGAATCTCGAGAGCCAAATCCACAACTCCTCTTATGATCGATGCTTGGTCTCCCTATTATTATGATCAAATGAAAAGAAGATATAAGTCAACATGGACATTCTATAAATCACATTGTGACATGAACATTAATTATTGATTCCCGGTCCAAAACAAGTAGGGAGATAATCAACAAAAGAAATTTACATCACAAGCATTCGAGATCAACTCTCTGAGTAGAGAGAGTGATAATAATATCCATAAGCCGAGAAACATCAGCCTGGAACTCAAACTTCTCGGCGTTATTGCGAAGTTGGCCTCTTTGATGACATCGACATTCTCTGTATCCAACAATATGAAATCAATCCAAAATTAAGCCAAAATCTGTATGAATTTAGAAGCCAAGGCTATTAAAAACTTTAATTGAGGATCTTATGAAGAGATCCTAAGAGTGTGTGCTTAGCTTCTAGAACTTCAAGAGCTTGTGGCGAGATCATCCATGTCAGATACTGATCCTAGCCCTGTACCCTGAAACAAATCGAGGATCGTCATTTTTTCGTCTATAAAGGCCGAGAACTAAGTCCAATTGAAATAATACTCTTCTATCAAAGAAGTTATACTCTTCATCATCAACATGTCCACCAAGAAGAGTGGTATCATCATCAAGACCTCCTAATTCAACTTCTTCAAGACTTTGACCAAAGAACTCATATTGAGTTGGGTCAAAGAGTGTACTATTATTAGTGTCTGCAGAAGAAGACAATTAAAAGAAGCTTAATAAGTTATATCCACAAGTCAATCACCTAAGTCAAAACAAATCTCTACCTTTCCAATCACTAGAAAAAAGAAAGAAAGAGAAATCTAACAGGAACTAAAAATCAAAATAAAAGCATATATCCTCTTCTTTTAGTTGGAAAAAAAAAGAATCTTCTTTTGGTTAATCATAAGCAAATAAAAAAACATGAACTTACTAACTGAAACCAAACTTGATTTGAAACACAAAAGAGCTAAAAAAGAAACTGACCTGAGCAAGCACGAGCAAAGTTATAGAAATCTCTGGATTCAAATCTCTCTATGATCAACAACACATAGAAAATTCTCAAACTTAAAGAAACTTAACAGATCAAGATTCAAGATCGCTTAAAAAAAAACAAGCGAATCAAAACCGAATCCTTTCTCTACCCACTAGTCCAATGGTTGGGGTTGATTATAACAGGTAAACAAAAGAAAGAGGAAAAAAAGATAAGTAAATTCAGCTTTAAATGGTTAGGGTTAGATCGATGTATGTTATTACGAATGAGAAATGGAGAGAGTTTGATAAAGAGGAAAGTTTGTTGTGAAGATGATTCTCATTAAGGCAAATAATGAATGATACAATTAGTTATATATACAACCTCGATAGCAAAAAGAAACTAAACCAGATAACTAAACCAAAATGAATCTATTCTACTTTAGACTAAACCGAGATATATACAATTGAACCAGAATAATATGTACACTCCAATAGACCCCCTCAAGATGAGCATTCGAAAATGTTGAGAAGACTCATCTTGGATATGACATGTGCAAAGGAGGCAGGAAACAAAGGTTTAGTCAGAATATCAGCGACTTGATCTTCAGTAGGAACATGAAGAGTACGAAGCTGACCTCTATCCAGTCTTTCACGAACTGAATGATAGTCATTTTCAATGTGTTTAGTACGCTCATGAAAGACTGGATTAGTGGCAATATAAATGGCTGCAGTACTGTCAGAGAAAAGCACATGAGTAGGAGAAGTTACTTGGAGATCAAAGAGGAGTTTATTCATCCAAGTGATTTCCCTGGAAGCCTGAGATAAAGCTCTGTATTCTGCCTCTGCAGAAGAATGAGAGACCACATCTTGCTTCTTAGACCTCCAGGAGATGAGAGAGATCCAAGAAAAGTACAATAGCCTGAAGTGGATCTCCTACTGTCAGAGCATGATGACCAATCAGAATCAGCAAAACCAGTGAGATGAAGATGGGACTCAACATAATAAAATAAGCCCAAACCAATAGTGCCCTTAAGATATTGAAGGACACGGTAAACAGCCTGGAGATGAGCAGTCCTTGGAGCAAAAGAATACTGACAAAGTTTATTAACGGCAAAGGTAATGTCAGGTCTAGTATATGTCAGATACATTAACTTGCCCACTAAGCTGCGGTAAATGTCTTTATCAGGGAGAAGATCACCATCAGTCACAGAGAGTTTAAGATTAGGAATCATAGGTGTAGACACAGGTTTGCAACCAAGCATACCAATAGAAGTGAGAAGCTCCAAGGTATATTTCCTTGGAAAAATAGACAAACAAGTATTAGTTCGAGCAATTTCCAAACCCAAAAAATACTTAAGAGGTCCAAGTACCCTGAGGCGAAAATGAGACTGGAGATCCTTAGTTAACCTTGAAGCAATATCCTCATCTGTACTAGCAATGACAATATCATCCACATACACCAAGACAACAACAAAGGAATCAAGACCACAACTGCGTGTGAATAAAGTATGATCCCTTGTGCCCTGAACAAAATCCAATTGAAGAAGAACAGTAGTAAACTTGAGAAACCACTGCCGTGATGCTTGTTTGAGACCATAAATGGACTTCTTAAGTCTCAACACAACATTCTTAGGAAGGAGAAGCCCTTTTCTCTCAGCATAACCATCAGGTAATCTCATATATATTTCTTCATCCAAATCTCCAATGAGAAAAGCATTGGAGATATCCAGCTTATTAAGGAACCACTTCTTAGAAACAGAAACCTTCAGTAATAATTTGACAGAAGCCAACTTAGCTACTGGAGAAAAGGTCTCATTAAAGTCCAAACCCTCTTTCTGAGTGTAGCCTTTAACAACTAATCTGGCCTTATATCGTTTAAGACTGCCATCAACTAAGAACTTGAGGATGAAAACCCACTTACAACCAACTGCAGACTTACCAGGAGGTAAAGTGGTCACATCCCAAGTCTCTGTACATTCCATATTTCTAATTTCTGTATCAACTGCATCACACCATTCCTTAGAACTCTTTGCCTCTTTATAAGTAGTAGGAATAGGTATTTTAGAAATACAGTTGATGAAAGAAAGATATGAGGGATCAAGGTTAGAATATAAAAGAAAAGAAGAGATGGGATATTCAACATCAGTAGCCAAAGAATAGCAATGATAATCCTGGAGATGAGCAGGAAGTTTCTTTGGTCTAACTGTGAGTAAAGATGAAGTGGTATCAATGGGAGGAGGAGAGGAAATAGGAGATGGTGATGGATGAAAAGAGGAAGAAGAGTGATTGAGTGGTTGGGAAATAGGGAAAGGATCAATAGGCAAAGAGTCCAGAGGAGTAAAGAAATCTGGATAATCCTTAGAATCACCAACCTGAGCATAAGGGAACACATCTTCAAAGAAGACAACATTTCTGGAGATGAATATTCTGTGAGATTCCACATCCAGTAATTTATATCCCTTGTATCCTGAAGAAAATCCCAAAAGAACACATGCTCTAGATCTAACTTGAAACTTGTTTCTCTGAACAGGAGAGGTGCTAGCATAACATAAACAACCAAAAGTCCTGATTTGAGAATAATCAGGAGCATGTCCAGTAAGAAGCTCATGAGGGGTTTTGTTGAGCAACAACTGTGAAGGAGTTCTGTTGATGAGAAAGACAGCTGTGAGAATATAATCACCCCAATAACATAATGAGACTTGAGACTGAAACAACAATGCCCTAGCCACATTGAGAATGTGTTGATGCTTCCTTTCCACCACTGAATTTTGTTCTGAAGTCTCAGGGCAAGAATGGTAAGCCACAATCTCTTTTGACTTAAATAAAGTAGTAAATCTTAACTCAGGAGCATTGTCTGATCGGACAACCTTGATTGTAGTCTTGAACTGATTCTCAACCATAGTAATAAACTCAGGAAATACTGTCAAGACTTCACTCTTAGTTTTAAGCAAATATACCCAAGTAGCCCGAGAATGATCATCAACTATAGTTAAAAAATACTTATGACCATCAACTGTCTCAACTAAGAAAGGACCCCAAACATCAACATGTAATAGATCAAAAATCTGATTACATTGTTTTGAGAAAGAAAAGAAAGCTTCTTCTGTTTGGCTGATTGACAAATATGACAATAAGCAAGTTTTTTCTTATTCTTGTGTTTAGAAATCCCTAAAACATGTGAGATAGTATCTAAACGAGAAAGAGAAGGGTGTCCAAGTCTCTTGTGCCAAACGCCAATATCCACAACTGCATTCACTTGAAATCCATTATCTTCGAGCACATAGAGATTAGCTATCCTGTTACCCTTCCCAATCATTAACTCCCTGGTAACATCCTGAATTTCACAAGAGGAGGAATCAAATATCACTCTTGAATTCAAATCAGTAGTTAAGGAACTGATACTGATAAGATTAAGGCGAAATTCAGGAATAAATAAGACATTATGAAGAGTAATATCATTATTTATCTGAATAGTCCCAACTCCACTGATCTTGACCACTGGACCAGTGGGGAGATTAACTGCACTGTCAATGGAAGTATCCAAGAAAGAGAACATAATGTTATCAAAGGAAACATGATGAGTGGCTCCAGAATCAATCACTCATGTTCTCTTATTCAAAAGTTGATTTGAGACAGTCAGTATCCCAATGAATTTATAAGTGGAGGTAGAAAAATCAATACCAGAAGGAGGAGAAGATGAAGAAGTAGCCTGAGAAGGACTAGCTTGAGATATTTGAGGTGTAAGATGAGGAAAACTGGTAGTCTGGTTTTGAAGGTGAGAGCTGAAAAAGGCAATAAAGTTCTGATCTGATCTTTAGTGAGATTACCAACCAATGACTCTAAACCAGAAGACTAAACATGAATAGAAGAAGCTACAACCTGAGACTGATTAGGGAGAGGACCTAAAACCTGAGCTGCAACAGGACGAGGAGAATGTGCAGGAAGAGAAGGTTTCTGAGGTCCCTTAAATTTAAAGACAAATCCTGGTGGAAAACCATGTTTCTTTGAGAAGCTCGCGTTATCTGTTGTAATGTCTGCACGCAAGCTGCGACCATACTTCTAGTCTCACAGTATAGTGGTTCTCAGTACCTTTCCTTTGAGATCTGTTCTTCATAGTCCTAGTCAATCAGGATAACTTGCAAAGTGGGCTATAGAGCTGAGCGAGTATGATATCAAATATCGCGGACGAAGCTGCGCCAAGTCTCAAGTCCTAGCCTATTTCCTCGTTGAACTTCCACCAGCAAAGACAATCATGGAAGAGCCTTCTTTGTTTTGGCAACTCCACGTCGATGGCTCTTCATCTAAATATGGTGCTGGCATCGGTATCCGGCTGACATCTCCGACTGGTGAAATACATGAACAATCTTTTCGTTTGGGGTTCCGAGCATCCAACAATGAAGCAGAGTACGAAGCTCTTATCGCTAGCATCAAGCTTGCCCATGGACTCAAGATCACCAAGGTCAACGCGTTCTGTGATTCTCAGTTAGTCGCCAACCAATTCAATGGCAAGTACGTGACAAAGGATGAACGTATGAAGACATACCTCAAGCTCGCAAAGGAGTTAGCCGCAGACTTTGATACGTTCACTGTGACATGGATTCTACAAGGGGAAAACACCAACGTTGATGCACTCGCAGCGTTAGCTTCGACGTCGCCTTCTGATCCAGACTTAAAGAGAACCATTCCGGTGGAATTCATCGAGTTTCCTAGTATCCTTCCACCTGAAACTATCTATGTCCCTACACGATCCCAAGCGGCTTGGAAAGAAAGGGAACTGGACACCATGCGTGTATCTTTGGAAGCCAACAAAGAAGCTACGATTGCTGAGCCTTCGATCGAACAAGCCCCTGTTATTGACGACGTTACAATAACTGAGCCTGAGGTGGCACCGATCCCAGTCAACGACAACGTTACAATGATGGAGTCTTCGGTTGAACAAGTCTCAGAGACCAAAGACCTAGAAACAGAAGCCTTTATCCTGAGCATCGATGACATGGTTGATTCTGCCAAATGCTACGTCGCAGTCGATTATTCCGAACCAATGGACCTTGACGTTCCAACTACGAGTTTGACTCCTCTCCCTTGTCGCCAACTACTTCATGACAACGTAACGACGTCTCACGAACCGGTTCCTGTACTAGCACCTGAAGATATCTTTCCAGAAAATGACGAACAACGTGAATTCAAATATGTCTGCGATAGATGTTGGTTAGACGATATTCGCGGTTACCTCTACAATGACATCCTGCCCAAAGACAAGTGGGCAACCTGCAAACTTCGCGCTCTAGCTACACGCTTTATTCTACTCGATGGAAACGTTTATAAATGGAAGTTTTCTGGACCTTTACTAAGTTACGTCCAGAGCAACGATGCAAGACAAATCATGCAGGAGGTTCACAGTGGAGCTTGTGGCAACCACTCCGGTGGACGAGCATTGGCGATCAAGATTAAGCGCCATGGTAATTACTGGCCAACCATGATTAAAGATTGTGAAAAGTACGCAGCAAAGTGTGAGAAGTGTCAGCGACATGCTCCGAAGATTCATCAACCTATAAAACTACTTTCCTCCGTGACATCACCTTACCCTTTCATGCGTTGGTCCATGGACATCGTCGGTCCTCTACACCGTTCCAAACAGAAGCGATACTTCTCTAAATGGGTTGAAGCCGAAGGTTACGCGAACATTAAGGATGTGCAGGTTGAAAGTTTTGTGTGGCGAAATATAATCTGTAGACATAGAGTTCCATTCGAAACAGTCACAGACAACGGCTCCCAGTTTATCTGTACTCGGTTTGAAGCCTTCGGCAAAAAGTGGAAGATACGTCTCAGCAAGTCTACTCCACGATGTCCGAAAAGGAAATAGCCAAGCAGAGGCAATCAATAAAACGATCCTAGATGGTCTAAAGAAACGACTTGATGCTAAGAAAGGTAAATGGGCAGAAGAGTTAGATGGCGTCCTCTGGTCGCACCACACTACTCCGCGACGAGCCACCGGTGAAACTCCATTTGCCCTTGTTTATGGGACTGAATGCGTCATCCCCTCAGAAGTTCATTTCCCAGGAGTTCGGCGTCGTTTGCTCCCTAGTCAAGAGGGACTTAATCACCTTTTAATGCTGGACGAGCTTGATCTTGTTAACGAAAGACGCGATGACGCCCTAGTTTGCATCACTAACTATCAGAACGTTGCAGCAAGGTACTACAATTTCCAGGTCAGAGCTCGCACATTCTACGAAGGCGACTTGGTACTCCGGGAGGTCTTCCAGAACACTGCTGAGCGAAATGCTGGCAAACTTGGAGCTACCTGGGAAGGACCTTACCGAATCACGAAAGTATTACGCCCAGGCGTCTACGAATTGGTCAACATGGACGGCATCCCAATACCGCGTTCTTGGAATGTGCGACATTTGAAGAAGTACAATCACTAAGGTACTTTTTTGGAACTACAGGTGGCTTGATCCCTGCAAAGGGTACGTAGGCAGCTCGTCTTTAGACGGGTTCAGCTACCTCCCTCCTCAAAAAAAAAAGGGGGGGGGGGAGTGGGGTACGTATACTTCTGTACTTCCACTACTTCGTTATATTAAATAAAACCATGTTACCTGGAATCATCTCATGATTTTCATGAACATCCTTCAAGGATTCACCTATATGTCTTAGCTACAAAGCTCAATCACGTCTTTTACGGATTCACAACAATCTTAACTATATCAGACTTGTCTCTCACTTACAAACCGTCGCTGTTGGCCACAGTGACGCATCCTACTTTTAGGGTATTTTCAGATCTGACTACTACATCCTCAAACGGATTTAAAGCGCATGATGATCATCAATGGAGCATGTGTTTTTATGGTAAATCACTTGTAAACCAGCGACGTTCATCTTAAAACCTAACACACATTCGTTGGTCAGAACGTGGTCATCTCAAGAGCGAAAATGTTAATGGTAACGTATTCGTAAACCTTGAGTGATCATCAGAAAGCCCAGCATCCATCTTGCTGGTAAAAGCAACATAAGCATCTCAACGTAAAGGGGCGTACGCATTATAGCAAATGCTTTCGTAAACCAAATTACTTGAAAGAAACCATGGCCAAGGAAAAGATATATCAAAAGACACATTCATAGATTCCTCTTGCATGCAACATGCAAAGGAAATATCATAAGTCTAAAATAACAAAAGGATAAAGCCATCCAGGCACCTAGCGGACAACAAGTCTATAGTCGAAAGAGTAAGACCATCTAGGCGCCAAAAGGATCTTAAGTCATAAACTAAACACCCAACATAAGTTCACAAAGCATAAATAAACATAGGACTATGGAGCAACCGTCTCAGTCTCCTCCATGTTCTGCTCCTGGGTCTCACCCTCATCATCCTGTTCCGAGGTCTCATCATGGTCTTGATCCGAGAACTGTTCTGCAGTCTCGACTCCCTCGGATAAGTCTGCCTCGCCATTCTCTTGAGGAGACTCTCTCTCCGAAAGATGCACTACCACCAGGTTGGGAGCAGCTGTCTTCACACCTAGTCACCTGTTTGCAAACACCTAGCTCTCAAAACTTGTACTTAAGAAAAGTCTCAACATATTATACTTTGATTAAAAGGGAGCCATTCACACCTGGGAACCCGAGATGGTTTCTCACACCGATGGATGCCACGTCCAACTCCTCCGACGGGAAGGTAAGAGTCATGTCTAGGTCGGCCACTATCTCCGCGAATACAGGGTTGGCACCTGCTAGGCTCCCTTTCATCTTAGAAAGCTCTATCATCTCACCGTCAAGGTCTGGCGGGTTATCACTTTGAATCTGCTTGATAAGCAACAAGTTACCATCAACCTCCGCTAGGTCGAGAATGTCTTTCTTCGGTGACCCCTTGAGCTTACAAACCATCATTTTTGCTTGCGTAACCTGTGTCAGAACACTGCCCAAACGTGCGGTAAGGTCGTTGACTTGGTTCTGCAAAGAAATTTTATCAACCTCTAAGCACGCAACCTTGTCATCCAACCAAACGTAGACCTCACGCCGTGTCTGAACTGTTGCTTTAAGCTCCAACACTTTTGCCACGTTCTTATCCGCCGTCACCTTGAGTTTTTGGTACATTCCCTTCGCCTTCTTAGCATTCTCGGTGGCGACGAGCGCATCCTCATTATACCCGAATATCAACTTGTTGAAACTCGATAGAAACTAAAACACAAAGACAATCAAGAATAGTTACTAATCAGGAGAAAGGATTTAATGTAAGCTTCAAAAAGAATATTATACCTTGATCCCGAGCTCCGAAGTTTCATCATAACCAACGCTCCTGGATAAAGTACTTGGTAGAGGAAAGTTGTCATTCCGATGGTGAAACTTAGCAAAAATGCTCCTTGACGTACCAGGTGACCCAGACAAACCTTTGGCAGTAGCTCGTACTCGCTTTGCCGTCTTGTGACCCTCCGCCTCGACGACCTTTTCTTTTGAAACAAATTACTTGTGACCTTTTCCTTCATCTCCGTTTTGCCCTGGATGCGGGTTAAGGGAAGATTGGGAAGGGCGACCCGCTAAGGCAACCTCTCCGCCTGCAGTATCTACAAAAACATGAATGCAAGTTAGTTTCTCTTGTTTAAACAATTATACAATATTAACTAGGTTATAAGAATACATTACCTGTGGGAGTTGCCTCTGCAATGCCGACGACTCCGAGACTCGGGCTCTCTTGGACAAGGCTAGATGTCTCACCTTGTTCTCCCGTTGCTGCGCTGGCTACATAAGCAGCCCTCCTCTCACGTAGCGGATGCCTCTCTCCTGTCTCGTGATCACTCACGGTCAAGTTAGCACAAACGGTTGGACCTGGAAGAGAAGAGTATGCACGCCGAGTTCGAGCAGATTGAACCTATCAATGGCACCTTTCAGCAGCAAGGAGTGTGTGAAGAGCGTCAACGTCACCTGGAGCTCTAATCGGATAGGTCGGCTCTGCAAAAAAAAAAGTCATAAGATTAAAATGGAGCCTAAGACATTAAGAAGAAACAAATAGCAAAGCTAACAATTCTAAGAAAATTGCGAGGTCAGCTACCGCGATGTCGGTAATCAGTGTACATCTTGTCAAGCCAGTTGGAACCAACGACATGTTCACTAACTCGGACAAAGAAGAATTTATTAAACCAAGAGTCGTCCTTAATAGGAAGGTCTCGTATGACCTGGAAATGTTCCCTATGAGAGATGAAGAAGTTCAACTTCGACTGTGCACTAGTCTTTACAACTCTCACTAGGTTGAGTAACTGCCAATAACCAACCTCGCAGTCGCACTCGAAACTACGCACAGAATTCCAATCAAGTTCGAATCCCCGTCGGAGTAATTTGAGCTAATGCAAGGTTGTGTTCCCAAAGAAATTCCATGATGACGTCAGGGATAGGAAACCACATGAACGTCTTGAAGAAATAGTTCTCGTACATAGTGAGATAACCACTTGGAGGACTATCGGCTCGCTGCGACGGAGTAGGAAGGATGAAATCTATAGCTTCCTCAATGAAGAAAGTCTCCCTAAGGATATTAAGAGACTTCTGGGTAGAGCGAGTAGAACCAGGTGGATGGGATTTCTTCTGAGCCTTCTGCGTCTTTTTATTAAGAGCTTTAGAACTCGAGGCATCGACAGCAATGATATCTATGACTGCATCAAAATCATCTGAATCAACACTAGAGGCATCCTCTAAGGGCCTATCTAACCAAGATCTAAATTTTGAATCAGAATCATCAACCTCGTGAACCTCGGGATCATTACCGGACATCGCTAACTCACTACAAAAATAGAACCGCACCTAGGCGTAAGATATTGAATTAAAGCAAGATAAGGTTTCTCTATTCATAAGGGCAGGGAAATGAATAAAGGGAAGCTCACATGTGTTAAATATGGTTCGACGTCGTCACCAAGTCAAATGCACAGGTTCACCTCGTGGAATATCCTAAAGGAAGAAGAATTATGAATTAGGATGGCAAGGAAGACTTGTAACAAAGATGGACTTGGTGTAGAAAGGTTGGAACTAAATCAATTTGAAATATCAAGTCAACGAAGGTTGAAGACAGAAGAGGAAATGATCACTTTGTTGATGGGCCTTGGAGCCCAAACACATTTTCAACCTAGATCACCTCGCCGTCTATGTCTTCATCACCTCACCACTCTCCTTTGATTGAGTTCAAGTGCAAACCTAGCTAATCTCTCTTGAGTTCTCCTTAGAGTCACTCATTCACCCCTTCACCAATAAAGGGTTCAAGAGATTTAAGATTACCTAAAGATCGCAAGGGTGGATCACGACGTAGGCAAGACCGGGACCAATGCTTTGATTGATGTCGCGAGGTGGAAGAAACTGAAACTCACCGTGACCGCCTCGTCGCTTTATTTTCTATAAGGCCATCACCATTGGAGACATTTTACCAATGTCTCACAATATAAAAATATAAAAAACACATTCTCTCTTCTTTTTACTCAACTTTATATCTTCTTTTTCATTTTTTTACTCAACTTTATATCTTCTCTTTCATCCTTTTACTCAAGTTTTATTAATTTTATATTTAAACACACCCCAATTATCTCTCTCTTATGTCTTCCCCAAGACACAATCTCTCCAACTAAACCCACTATCTCCTCTCTTTACTCAACTTTTATTAATTTTATATTTCAATACACCACACTATTTCAACAAAAAACACTCTCTTTCTTCCTTTTACTCAAATTTTAATAATTTTATATTATGAGACACACCCACATTGTCTCCAATGTACATGCTCTTAAGTGTCACGAGGTCGTAAAAAGGGAGGCTAGAAGAAGACACGAGGTGAAAAATGGAAGGATAAGAAAGGTCACGAGGTGGTGAACGGAAGGATAGAAAGGGTTTTCAGGTTGGGCCTAGGGATTTATGGCCCATAATTAGAATAAGGAGAGGTTATTAATGTGGACGTTGATGGTCAATCTCACCTCGTGGTCAACACCGAATCACCTCGCCGACGCTACCTCACCGATGTAAAAGATCGACCGCGACGTCATCACAATATCAATCTCTTTAAATCACCTCGTTGCTTTTCGTTTTCAAAGAAAAGTGACCTCGGCGTCAACTCATCTTCCTCCCATCCAATTCACCTCGGCAACCTCGTCATACAACACAACTTCACCTCGCGTCACTTCCTTCTCAGTATCACCTTGGTGACCTCGAGGCAAATGTGTCAACAAACGTTGAATTGGCTTCGGGTTTGGTGAGAACTAGATACAAATCAACATATTTCCATGAACAAAATGAAGATTTATTAAGATCTCCAAGCGATTCCGCCGAAAAGACACAAGGAGTTTCGAAGATTTGACCGGAAAACGTCAATTTGGGAGGTAGATGTGGTTGACGGCGTGGAGAGGATGAGTTTACGAATAAAAAAAAAAAAAAAAACCAGTGCTTAAGTAGAGAGAAAGGGGGAGATAAGATTTTACCTTGTTGGAAAACTCTTGAAGAAATGAAGCTAGAACTAACAAAAACTCAGAAGAGGTTGAGTTATAACAACACTCAAGGAAGCCTAGGAAACATCACTTCAGGAATTGGCGTAAACATTTCCGTTTTTTTCGAAACTTTCAAATTTCAAAAGTTTTCAAAAAAAAAAAAAAAAAAAAACTCGATCACTTAGTTAAACGCTAACACTTGAGCTCGGTTTAACAGAACGCCAGAGCTCGGTTAATCGCAAACACTTGAATTTTGTCACCTAGCAGGTCACACCTAGATAAACATTGATCTTAGCCTCGAGACTTCTACCTCGCCATCATCACATCTAATACTGTCGAGCTGGGGGGATAACTGCAGGTTTCACCCAACAAGATCAATGTTAAGAAATGGCTAAGTATGAGAATGACCGCAAGGTCAACAGGGTAAACAGAGTCAATCCTGTTAACAGAAGAGTGTGCGAGGTCAAAAGTAGAATATAACATCAACATCAGAAAGCTTAAGTCTTGGCATGGCGACGAGGTCGACGAAGCAGAATCTTAATTGAAGGGAGATACACAGCGAGTTCAAGAATACAAATAGCTCATCGACGTCAAGTCCAGAAGTATTGGCGAGGTGGGCCAAATCCAAAAAGCCTTCAAGGTATTTGATCGAACTTGACAGCGAGGCCCAAGACGTGAGATGGACCTAGTCGCCAGACAAATAAGGGAAAAATCCCAAGGGATTGGGGAGTTTTCCTTATCTCTTTAGAGGTTGACCTAGCCAACCTAGTCGACCTAGCCGACCTTGCATACTATATATACTTGTACAAAAATCTTTGAAAGGGGATCTGAAAACTTGTTACACAAAACATCATTAAAAGCTTTCTTTACAGCAATTACAACCTACGTTCTTAAGCTTTAACCTAGAATTCTCTTTCCCTTCAACAACCCTTGATAAATCTAATTGTGTTAGTTTCGACTCCCACAATATGTGTCTGTATCGTGCGAATAATCTTAGGATTAGCGTTGTGCTTTGGAAGTTGAGTATGGATCTTGAGAAAGATCGGTTGTGTTAGCCAAGGGTTCGTGGGAGTAGAGATGTTATGTCATAGTAAGTTATGGCGGTTATTATCGCGGGAGGTAAATCCTTGTTTCAGGTGCTTGTGCACGTATAAGTTGATTACTCTAAAGGAAATCTTTTCCTATTTAGATCCAGAGCTTAAGGGAGACGTCTTGAGTATGGAGTGACATTGACATCGTTACCTCGAAGGAGACGTCCTGAGAGTGTGATGATGATGGTACGTATATGAGTAATCAATGCCTGATTGTGGCATAGGCGCGGGATGGGATATGGACCTCGGGGTTCAAATGTATAAGTCCGTGCAAGGCCAAGCAGATGATCGCAGGGTGTGGTAGGTGTTATCGGTTGGCTCAAGCGAGTGAGCAGAGTTTGGTTGCTGCGTCAAGCGCAGAGGGTTCTCAGTATCTGGTCTCTTCGAATGGGACCATCTTTGTTCGCAGTCATGTTTTTGTACCCAAGGTGGACGAGGTGAGGTAGGAGATTCTGCGGGAGGTTTATGAAAGCAAGTTCTTGATTCATCTTGGAGCGACAAAGATGTATCGTGATCTCAAGCGGTACTGTCAATGGGTCAGGATGAAGAGAGATATGGCTGATTGGGTTACGAAGTGCAATACATGTTCGTTGGTTAAGGCAGAGCATAAGGTTCCGAGGAGTTTGTTGTAGAGTTTACCCATCCCGGAGTGGAAGTGGGATATAATCACGATGAATTCCGTGGTAGGATTACCTAACTAGCAGACCTTCGATGCTATCTGGGTGATCGTGGATCGGTTGACTAAGTCTGCACATTTTCTGACCATCAAAAAGACAGACGGAGCGGCTGTTGTGGCTAAGAAATTTGTGAAGGAGATTGTGAGCCTGCATGGAGTGCCAGCCAGTATTGTGTCAGATCGGGATCCAAGATTTTCTTTTGAGTTTTGGAGAGCAATTCAGGCATAAATGGGCACTAGGGTGCAAAGGAGTACATCGTACCATCCGCAGACTGATGGGCAGTCAGAGAGGACGATTCAAACTTTAGAGGATTTACTGCGGATGTGCTTACTGGATTTGGATGTCATTAGGTTTATTATTTGAGCTTGGCGGAGTTTGCTTATAATAACAGCTTCCAGGCGAGTATTGGGATGGCTCCTTTGGAGGCTTTGTATGGGAGGCCATGCACGATACCCCTATGCTGGACCCAAGTGGGGGAGCGGAGTATTCATGGGGCTACTTATCTTCAGGAAACGACAGAGAAGGTTCGAGTTGTGAGACTGAACATGAAGGAAGCTCAGGATAGACTGAACATGAAACGGAGGCGGGAGCTTCAGTTTGCAGTAGGAAATCACGTGTATCTCACGATGGCTATGTTGAGGGTTCCTAACATATCCATAGCAGAGAAGAAGCTGAGTCCACGGTTTATGGGTCCATTTCCGGTAGTGAAGCGGGTTGGGCCGGTTGCCTATCGGCTGGAGTTACCTCTGATTATGAAAGCATTTCATAAGGTTTTTCATGTTTCGATGTTGACGAAGTGCCTACATGAATCAGAGGAGTTAGTGGCTAAGATTCTTGAGGATCTACAGCCTAATTTGTTGGTTCAGGCAGTTCCTGTTGGGATTCTCAAGAGGAGAGTCAAGGAGTTACATTGGAAAAAGTTTTCTTTGTTGTGAGTTTTGTGGGTGTGCGCTAGTTGCGAAGAGGAGACTTGGGAGCCTGAGGCGAAGAGGAGACTTGGTAGCCTGAGGCAAAGATGAAATCGAAGTTCAGGAAATGGTTCGACAAGCAGGTCGCCGTTTGAGCTTTACTTCTCTTTGTGATTCCAATTTTGTTTTTAGCATGTGTTGTTTTGTTGTATTTTTGTTTTCGTTGTAAGGATTATACTTTTTGAATATTTATAAGATGGAGTTTTTTTTTTTCTGTGTATATAAGATGAGTAGTTTTTATATTTGAATGTTTTTTTTCTCTGTGGGCCAGTATGGGTCCTGTTGTTGAGATATTCCACGTTAGGGAGTATCGAGTTTGACCACGGGAGGTAGTTCTAGTTGATAGATGTTTATAGACATTTTAGAATTTATTACTCTAGGGGCTGCGGCTCCGAATAACTCATTCATTTTGTCTGGAGATGATTAGTTCTTCAGTGAGGATGATTAGTTCCTCAGAGGAGATGATTAATTCTCCTGTATACTCTTTGGGATTATTAGTTCTCTCGAGGGGATGATTAGTTCCCTTGTGTACCCGGAGCTCAAAGGATGCGTCCTGAGAGTGGATGGGGCACGTGACATCGATAGCCCAAGGGATGCGTCCTGCGAGTGGGAGGGGTGTCAAATGAGTTACGAGAGATAAATGTCTGAAAACGGGCGTATAAACATGAGATTAGACGAGCCTCGGAGATTGGGTGATAGGATCTCGGGTGGTATTGACCGGTTTTGGGTCAGGTTAGGGTCTTTGATAGACGGTTTTGTGGGATTTAAGAACGAATCCAGTTTAGTGGGGGAGAATTGTAACATCCCAAACCGAAATATGAAATTTCGGTAAGGGTGTCGTTCGACACCAGGCAGCAGTGTCGATCGACACCAATGCTGTAGAATCGGTTTTTTAGTTTGATTTTAATCGCGGTTTGGCTCGGTTTGAAAGATTAACCGCAGGGCTTCCGTATTTAAGTCTCTTATTAGACTTTTGGCCGTGTTTTATCAGAGAAATCGTGAGAGAGAGGCAGAGAAGAGATTGTAAGAGTTTTCAAAGGATTGTTGCAAAGAAATCCCTCAGAAACCTTCTCGTTTGATTCCTAGAGCATAGGGATAACCGTCCTGCGTAGCTTGTGGCGTTAGGGTTTTTTTGTTTTACCCGAAATCGTTCCTCGTTCTTTGTTCTATCTGAAATCGAGGTGAGTGCGTGATCGTGATTACGAGATTAGTTTGTTAGGAGATTGATTGATTGATTTGTGATGATTATGATTGATATTCCTGTGTTTTCCTGTGATATGTTGTGGCTTAGTCGTGATTGATCTTGTAGGAGGAAACGAATCGAGTTTGCGAGAGGATTTGACTCGGATTCGGTTTCTGTGAGAGGTGTCGATTGACACTTAGTGGCAATGTCGATCGACACCACTCTTTTTGATTGCGAGGTTTGGTTTTGGAACAGGAGTGTCGATCGACAGCCAGGAGGAGTGTCGATCGACACCACTTGTTACTTTGTGAAATTTTGTTTATTTGTTAAATGTTGATTATTCGCGTAATTATTTACATTCTATTTCCCTACTTTGTAATCGGTAGGCGGGAAGACCACTTCACTGAGTATTTGAAATAATACTCACGCAACTCGTATTTTCATGTGTTGGAGGTAAAGTAAAAGTGAGATCGTGGAATCATGGCTGGGAAGAGAGGATGATTAGGAACTCTAGATTGTATGGCTATAGGTTGAATTCTGGAACCAGTTATTAGGTTGCTAGATTACTTTGGAACTGAATTGTTATGAGTTTTAATTGATTTAAATGAATTGCTGTTTCCGCTGTTTTGTTGGTAATTGCTATTTAACCGTTGTGAATTAATAATTATAGGATTATTAATTCGGGCTAATTAAAAAAAAAAATTGGTTGTTTCTGAAGGTAGCTTAGTCGCTGTTGACTCGTCGCTTTTTGTCACGACACCTCGTGCTTACGAGATTTATCGTGCTTCAGATTTATCGTTCTTCTGTTGACTCATCTCACATATGTGTGACACCTCGTGCTTACGCGATTTGTCGTGCTTCCGTTGACTCATCTCATATATGCGCGACACTTCGTGCTTACCACGGATTTGTCATGCTTGCTTAATCCCGAACACGTCAAATCCTGAGTATGTCAATCTCGAGCAGCTCAATCCTGAGCTGCTGTGTCGTGCTTCCGCAAACTTTTATATTTTCATAAAAATCTCAAGTTTGGAAAAACTGATCTCTACATTACTTCATCCCAAGGAAACATACGTTACTTCGGTTTAAATAAACGTACGTTACTTCGTCCCAAGGTAACGTCATGGTAACTTAGCTTAGTCACCGAGGTGCTTGTCACTAAGCATCTTAGTCACGGGTCAAGTTGGTCAAGGAACCTAGGCAGACTAGCATCCAGCTTAGTCCCCAAGGTGCTTACCCAAGTCTAAGGCCAAACGGTTCCTGATCGGTCCGCCCTTCCCGTGGGACTAAGACTGGCCTTGGTCTAGGCCGCATACGGGTCATTACAACTGCCGTCTTGGTCTGATCCTTTCACGATTGAGCTAGAGCCCGGGACAACGCCTATCTCTAAGGCACCTTACAGGATAGCTCCAGCTGAGTTGGCAAAGCTGAAGAAGAGCTAGAGGTTTTGGCGAGTAAGGGTTTTAATTACTGGAGTACTTCACCGTGGGGAGCACCGATGTTGTTTGTGAAGAAAAAAGATGGGAGTTTCCGGTTGTGTGTCGATTACCAGGGACTTAACTAAGTCACTGTGAAGAACAAGTACCCTCTCCCGAGGATTGATGAGTTGCTAGATCAACTGAGGGGTGCAACTTGGTTCTCCAAGATAGACTTGGCATCGGGATACCATCAGATTCCGATCGATGAGGTAGATGTTTAGAAGACGGCTTTCACGATAAGATATGGGCATTTCGAGTTTGTGGTTATGCCTTTCGGTTTGATGAATGCACCACCAGCGTTCATGAGGTTGATGAATGATATACCTAATACTTACCTATTTTACTATCTATTTTAAAGCATTTTCTAAGTATTTTAATAAGGTTTTACACCAAAGAGGTTGTTTTTCCTCGTATTTGTAGTTTTAAAGTGTTAACAGGGAAAATCATCAAAATAGAGCAAAAAGAGCTTAAAGAGGTGTATTCTAAGCTACGGGAAGTGTATCAAGCCAAAGACTTTGTTCAAGCCACGAATTTCTCAAGATATCACACTTTGCCGATTTGGACATAAGCAATGAGTCCGAAGTTTTGCTACGGACGGACAACCAAATCAACTTGGATTTTGATGAACGATGGACACACTTCAAGCTCTTAGAGCCAGATTTCTAATGAAGTTGTAATTATCATGTTTGGAGCTGTGAGCTAGAAGATACGCTAGATTTATGGAAGACATATCAAACTGCCTCGAAGATGAAGAACGTGCAGAATGAAGTCAAATGTTAATGGACCTTAAGGCCGATGTTCCTGACCATTCTCAGCCAAAATTGAATTCTTATCAAAGCCCATCATGAGTCTTGGAGAGGAGGTCGGTTTGAGTGATGAGGATTTAGAAGTTTTGACCAAAAAGACCGTTTTGGAGTGTTAGACTCGGGATCGAATATAATTTGTAATCGTATTAAATCCTAAGTATAAATAAATAAATGAAAGTTTTTAAATGACTCAGGTTTCATATGATACTTAGTCCTGTCCGGACGATCCAACTATCGTATATGACTTGGGTTGGCTAGCCTTGGGTTGTATTCGATAGGGACGGATGCTTAAGTGTCTAGTCTAGGGATTTTGGATGTGTTCCGAGAACCTTTGATCGGGCACTTAAGTGTTCCTCAGTGGCGTCTCCATTTAGATCCCGATCGGGGGCGTTACATCCTTTGGAGGATTGATCATAGAGTTTGTTTTAGGAGCTTTGTATCCCTATTCCTTTAATAAAGTTTATCATCATGTTCTCTTCTATCTCTTGCTGTTTTTCGTGCACCATGTCCGAGTAATTCACTTGTTAGGTTTTAGGTTTGCAATGATTTTCATAATTCGATAATTGATTGATGATTGTTTAGGGATAATAATAGAATCTTCATCTTTACTTGACCGGAACTAGTATATGATGAGCCAAGCGTCTTAACATTCCAAAAGTTTAGTTAAGGAGTTCGGTGAACAATATCATCACCCACACTTTTCTTGCATATTTTCACCCTGTAATAACCACGAGAAAGCCGAGTCTATTAGGGTGATGAAATATAGTAGTTGGAGCCACGAAAGTGGAATGAATATACCTTCGTGTTATGAGTTCTAGATAGTGTGGTATATCCTAAGGTCCCTAAATTAAATCAATCTTTATTGATGCATGATTCTTTGCGATTTCCTAAGTTCTAACGCTTTTCTTTTATTGATTTCAGTTTATTTAATATTTGCATCTGATTATGTTCTTATGCTATATTATGTTTCAGTTGGGATAGGGCTTACCGGATTCTTTGATGCAGATGTGTGTACCGACACACCGTGACTAGCCCGATACGAGATTATGAGGAACACCAATAGGGCGCGGACAACCTTCTCTAGGGTATCCAGGATGATATCTCGGTCTTCCTCTACCTGAGCCAGAAGATTCATATACGTCGATCGATACGGATCCATCAGAGGATATCTTGGTCTTCCTCTACCTGAGCCAGAGGATTCTTATACTTTACCATGATACCATAGAGTTGATACTAGTTTTGAAGGATCAAGTAGATCGGGATACAATGGCAGACTTCACCACATTATTTATCACCATCACGGTCGCCATCGACATCCCCATCAGTTACTTCCCGTAGAAGATATCCAGAATTAGAAGTGCCGCTAGAGGATTAGAGGCATGATCGGATTCGAAGTCATTCTAGTCGTCCTAATCATGTGAGAATAGGACCGAGAAGGATGAGATCCGAAGTAAGCAACACCGAAGATAGCGTGATAGGAAAGCTCAGACAAATAGTATGACGCATGAGGAATCGAAGAACTTCTCAAGGAATCCAGAATCCATCACCACTAGAATTACTTAAAATGGTGATGATGACGCAGAACTTGGGAACACATTAATTCTTTGGAGATAAAGGACCATCCGAAGCCGATTCATGGTTGAAGCATATCGAGAAGAATTTTGGCGCTACGCGCTGTCCAGATGATTTTAAGATTGATGTAGCGGTTCATTACTTGATGAAGGATACTAGTAATTGGTGGGATGGCATCAAGATCCAGTATATGAGTACAGAGATTACATGTTACATCTTTAGTAGGGAGTTCGAGAGGAAGTATTTTCCACCCAAAGCAAGGGATCGAATAGAAGAGAAGTTTTAGAATTTCGTACAAGGAAAAAGTAGTGTGCGGGACTATGAAGCTTAGTTTACTAAACTTCGGCGATACGCACATTACGGGTTAGGTGATGAACCAGTAGTTATCAGAAATTTTTGCAGGGATTGAGGCCACAGATCATGAGTAGACTATTTGTGAATCAGTACTACAGTCTTTTTGAACTCATAGAACGAGCAGTTGATGTTGAAGAAGGGATTAGAGTTGAGCAAGCCGCTAAAGAACAAAAAGAACAACAATACCAAGGATTACAACAACCCCCAACACAACAACAACAACAAGCGAGGCCAAGAAATCAAGTGGGCCGATCGGGTAATTGGACATAGAGACGAGGACGCAGCCGAGGTCAAGGTCAAACCTTTGGTCGTGGACAAGGTCAAGGACGTAGGCAGACCTCTGCCCGAGGATGGGGTAGAGGAGCTGTCGGTAGAGGAACACTTACGATGAACCAACTACCCGAATGCTTTAAGTATGGTGGCCAAGGCCAAGTGTTTGCTACACTCGCAACCAACCTGGACACTATGCGACTTCTTGTCCAATTAAACATCCAACAGGCCAGACGAATCAGCAAACGGGAGTACGAGCTATGGAGTGGGAGCCTGAGATAAAGATAGAGACTCACTAAACGACAAGCGATTATGGGACGCATGTATTTCTTAGATAAACCCGAACCCACTCGACCTTCTAAATGTCCTATTTCAGGTAAATAAGGGTTCTATCTTTAATATCTTTTGTGATGTATTGTGTGTATGTGAATATGTGTGAATCTTTTGGTGATGAATGTATAATATATATATATATGTTATATATAAGAAGTTTAAACAAAAGTTTATTTGCATATCTAGGAATGTTACATGTGTGTGGTGTACAAACCCATGTTTTGTTTGACTCGATTGCAACGCATAGTTTTGTATCACCGGATGTTGTATCAAAATTCCAAGGAATTTTTACGATAGCAAAAGTTTTAATTCGTGTTAGAACACCTTGTAACCAAATCCTTCGTGCCGATAAATGTTATATGGGAGTGCAAATCGTTATTGGAGACCATATTTTCTTCGCTAATTTATTAGTCATTCCATTAGAAGAATATCAAGTTATTTTAGGAATGGACTGGCTAATGGAATATAGGGCACCCATCGATTGTGGTCGAGGAAGGATAACCTTTGAGCGAACTGAGAAACCTTCCATAACCTATCATGGGATCAAACCCAACACAAAAATAACTTTCATAACGGCATTTAGAACAGAAAGTGCCCTTAAGGAAGGTGAAGTTTATCTCGTGACTTTGAGTATGGTTAGTAGCACCCAAGAGGACCAGAACCTTGAAGAATACCTGTTGTATGTAGTTATGATGATGTGTTCAAACCCTTGGAAGGGTTACCACCATCTCGTAACGATCCCTTTACAATTTTGTTGGAACCAGGAGCAGCTCCCATAGTTAAGGCACCCTATCGGATGGCCCCTATAGAGCTAACAAAATTAAAGAAACAATTAGAATATTTAATGGAGAAAGGATTTATTCGACCGAGTTCTTCGCCATGCAGTGCTCCAGTTTTGTTTGTTAAGAAGAAAGATGGTAGCATGCGGTTGTGTATAGATTACCGTGGAATAAAAAAAGGTTATCATCAAGGATAAGTACCCATTACCAAGTATAGATGAATTACTGGATAAGTTGCAAGGAGAAAATTAGTTTTCAAAAATATATTTAGCATCAGGCTATCATCAAATTCCCATTGCAGAGACGGATGTCGTGAATACCGCATTTAGGACACGATATGGCCATTATGAGTTCGTGGTCATACCGTTTAGCCTAACTAATGCACCAGCTGCATTTATGCCGTTAATGAACGAAGTCTTCTGGGATTACTTAGATGAGTTTTTCATCATTTTCATTGATGATATCCTTATCTATTCTAAAACTGCGGAGGAGCATGAGATACAGCTGGGGAAAGTATTGCAATGATTAAGAAGCCATAAGCTTTTTGCAAAGTTTAGCAAATGTAGCTTTTGGAAGCGAGAGATAGGATTCTTAGGGCATCGGGTATTGGAACAGAGAGTTTTGGTCGACGCGGAAAAGATTGCTGCAGTACAAGACTGGCCACAACTGACCAACGCAATGGAAATACGGAGTTTCCTAGGATTAGCTGGATATTACCAGAAATTTGTCAAAGGATTTTCAAGTATATCCAAACCCTTGACTCACCTTATTGGTAAGGGTGTAATCTTTGAATGGAATGAGAAAATGGAGAAAGCATTCAATCAGTTGAAGAAGGCTTTGACTACAACACTGATCTTAGCCTTAGCGGAGCCGAATCAACCATTTACCGTATTTACCAATGCGTGTGGAACGGGATTAAGAGCTGTGTTAATGCAAGGCAAGAAAGTTATTGCTTATGCATCGAGACAGTTAAGGAAAAATGAGGAGAATTATCGAGTGCATGATTTAGAGTTAGCTGTAGTAGTATTCACTCTTAAGATCTGGAATCTTACCTTTACGGAGCATTAGTACAAGTGATGATCGATCATCAAAGCTTAAAGTATTTATCTACCCAATCTGAACTTAACATAAGACAAAGAAGGTGAATGGAATTTATAGCGGACTATGATTTAAATATCGGTTACCACCCAGGAAAGCCAAATGTAGTAGCAGATGCCTTGAGCCGCCGTAGAGCAAGTATTGATGCTGAGAAAAACTTGATGAGTCTCAATGCTGAATTTAAGAGGATTAGGTTATCAGCTTTGGATGGAGAAAGTACTGAATCGTTGGGTTTACACGCAGTGAATCACGCGAGATTATTACAGCGTATTCGACGGGAGTAGAAAGAAGACGAGAAGCTGAAAAAAATCATCGAGGGATTAAACAACCAAAAAGAACATGATGCAAGTGGATACCATTTGGCTGCAAATGGTACCTTGCTTCAGAATAAGAGGATTACCGTGCCTAAGGGACAAGGCTTACGAGAAGAAATCCTCAGGACCTCACATCATTCTCAACTTAGTATCCATCCTGGAGGTACTAAGATGTATCGAGATATTCATCAGTATTATCATTGGCCGATAATGAAACAATATGTAGCAAAATGGGTAGCACAGTGCCATACATGTCAACAAGTTAAGATAGAACATCAAGTACCGGCCTGATTACTACAAAGTCTACCAATCCCAGAATGGAAATGGGATACGATTTCTATGGGCTTTGTATCAGGACTACCAAAAGCACCCGGACGGGGAACGACGCGATTTGGGTAATCGTAGATCGTCTCACCAAGAGTGCACATTTTCTACCCATGAGGCTGGATGATAATATTGAGATATTGGCTAAGTTATATTTAGACCAGATTGTGAAGTTACATGGACCTCCAACCAATATCATATCTGACCGTGAACCTCGATTCACTGCTAGGCTATGGCGAGCCCTTCAGAAAGCCTTAGGGACAGATTTGTACATGAGTACCGCGTTTCATCCAGAGACCGATGGACAAACAGAGAGGAAAATCAGAATGCTCGAGGATCTACTTCGAGTATGTGTTAGATTGGGCAAACACATGGGAAAATCACGTACCTTTAGTAGAGCTTGCATATAATAATATCTACCATACTACTATTGGTATGTCGCCGTATGAAACATTATTCGGATGCCCTTGTCGATCACCCACCTGTTGGACTGAAGTAGGAGAAAAACAAGAGTTTGGGCCAGAGTTTGTGAGAGAAACTACGGAGAAAATTAACCTTGTTCGGGCTAATATGAAGAAGGCCCAAGACGGCTAAAAGATGTATGCTGACCAACATAGGAGAGCAGTCGTATTTGAAATTGATGATTGGGTATGGCTAAAAGCTGAAACGGAAAAAAGGAAAGGATAGATTTTGTAAGCCAAGTAAGTTGCCCCACGATCACAAGGCCCTTACCGCATAGTTAAGAGAATAAGAAAAGTGGCTTATCAGTTAGATCTTCCTTTAGATAAGGGGATGCATAACGTTTTTCATGTCTCTATGTTATGTAAGTTTGTTCGCCATTCAGATGAACCTCAACCAGAACAGATACCAGATCAACAAACCTAACCTAGACCACCTTCCCCAGAACCTTTAAGGATCAGTGAGACACGATCAAGATTTCTGACTGGACGAGAGATTTCTCAAATTAAGGCTATTAGAAGAAAGAACCACCGAGATGTTATTTCGTGGGAAGAAGAAAGAAGATTCAGAAATTCTCACCCGGAGATGTTTACTGAACTTAGAACCAATGAAGCCGAACCATCACATATATGAGAATTTGGGTCTAACTCTAATAAGGAGGGGAGAATATAATGACCCGTTCATGGACTAGGCCAAGGCCTGTCCTAGTCCCACAGGAAGGCTGGACCGATAAGAAACCGTTCGGCCTTAGACTTGGTTAAGCACCTCCATGACTAAGCTACCTGCTTTCCTCCTTATTGATGACTAAGCTGGCTGGCTTCCTGCTTCACTACCTTTAGGCTAAAGAAGTTGTGATTCAGCTGCATGTCCAAGCATATGTTGTTCCCATTTTAGGATCCACTTATCCTTGCTGCCACGTGTCACCCAGCGTTATGACCGGTGAAGCAGCATGCTCCACATCATGGTGAGGTGTCCACCTGCATCACATCCTTCCCGCGCCGATGTAAGAAGTGCCCCAGACCCAGCTTGAAGGGCATAATGATACCTAAACTCTCAAAGAAAGCCTTATGCTGTCCGATTAATCCTTGAGTTTAATCGGTTTTCATCGAGCAACCCATGTTAGTTCTTGATTCGTCGTCAAGCAAAAACTAAGCAAAGCCTTATCCAATTCATCAGTGCCAAGGCCAGTGCCCGTTAGCCAGCCTAGCAGCTCTAGTGCGTTTCAAGAAAGCTTTGGGTAAGCTTCCTTTGTTCGGATCCTTTTCCTTCTTAAGCTGAGATTCTTGTTCTTAACTTGAATTTAATCTTAGCTTCTTGATATTTTGCATAAAATCCAACAAGTGTCATGTTGGATCAGTTCGCGAAAGTTCCCAAAGATCCGAAGAAGCGTGTCCAAGTTCCGATCCGATCTAGGTAAAAACCAGTTAACATATTTCCTTACGTTTCCTTTGAACTTATAAGTGTTGCCTTAGTAATCCTTGAGATTCTGTTATTCAAGAACAAGCTCGGTCTAAGGTAGAAATCTGAAAGTAAAGCTTAAGTTGATTCGCATACTTCATCTTTTAAGGTGAGTCTTGGCGATGAGTGTTTGCTTGGTTATTTATTTATTATGAATTGAGGTTCATATTATTCATTCGTAAAATTGCTAAGTGTTGAGAATGAACCTAAGCGTTTGTGTTTACAAGTTTATATCCATAAATGGTTATTGGTAAAACATAATATAAACTTGTTAAGTACGCGGTATGTCATTCTCTTGATCCGTGACTTAGCCATCTACTATAGAGTAATGGTTATATAGTTCACAAAGACATGGAGAGACGAGATTGCAGCCTAGGGCTGTGTACTGCATAGCGATCTATGCAAAGTTGAAAAAGGATCCTAAGTTCTTAGCCTTTGTGGCAAGGGACCGAACGATGTCTTTGGTTACACGTTATGGGAATTGACAACGCGTAAGGCCCTATGGAGTTAAAACGATAAATGCATATCATAAACCGTTCATAAATATTTATGCATGCATATGAGTGTTAATTGTTATTTGGGGTTTGGTTGGGAAATTATATGATTGAATGTTTAGGGGAGCCTAGACTCATTGAGCAATTAGTACTCACGACTCAACTTGTTTTGCAGGTATCCCTTAGCGGGTAGAATATTGGGAGGACAACTTGGAACATTAGGATAAATCAGTGGTAGATTTCCCTTGCTTTTGTAAATTATTAATGCTTAATATGTATATGAACGTTTTGGAGTGTTAGACTCGGGATCGAATATAATTTGTAATCGTTTTAAATCCTAAGTATAAATAAATAAAGGAAAGGTTTTAAATGACTCGGGTTTCATATGACGATCCAACTATCGTATATGACTCGGGTTGGCTAGCCTTGGGTTGTATTCGATAGGGACGGATGCTTAAGTGTCTAGTCTAGGGATTTTGGATGTGTTCTGAGAACCTTTGATCGGGCACTTAAGTGTTCCTGAGTGGCGTCTCCATTTAGGTCCCGATCGGGGGCGTTACATCCTTTGGAGGATTGATCATAGAGTTTGTTTTAGGAGCTTTGTATCCCTATTCCTTTAATAAAGTTTATCATCATGTTTTCTTCTATCTCTTGCTGTTTTTCGTGCACCATGTCCGAGTAATTCACTTGTTAGGTTTTAGGTTTTCAATGATTTTCATAATTCGATAATTGATTGATGATTGTTTAGGGATAATAATAGAATCTTCATCTTTACTTGACCGGAACTCGTATTTGATGAGCCAAGCGTCTTAACATTCCAAAAGTTTAGTTAAGGAGTTTGGTGAACAATATCATCACCCACACTTTTCTTGCATATTTTCACCCTGTAATAACCACGCGAAAGCCGAGTCTATTAGGGTGATGTAATATAGTATTTGGAGCCACGAAAGTGGAATGAATATACCTTCGTGTTATGAGTTCTAGATAGTGTGGTATACCCTAAGGTCCCTAAATTAAATCAATCATTATTGATGCATGATTCTCTACGATTTTCTAAGTCCTAACGCTTTTCTCTTATTGATTTCAGTTTATTTAATATTTGCATCTGTGTTAAATCACAATCACCTAAACGACAAACATATTTTGTTCTAGCTTTATTTTATTCATTACAATTCGAAGTGTGGTTAACAAGTCCTCGAGGAATTCGATCCCTTATCTATACTATTTGTGATTGCTGTGCACTTGTAGGAAGTTGGATTAAGTGGTAAAACTTAACCCACATCAAGTTTTTGGCGCCATTGCCGGAGACTTGGAAAAACATCACCTTCGATTTTTTGATTAAAATCTCGTCTAGAACGCTTTTAATATTCAGTTTTTCTTTTATTTTCTTTTTAATTTCATTTGTGCTTTCTTTTATTTCAATTCTAACTTTGTTTTATCGTTCTTTTTACGCGTATTTCAGGAGTTTATGCCTAGCACTAGACTTTCTAATAAGAAAAGTCGAGTAGACCTTGAGAAAGAAATCCACAAACTTGCACACTAAGGAGACTTCGACAACAAAAGATGGCTGATCAACTTACCATGAACGATGAAGAGAGAGAGAGAGAGAGCTTGCTGCCTTAGAGAGAAGAAACCTTGACAAAAAGTTTCCCCTAGGTGGCCAAAGCAATCAACAAGCCCGAGATGGTAATGATGAAGTTCGTCCGGAAGTAATTCAAAACCAACATCGTGAAGATCAACATCTCGTACCACCTAGAGACTTGAGGAACCAACATCCACCTCAACACTTTAATCATCATGGAGACCTCAATTTCCAGCACCCTCTTCGCCAAAGATAATTTCAATTTGTCTATGCTCGTCAACATCAAACTATCGAAGACATTGACTCTTCTGACGCTTTCTTCTTGGATAGGAATCCAATTCGTCCACCACCACCTCAAAAAAATGATTTCGAGATCAAGCCTCAAATCATTGCCTTGGTGAAACAAAATCAACTCCATGGATTATCATCCGAGCATCCTTTGGACCATATCGACACATTTGAAGAGATTTACAGTACAACTCGAGCCAACAGAGTTCCGCCCGACTACTTGAAGTGCAAGCTCTTTTCATTTTCTCTAAATGATAAGGCTCTAAGATGGATGAAGTCTCAACCGCCACAATCCATCACTACTTGGGATGAATACAAAGGTGCCTTCTGTTGGGGTCGGAATCCCCCCTCCCGAAAACAACGGTTAAAAGTGGCCTCATTATTATAAAAATGAGTGGTGCCTAGTTCGTTTACACATCGTATTGTATGATGAATCGTGTCGCGTCGCAATAGATCCGCAACTTTATACGCAAAACATCAATAAAGCTTATCTAATAGCAATCATGTTTTTCGTTCGTAGTTTAACCTAGAAATCTCTTATTCCTCCACAAACCCTTGAAAAAATTAATTGTTCGAGTTTTGACTCCTACAATTTTGCGCCGACTAAGGGGACTAAAGATTTTCTGTCTCTAAAAAGCTAACGAACAACTGATCCGATCATGACATCAAGCACCGATCAATAAAGTTCCACTGAAGAGCAATGCATCGCCGAAGAACAGCGTGCCGCTGAAGAACAACGCGTTGCCAACAACGCCGGGTTGCCGAGCAACATCGACTTGCTGAGGAAGAGCGTGGTGCCGCGTAACAATTTACCGATCAACAATCTCGCTACACTCAACAACCCATCATCAACAACACCAACGAGAATACTACCGACACAATTGTTCCCGACACCCTGGCAACGACACCTACAATAGTGACCCCTGAATTCGTGACCAACGTGGAATCGATGCTTGAAACACTGCTCAAGAGGACATCTGAGCAAGAGAAGATCAACGAGGAACTGCTATTCCTAGCAACGAGATACCGTGGTTGAAGAAGGAGAGATCTCATATTTCGATGACCTGTCGGACGAATCAATCCCACGGCTTTAGACTTTACAACCCTGGTCAACGCACCACGTATAGAGCAAACCACGGCTCAGTCGGCTGTGATCGCAGGACCTGAAACAGCTCCGACAGCGGTGATGGATCTAGAGAACCCGGAAGCCAGACCTACTCGAGAGCATGTACCCGTTCGTAGAACGGCGGCCCGATCTGCACAAGTCAACACCACTGCTGAGCAAGGTCAAGAGGCTCAAGATGAAGAAGACGACCCCCTTTGGTCAGAATACTCTGAATTAGAAGAAGAGGGCAGATCACTAATTCAGAATCAAAGGGACGAGATGGCTGCAATAAGGGCTGACATGGAGCAAACAGCAGCGAAGATGAGAGATTTCTACTCCCAGATCCACAAAGCGACCAACCACACTCCGAAAATAAGGAGACACAGAACGTTTTGTTCACATCATGGATAACTAGAGCGTTAATCACTAACACGGGAAAGATGAAGATCCCCGCATATAATGGAAAAACTGATCCTACCGAACATCTTATATTGTTCTCAGTGGCAATGGGATAAGCAAGCTTCCGAGAAGGCAAAAGAGACGTTGGTCAATGTTTGTTGGTCATTGAAAATATCAAGGGGCTAGTCTTGTAGTGGTTCTCATGGCTTCCACCAAATTTGGTCGATAGTTTCAACCAACTAACAGCTGCTTTTCTAAAACATTACGCAATCTACATCGAGAAACAAACGTCTGAAGCCAATATGTGGATGATGTTTCAAGGAGAAAGTGAATCATTGCGAAGCTTCCTGGACCGTTTCAAAGGAGTCCTATCCAAGATGGAAGGAATAAGCAATACAGCCGCACTGCAGGTGTTGGAAAAAGTCTCAAGAAAAGGCCTTGCGTCCTCCGACCACGATTTAGGATGCGCTTCATGGAGGAACGATTCATGCGTGATACGAGGAGCAGAAGAAAGTTTTTCAGAAGACAGGGAACCCTAAGACCACCAACCCACCTCCTGCGCAAAATCAGCCGAATGCAAAGAAACATAACCAAGGATCGGGATTCATAAAGCACGAAGGAGGATTCAAAGTAGCTCACAACTATCAAGTGGATTCCCCAGGTTACAGACAAGGCCATGGCTATGCTGGCCGAGGTCGAGATCGCAGACGAGGTTCGTGGAACAACACATGGACGCAAAATGAAAGCACATACGACGAAGCAGCTTACTGCGAATTCCATAAGACATACGACCATTCCACTGCTAACTGCCGCGTTCTAGGCTTTCGCCTCATTGCATAAGGAAAATTCGGTAACAACATTCGCGTCCAGAACTTTGCTGATACGAATACTATCAACAAGAGCAAACAAAGCTCCCACAACCACCACCGCCAAGAGGAAGCGCGACCAACTGTGCAAAAATCGGAAATTTTGATGATCATGGGAGGATCCCATTACTGTGCAGATACAATGTCTTCGATTAAAGCTTTCCAACGACGCGCAAACGTCAAAGCCAACCTTTCCAGACCATCAAAGTTCCCAAACGATGTGATTTCTTTTGAAGAAGAAGAAACAAATGGAATGGATAGACCACACGATGATCCATTGGTAATCAAACTCGTCTTCGCCGACTTTCTTGTATTTAGAGTGCTGATTGATATAGGGAGCACAATGGACATTATTTTCAAAGAGACGCTTAAGCGAATAGGAGTCGCATTGTTTGATATCAAAACATCTCTGAAACCATTGACATGCTTCTCTGGTCAAACAACAATGACATTGGGAACGATTAAGCTACCCGTCTTGGCAGACGGTATAACAAAGATAATCGAGTTCTCTGTATTCGATAACCCTGCAGTCTACAACGTCATCATAGGAACCCCGTGGTTAAACGCAATGAGAGCAGTCGCGTCTCCATACCACATGTGTGTCAAATTTCCAAGTCCTGGCGGAACCAAAACTATTCGGGGAAGTCAGAAGGAGGCCCGAATGTATTTTATGGCTGAGCATAAATTACGGAACACGATTACCGATCAAGTCTCTAAAGCTGAACGTAAGAAAACAAAGATAAACAAAGAGACAACTAAGACCCCTCCAGACCCTCACTAAGGTACACAACTTTGAACTACGAGGCGGCTTGATCTCTGCAAAGGATACATAGGAAGCTCGTCTTCAGACGGGTTCAGCTGCCCCCCTCCTTAAAAAAGGGGGGAGTGGGGTATATATACTCATATATATCCTATCTTTTCATATACATTTATTTTCCACCTGAACCCGTCTTCGTATTCGTTTTTCGCATTTATCTTCACACTTTCATATAACGTTGCGATTTCTTCAAAATTCATCCGTCACTAATTATGTCTGCACAGAGACATATTTTTCCACAACATCCTTTGGGGATTACGTCTTAACAAAACAGACATTTCTCAAACATTCTTTACGGATTATTTTACACCTTAACGTAACAGGCATTTCGATGACATCCATCACGGATTAACAGTCTATGTAAACTCAAACTGCTTACTATACCCTCGTCGCTGCTGGCCACAGCGTTGAACTCTTACAAATATTTCGGATCCGACTATCACACTATCACATCCGTTTGCAGGATAAAGCGCGCTATATAAATAAAATGATCATTATAGGAGCGGATGTGTTTATGGAAACATGTTCGTAAATCCAAATGTTCATTCTAAACCCAACAAACATTGGTACATCGCTAAAAACGTTCACTATAAGAGCGGATGTGTTCATGGGAACATGTCCGTAAACCCAAATGTTTGTTGTAAACCCAACAAACCGAATCGTTGGTCGTAACGCGATAACATGTTCATTATCGGAGCAGACTCGTTAATGAGAACTAGTCCGTAAACCAAGAATGATCATCAGAAAACCCAAAAATGTACCACTGGTCTAAAACGCTATTATATGATATACGATTGGAAAAGACTTATTAATAGTAACTCGTCCGTAAACCAACTGTCATCATTCAGAAACTCTACAAATGAATCACTGGTCAAACGCAATATTACGTGTTCTTAATTGGAATGTATTCGTTAAAAGATTAAAGTTTGCGTAAACCAAAAATGATCATCAGAAAACCTAACAAACATATCGTTGGTCATTACGTGTTCATAACTGGAGCGTATTCGTTAAAAGATTGACGTTTGCGTAAACCAAAAATGATCACCAGAAACCCCAGAAAATGCACAACTGGTCTTAAACGCTATTTCAAGATTTACGATTGGAACGGACTTATTAATAGTAATTCGTTCGCAAACCAAGTATCGTCTTTCAAAAACTCCAGAAACAAATCACTGTTCATACACGATATAAAATAGTCGACATAAATTTGGAGCGTATTCGTTCAAAGACTAACATATGCATAAACCAAAATGTTAATTGAAAAACCCAATTGGCTCATGATTGGTATCGATTACACTTCAATTAAGACGTATTCATTACTGGAGCATAGTTGGTGAAAAGATAACAATTCTGTGAACCAAATAATGATTCTCGAAACCTAACATAACATTGGTACTAGCTAACCCAACGCAGTATACTTAGGCATATTTTTACATCTTATGTCGTGGTTTGACGATTCCGTTAAAAGAAGAGTCTAACGTAAAACAAAATATAACATGATACGCAAATCGAAATCCAAAATCTGTTAAGTCATCTTGCATCAACACATGAGCACTATCTGTTAATTCTATGAACGGTGGATAAAGCCATCCAGGCACTATCAAGTACGAAAACATCTAACAACAAAAGACATCAACATAAGTCCTACAACAAAGCCATCTAGGCAATAAAACAAGCAAAATCTTAAATAAAAGCAACACAAACAGAACCGAGTACCGAAGTACAAGGGATCCTAGTTGTCCTCGTCATCAGGACCATCTTTCTCTTCCGCCGCATAACTCATCGCCATCGTATCCATGTCGACTTCGGGTTCATATCCTAGAGAGAACAATGGACGACCAAAACAAAACCAATTCGATCAAGAGGGAACATTAGCCTTGTTATTCACACTTAACAATTAGAACAAGTCATGATCCGGAGTACGCTCCGGCGAATCATCTGAAATAGGAGACACAACCAAGTCGTCTCCGAGTTCGCGAATACAATCATCAAACTCTACGTCTCCGCCAACAAACCTTTTTCCCATTCAACAATCTTATCTCACTCGGCTCTTATGTCGGGAGGATTTTTCCCATTGTCCGTGATAGTACAAATTCTCTTTTGAATCCCCGCCAAGAAATTTAAGCTTTTCTTTGGCAAGATATTTCTTAACACGAAACTTTTCTGCCATTGAGCGCATCGCTTCCTTCACTGTACGTTTGGACTTAGATTCGATCGCGGCTTTTTCAATAGACATTTGATGTTTAACCATATCTATCTCAACATCCTATTGATGGTGGTCATTGGCCAAGTAACGAATACAACCGACACACTCGATACGCGTCTTTTCACGTGACGCTTACTCAGCTTCAAGAGCTCTCCTCTTTTTCAATTCATCTTTAAGCTTCATTTGCATCTCTTTCACTCCCTTCACTGAGTTGGCTAAAACGTATACCTTGTTCTCTCGAGTATGCTTAATGCTTCAACGCCAACTTGTTTACAGAAGCAAAAAACTGAAAGACGACAATGACGATTTAGTTAGAGTACATTGTACAATGATGGAAAGAAACTAAAGAAAAACAAAGAAGAAATGGGTTAAAAAAAAATGCAACAAGATTAGAATACAACTCGATCGCGGTTCAATCCTTCTCGATACCATGAAGATCGCCGTACAAAATATCTCCACGAAATCCTAATTCGGTGCAATCCAACTCGACGTGAATCACAATCGGCAAAACTTCATGTTTTCATCGACACAGAGAAATCGATATAGGCATCAATTAGCTATTTTGGCACTAACGCTATGTTCTGCTCCATCACAACAATGAGAAATGTGGGTTAAATCCACCTCGGCAAAATTTCACAAGTTCTATCTTGGCCATCACTTCACGAGGTCTCGAATCAAACTCGGCTCAATTTCATTCACCATGACACAAAGCTTCGCATCGATGAATATTACCCGGGCACGGACTCGTGATACGATTATGGATTAAACTCACTACGTAGGGAAAAAGGACTATTTTCACACCAAATAAATTTGTTTAAATTGTGATTTTCTAAAAATAAATTTATTTAATTTTTGAAATTCACATTGCACTTTTACAATTTGGTTTGATAAAGTTTGATTTTTAAATAATTTTTCACTTCTTACACTTATCTTTTCACTACTTGTTTTCTACTCTAGAATGAGGTTGGATAATTTTGTTTGTTGCTTTGGTATTTTGGAACCTAGGTCCAAGTTTATTTAACAAGTAATTTCAAGTGTTTAAAGGAGAAGCCCAAGGTCTTCGTGTAAAAGGACCAAGCCGCAAGTTCTAATCGGTTTGGAGGAGAAAATTGTGTGTTGATCAGAATTGAGAGAAAAGGGAGAGATTTTTTCCATAGTTCATAAGGAATTGTGTTGTTCTTCTTCTTTGGAGTTTTCGAGAGCTATTGTTGGGTTTGAGAGCAAGGAATTAGTGGTTTTTGAAGGTTTTCAGTTTGAGTATGTCGTGTTCTTCGTTGTCTCGGTCCAAATTCATTAATAGCAAAGGTGAGTGTGTGGCCGTAGGCTCATTGATGCCAATCATCTAGTAGAAACGATCGATGATTTGTTTTCGTGTTGAAATGATGTGATGATGTGTATTAATTACTTACGCAACATGTGCTGCAGGTAAAAGAAATGTGTGATCGTGGAATCAAGGTGTAGGAAGAGGATGAGAGGATTTAATTTATGTATTGTATCTTAGTAGAACATGGTGTTTAGGTTGCTAGAAATTTATAGTTGTTTTATTGGAATTTTGGGATTGAGTTGTTTGATTTGGATTAATATTTTATGAATAATTATTGGATTATTTCTTGAGAACTTCCGCAATTATTTATTTAGCCGTTGAGAGTTAGCATTTATGGGAATGCCTAACTCTGGTTAATTAATTAAAAAAAAAAGGTGTTGGTTGTTTCATTTTGGTATCAGAGCCTCAACAGGTTTAGGACAGTAGAGTTGGATGAGTTGAGACTATGTGTTTAATTGATTATGTGTGCTTGGTAAATTATTAGTCTTAGATCATCCTCTTCGGATTTTAATGAGATTTCGCGGTAAGTTTTATTGTGATTGTTTGTGACTTCTAGTATGCTTATCTATTGTTCTTTGGAAGTGCAGCGAGATGGCTCATGATGCTAGAGGTCATGGTAGAGGTCGTGGCGGTGTTGCCCGAGGACGTGGCAGAGTTGGCCAGGGATGTGGTCGAGGACGTATTACCGAATCTGTCGACAGTGCGACGCAGAGTGCGATGCAGAGTCAGGTTGCATCTTCACAGATGTATCACAAGGGGAGTGAGGTCAGTTGAAACAACCAGTTTTTTTTTTTAAACCTACATTTCTAACGCGGAAAGACATAAACATTTAAATTAATAAAATAATCCAAAAAATAAATAACTTCTTTAACCAAATGATTCAAATACCAGAATTCAGGAATGAACGAATAATTAAACTAACAACCTAAAACATCGGTTCACTAGTCTAAAAGCAATAACGACAACCCTATCATCCTCTCCCAATGGCCTCAATTCCACGATCACACTTTTCCTTTACCTGCAACTCAAAGGGAAAAACAGAGTTGCGTGAGTATTATCATAAATACTCAGTGGAGCGGTCATCCTGCTAACAATTCACACAAACCGCATTTAACGATAAATTCCAAGTTTAACCATTAAATAATATCCAATTTAAAATTTTAAACCAATTCCGATTATTTACACAATTTCCAGTTAATTGAACAATTTCCGGTTTATAATAATTCACACAAAGTTCGACAAGAAATAATGGGTGTCAATCGTCACGCCACCTCACACGGCTCGTCTCGGAAAGCATCGAACACAAAAACAACACGAAACAACACGATTCATACACAACATAGAGGCAAAATAATCGTCACTACATAAAAATATCAATCACTTGATCCATCAATCAATTTACCAACGATTTCTAGTATTCCTAAGCGATCACGCACTCACCTTTGAGTTTTGGGATTGAAACGGCTAAGAACACGAAGAATGAAACCCTTACAAGGCTGGAATGACTCTGATTCGAATAGGAAACCGTACGAAATTAAACCCCGAGCAAACACCGAGAAGGAACGACTAAGAACGCTCAAGCACACGAACGATTCGCAAACAAACTTTGATTCACTCTTAAACTAGGGTTTTCTCTGCGTTTATCTACCTTTGAAGCACGGCCGAAAGTCTGCTAGAGACTTTTAAAGGCAATCCCTAGGGTTAACGCCCAAAACCCGAGCCAAACTGTCAATAAAAATTTAACCCGATCGGTCAAAAATGCATGGTGTCGATCGACACTCACCATGGGTGTCAGACCCATGGAACCACCCTGTCCGACGGCCGGTGCGTTAGTCCGGGAGGCTCGGAAGTCATGTTTACTTACCCTGCAAATCACCACGCGATATTTTCTCGTGTTTTGACCTCACTCACACGATACTGAAAAATGACTTCCCAGTAGGTCACCCATCATGAAACTACTCCAGCTCAAGCAAGCTTAACTCTGGAGTTCTCTCAAGACTTGTGACCGAAAAGATAAGTGCAATTTGGTGATATAGGTAGCCAAATCAATTCTTTTAAGCCTCTCCGCATATACCGCAAATACCATATATACCTTGAAATCAGGGTGTCACACCAGTTTGAATGCTAGGGAGCGTACTAGTGGTGCCGGGAGGGGCATCGGGTTTGTTGGCGGTGTAGTTGGCCCAGGTGTGGGTGATGCTGTAGCTCTGGGTCGTGATGAGGTCATTATGGGCTTGCTGACGCAGTTGTTGGAGCGGTTTACGGCGGCCGTTCTGGCACCGGCTCCAGCAGTGCCTCCGGTGGTTTAGGCGCAGCCTCGGGCTGCAGTTGTTGAGCAGCGTCCGTCTTATCTTGACATGATAGGACAAATACAAAGGATTGGTACGCCTTTCTTCGCAGGTGGAGTTGGACCTGATGACGCTGATGAGTGACGCATGAGGTTGGAGCGCAACTCCGGTCTATTAGATGTCCTGCTGAGTATAAGGTAGAGCTGGTTATCCATTATCTTGGCGGAGATGCTCATTTGTGGTAGAGAGCTGTGGAGGCTAGGAGAGCTGTGTGGACCTAGGGTGAGTTCTTAGCTGAGTTCAACGCTAAGTACTTCCCTCAAGAGGCTTCAGATCGTCTCGGGATGAGGTTCGTGGAGTTGCACCAAGGTCCATGGACAATACGTGAGTACGATGTAGAGTTTGAAAAGGTACCTGAGCATCCACAGCAGGTTGCTGGTTCCGGTGAGGGCGTTAAGCATACGATGGGACGATATTTGTTGTGGTGGCCAGAGTTGTTGTAGTTGTAGTTATAACGCTCCGACCGCCCCTCCCATGGACCCCCGCCCACTCTCAAGCCCATGGCTACGTTTTTACATATATCTGCATATGGATCATGAAAAGAAGGTATGAGGTCTGAAAGAAAGGTTTAGGGTATAGGTTTGGTACCAACTAAAAATGAGCTGGCCATTTAGGACACAGAGAGTGGTAAAAATGGGGAAACAGTGTCTTGAACGTATGATCCGTTTCAAGGTCTAACTCCTCAATGAGAAACAGTCAATGGTTAGCGTAAATAAAGTCAAAATCAGATTATTATCCACGAGATAAAACCAAGATTTGATGGGGCGAGTCCGGTCATGAAGGTTTCTGAATCGGCTTTCCTGAACTCATCTGGTGATAAATCACTGAATCATAACATTTAAGCATACATTCCTGAAATTGTTTATGCTCCAAAATATAGCGTTTGGACTCAATAAAACTCGAATAAAATCGTCTAGAAAATAAAAAAATAAGAAAATAAAAAGAAAGGACATTAGTACGATGAATCCCCCCAGACTTAATTCACACCGTCCGGAGTGAAAATAATTAACATCGCATGAATGGGCATCTAGCTCCAGTGTGGGATGGTTGTGGTTCTCATGGGTTGTCCACTTGTGGTGATGGTTGCTAATGGCGTCGTCCTCTCTATCTTTGTTGTGCTCAAAACCTGAAATAAGTGATAAACTACCATACTCATAATCGGTAGAAGTCTCGGCGCGGTTTTTTGTTGATCGCTTGAATAAGGCATCAAATTCTTGTTTGCCACAAACTAACTCTGACAAATCACAAATGCCATTAAATTTAATTCGAGAGTAAAGTAAATTACTCAAAACCCTTAAAAACTTATAAATATTACCAACCCAACCACCTATTATCCACCCAAATCGAATATTTACCCGACACAATTGGATATTTTAAAAATTGTTAACCTAAAACAAAAAAATTGATCTCTTCTTCTTCTTCTTGCGACCAATCCTCGAAACCGTCTCCTACCTTCATTGAAGCTCGGTGAAACTCAGTGAAGCTCAATTGAAACTCGTTAACCTGAAACTAAAGGCAAATTGAGGTGAATTCTCTCAATGTTAGCTCTAATCGAAGTAGTTTGTTAGTTAATTAACTAATTTTGGTAGTTCCAATCATACATCGAAATATCCAAATCGGGATGGTTGAATTTGGTTTCAATTTCTATTCATGCATATTGTAATTGTAATTGGGTCGATTGGAAATATGCATTGCTAAGTAATATGAAACAATAATTGAATCGTAATGTCAATCGTATGTGCATAAAAGAAAGATCTCTGGCTCAAATTCAGATCTATTAATTGATGAATATTGGGTAATACTTTAAACATTGGGTATTACTATGAACACGGGGTAATACTGAAAATACTGGGTATTAATATGAACGCTAAAATACTTATAACAACTAGCTTTTAGTAGGTTTAATGAGGTTTTCAGTTTATTTTTCCAGGATATAATGGGCAGAACCCTACATTTTGATTATGGAGGACACTATATCAATAACGGACATTATGTTAAGAAAGAACAATAAGGAGAAGAAAGACATCAAGGATAACAAAGACAAGAAGAAGAAACAAAAACATCAATTTTACTATGATGTAGTATAACTATGTACTTTGATTTATTGCTTTTTGTTGTATGGTTTAATTATGTATTTGATTTTAATGTACAACTGATGTATCTAGGTATTACTGAATTTTTTAGGTACAACTAAGACTACTCGGTACGGCTGTACAAATAAAATGAATTAAAAACCATTTATTTTGTACACAACTAAACTAAAAAAAGAATTAAAAATAATTGATAAAAGTCATATGTTCGAAATATATATATATAATAATTCATTCAACCAATAAAAAAAATTAAAATGTTGATAACCCCTAGAATTTGATAGATTTTTTTTTTTTTTTGTTATTTGGGTATTTAATTGAATTAAAAAATAAAAGAAAAATAAGATAATAAATATAATTGAGTCAATCAAATTACTCCACATGGCGTCATTTCCTTGGCCTATTTAACACATATGCGCGATCATCTAGTTATATTTAACACATGTGCGCTGTAATTAACTAGATAAATAAGAATAAAATACGATTAATTATTAAATAATAATTTTAATTATTTAAAATACAAATAACTAATTTGATCCAGATAGTAGCCAATTTCAAACCCAAATAACTATGGATAATTCATTTAATAACCTCTTGAACAATAGTGGGTATATTTTTCTTTCTCTTGAAATCAATTCATACCCATCTCCGTTATTGACATAATGATATCCACAATCAAAATGTAGGGTTGTGCCTATTGTATCCACAATCATAACGTCATTAAACCTACTGAAAGTTAGTTGTTAAAAGTATTTCAGCGTTCATAGTAATATCGAGTATTCATAGTATTACCCCCTATTGATAGTAATACCTAGTGTTCATAGTAATACCTAGTGTTCATCTATTAACAAATTTGAAATCGAGCCCGAGATCTTTCTTTCATAAATTAGTGTTCATCAATTGACATTACGATTCATTACTGTGTCATATTACTTAGCAATGAAAATTTCTAATCGACCCAACTACAATTACAATATGCATGAATAGAAATTGAAATCCAATTCAACCATCTCGATTTGGGTATTCTGATTTCTCATTCGAACCACCAAAATTGGTTAATTAACTAAGAAAATACTTCGATTAAACGAGTTTCAGGTTCATTGAGTTTCAATGGATTTTTACCGAGCTTCACCGAGCTTGAATGGAGGTAGGAGACGGTTTCAAGATTGGTTGGGGAGAGAAAAAAATTAAAACTCTCTGATTGGCTGATTTTGTTTTCGTTTTTATTTTTAAAATTCAATTGTATAGGTTTTTTAGTTTTTTGAGTGAAATAATTTATTTAAAACCAAAAATGGATTAAAAAAAAACATATAATAAAACAGATAAAGACAAAAAAAACATGTGTACCGTCATTTACCATGTAATTGAACATGTGCACCAAAATTTAACACATAGAGTATTACAATGTTGTTCATAGTTGTATGTTTTGGGTTTTTGCTATTTTGTTAGTTGTTCAAGGGTTTAGAATCACAAATTTTAGTTGTCCACTTGAGTTTTGGAAGTTTTACCACATTTCTAGTGTCTTTATGAAATTATATGTCCAATAACACATTTTTTATGAAGATTTGCATCTTTTGGTAGTTAACACAATGAAACTCATCTTATAAGTATATGGTGGTTTATGGAAGATAAACGATTTGTGTGTTACAATTGATAAAACTTATTTTTATTTTTTTTTATATTTTCTTATAAACAACAATTATAAAGTCAGTCCCTTTACTTATAAATTTTGCTTACTTTATATTTTTTGAAAATAAAATGACTATTTATTATTAAAAATGTAATTAAAATAAAATTAATTATTAAAAAAAAATCGTTATTGAAAATACAAATAAATACTAGAGTTTAAATATTAGCTTACTTCAAACAAATAACGATGGATAGTTCAGATAACAACCAAGTTAAAATACACATAACATAGCACTTATTAGTAGTACGAATACAAGAAGCAGTAGTTCTTCCACACTACTTGAGTTCATCTTCCTTCTAGGAATCAATTTTCTAGTCTTTTAGAAGTCCCTTGAGGAGTTCTTTTAGGAGTTCCTTTACGGATCCTTTTGGGTATATATCTTGGAGTATTTTGTTGGGTACCTTCTTGGCTCTCAAGGTCAGACATCTTCTGTTTCTTCTTCGGTGTTTTTGGTTGGGGTTCTCCTTTTGATGAAAATCTTCTCACTCTCCCAATCTTTATTAGCTTCATCCTCTGTTGCCTCAGGTTGTCAGAAACAAAATACATAAGAATAATTGCACAACACTTAGACCACCTTCTTCCACACTACTTGAGGTCATTTTCCTTCTAGGAATCAATTTTCCAGTCTTTTAGAAGTCCCTTGAGGAGTTTTTCGAGGAGTCCCTTGAGGAGTTCTTTTAGGAGTTCCTTTACGGATCCTTTTGGGTCTATATCTTGGGGTATTTTGTTGGGTACCTTCTTGGCTCTCAAGGTCAGACATCTTCTGTTTCTTCTTCGGTGGTTTTGGTTGGGGTTCTCCTTTTGATGGAAATCTTCTCACTCTTCCAATCTTTATTAGCTTCATCCCCTCAGGTTGTTCTTCCAATGCTTTTTGATCCACTATGTAAAGAGTAATAGCATTACAAGGAATATCGGAAGAAATACCTTTTTTCTCGTAATTCAAACCAACTGAACTACCTTGGTCTCCTCTTGAAACTACAACCTTAGCCTTCTCCAATTGTTTCCTTCTTGAGGCTACACCTTTCCCAAGCTGGCTTTTTTCAACCTCCTCATGCAATACACTTCTATGATTATTTGTACCCTTTGACATTAGATACACATACACATCATCATCATCACATATATATGCTTGTCTCAAAGGTGTTGGGTCCAGTGCTATGAAACTCAGTTTCAGCTTTCTACTTGTTGTATACACCATCCAATAACATTGTAGGGGTCGGATTCCACCCCTATGAGATCGATGCAACGACAAGAATAATTCCGCTAAGTTCAGAAGAAATCCTAAACAGGCTTACAAGGGCCTAATTACTAATTAGGCCCATGATAGAGTTAGATCTATATTTAAAATGGGTTTAATGATATTATGGGCCTAAAGCCTATTTATTGCTTAATGGGCAAAGCCCAAATCAAGCACTTAGACCTAGAATTATTTAGCTATATATAACTCATTGTATTCAACCAGAAAGGGGATCTACAATTTTTCACAACATCAATAATAAAGCTTTCTTAACAGCTATAGCGACAATCTCTTTTACTCCATGCATTGTGATTCACTCAGAAGTGTCGCACCTCTTCTAAAACCCTTACAAATTCAATTGTGCGAGTTACGACTCCTACAATTTGGCGCCGACTAAGGGGACACGTGAGATGTTCTTACTCAAAAGAATCACCGTGCAAGCAACACCAGCGGTGACCAGCAGTGCAACGTGGATCGGAACAGCGGCGACCAACATCGCAATATCGACAGCACTTGCGGTGACCTGCAACGCAACATGGATCGCACCAGCGGGTTTTATGGCGCATGGGAGCGTATGGAGGGTTTTATGGTGCAGTTGTTGTAGCAATTTTCGGCGGCAGTTCCTGCTCAGGCTCTAGTGGTTCCTCCATTGGCAAAGGTACAGCCGAGGGCTGCAGCTGAAGAGGTGCGCCTGTCTTACCTGGAGATGTTGAGTCAGATGCGGCAGATGAGTACGGCATTCTTTTTGGGTGGTCTTAGCTCCGAAGATGCTTATGAGTGGCGTATACGCGTAGAGCGCAATTTTCCTTTGGTCCGTTGCCCCCGATGAGTATCGAGTGGAGTTGGCGATCCACTATCTGAGTGGTGATGCACACGCGTGGTGGAGAGATATTGAGGCCAGGAGGCCTGGTACAGTGTGGACATGGGGGGAATTTGTGGCTGAGTTCAACGCCAAATATTTTCCTCAGGAGGCACTAGATCGTCTCGCAACCAGATTTTTGGAGTTGGTTCAGGGAGATCGTTCAGTGCGCGATTACGACGCGAAGTTTAATCGGTTGCTGGCTTATGCGGGTGGAGGCATGATCGATCAGCGGACGCAGGTCCAGAAGTTCCTGCGGGTACTACAGCCGGATTTGCGGACCAGATGAAGAGTGACACAGTACGCCTTAAGGGCAAAGCTGGTAGAGGTTGCTGCAAGGATCGAGGAGGATCTGAGGGGGTAGGTAGCCACAGTAGTTCTAGTGACAGTTGTCCCATTGTTCAGCTGAGGTAGCAGCAGCCGCAGAGTGGTTCCGGTTCTGGTTATGGCAAAGGCGGCAAGCCTGCGCAGGGACAGAAACGGAAATGGGATGGCGCTTCCAGGCCCAGTCAGAGTTTGAGGGGCGGAGCGTGTTACGGATGCGGTAGTTTGGAGCATCGTCTGTCGAGTTTCCCTAGGAAGGTTGAGCAGCAGTAGTAGCAGTCGTAGCAGTCAGATTCGAGGATATGTTTCCACTGCAGGGAGACAAGGCTTATCAGGCCGATGTATCCTAAACTGCACCAAATGGCTATTGCCGCAGTCCAGCCCATGGCGCAGTTGGCGGCAGTGCAGTCGTTAGGTCAGATTAGGCTGGCACCGCAAGTCTATACCCCGGGTGAGGTGGGGCACGGGCAGCATACCGGCGCTTCGATCACAAGTAAAATTTAGACTCAGACTTCGTAAATTCTTTAGTTGGTGAATTGTTGCTTGTTTTTGTTATTTTACTTGTGATAGTCTAGTAGGGTTCTCAACGCATATGAATTATGTAGGGACCTTGTCAGTGAGAGGTTTTTGAGTCCCATTTGCTTTTTGATTCTGGAGCATCGAACTGCTTTATTAACCCGGAGCATGCCGAGAGCAGTGGCATCCGTAGCAGCGCTGGTGAGCGTTCAGGTTTGGTCATGGTGGCTGGAGGTGGATTCTAAGCTACTTTGGGCCGTGCTAGAGCAGTTGATGTTCAGATTGCGGGGCAGTCGATGCCAGCAGACTTGGTGATCAGTCCGGTGGAGCTATACGACATTATCCTGGGGATGGATTGGTAGTCTCACTACAGAGTTCATCTGGATTGTTATCGAGGTAGAGTAACCTTTGAGCGTGAGGCAGAGAGGTTGACGTTTCAGGGAGTGAGAAGAACTTCAGGAAGTCTCATGATTTCTGCGGTTCAGGCAATGCAGTTGATTGAGCGAGGATGCGAGGCATATTTGGCGACAATTTCTATGCCAGGGTCCATTGGTAAGGTTGCAGTGAGTGAGATTCAGGTTATCCGCGATTTCGAGGATGTTTTTCAGTTGTTACAGGGATTACCGCCTATTTCCAAGGCACTTTACAGGATGGCTCTAACTTGGTTGGCAGAGCTAAAGAGTTAGTTGGAGGATTTGGCTAGTAAGGGTTTTATCCGTCCGAGTACTTCACCGTGGAGAGCGCCGGTATTATTTGTGAAAAACAAGGATGGTAGTTTTCGGTTATGTATCGATTACCAGGGACTTAACCGGGTCACTGTGAAGAACAAGTACCCTCTCCCGAGGATTGATGAGTTGCTAGAATAGTTGAAGGGTGCTACTTGGTTCTCCAAGATCGACTTGGCTTCAGGATACCATCAGATTCCGATCGACGAGGTGGATGTTCGGAAGACTGCTTTCAGGACACGGTATGGTCACTTTGAGTTCGTAGTGATGCTATTTGGTTTGACAAATGCACCAGCAGTGTTCATGCGATTGATGAACGGCATATTTCAAGAGTATCTGGATGTCTTCGTGATTATCTTTATCGACGATATCTTGATTTACTCTAAGAGTCCTGAGGAGCACGAGGTGCATTTGCGGTTGGTTCTTGGGAAGCTTCAGGAGCAGAACCTTTTTGCTAAGTTAAGCAAGTGTAGTTTCTGGCAGAGAGAAATGGGATTCCTTGGCCACATTGTTTCTGCAGAGGGAGTTTCTGTGGATCCGGCTAAGATAAAGGCTATTCAAGATTGGCCTAGACCGACTAATGCTACGAGATCAGGAGTTTTCTGGGTTTAGTTGGTTATTATTGGAGGTTCGTCAAGGGCTTTGCGTGTATGGCTCAGTCGATGACAAAGTTAACCGGGAAGGATGTCCCATTTTTTTGGAATGTGAGACAGAGACGCTAGGTTGAGCTGTTGGTTGACTATGAGCTAGATATTGTTTACCATCCTTGTAAGGCAAACCAGGTAGCAGGTGCTTTGAGTCATCGGCGAGTAGATACGGCTTGGGAGAAGGATGTCAAGTCGCTTGTGAGCGAGATTAGCACTTTGCGGTTATGTGTTATTTCGCAAGAGCCGTTAGGCTTAAAGGCAGTTGATCAGGCGGATCTTTTGAGTTGGATTCTTGCGACTCAGGCGAGCGATCAGGGTTTGGTGGATGCGTCAACCGCAACGGGTTCTGAGTATAAGGTAGCATTGAATGGTGCAATTCTTGTTCGCGGTCAGGTTTGTGTACCCAAGGTTGAGGAGTTGAGGCAGGAGATTCTGCGAGAGGCTCATGCGAGTAAGTTCTCTATTCATCCGGGAGCGACTAAGATGTATCGTGATCTCAAATGGTATTATCACTGGGTCAGGACGAAGAGAGATGTGGCGACTTATGTTTCGAAGTGCAACACTTGTTCGTTGGTCAATGCAGAGCATAAGGTTCCGAGTTGTCTTCTACAGAGTCTACCCATTCCAGAGTGGAAGTGGGACATGATCACGATGGATTTCGTGGTAGGATTACCTAACTCGCGGACCTTTGATGCTATTTGGGTTATTGTGGATCGGTTGACTAAGTCAGCACACTTTTTGGCCATCGAGAAGACAGACAAAGCGGCTGTTTTGGCTAAGAAATTTATGATGGAGATTGTGAGGCTGCATGGAGTGCCAGCTAGTATCGTGTCAGACCGGGATCCCCGGTTTGCATCGGAGTTCTGGAAAGCGTTTCAGGCAGAAATGGGCACTAAGGTTCATATGAGTACTGCTTATTATCCGCAGATTGATGGGCAGTCAGAGAGGACTATTTAGACTATGGAGGATTTGTTGAGGATGTGCCTTCTGGATTAGGATGGCCTTTGGGCCGACCACTTGGGTTTAGTCGAGTTTGCTTAGAATAACAGCTTTCAGGCGAGTATCAGGATGGCTCCTTTCGAGGCTTTGTATAGGAGGCCATGTAAGACGCCTTTATGCTGGACCCAAGTAGCGGAGCGTAGTATTCATGGAGCTACTTATGTTCAGGAGACGATGGAGAAGATCCGTGTTGTGAGGTTGAACATGAAGGAAGCCCAGGATCGTTAGAAGTGTTACGCTGATAGGCGGAGGCGAGAGAAGATCGAGAAAAGACAACCAAAGGTAGTGGATTTGTCGTACCATCCGCATATGAAGTGTTTCCTTTGAAGCGCGAGAAAATCGAGTTTGTTATATCCGGTTAAGTGACTTTCTCCATTTAAGTCGAGTCCACAAGCCTCTAAAATCACGGTGATTACGCTTCCAAAGTTACACGGCGGGTTCTTCACTAGGCTCTCCTTGGTACATTCATGCTTAACCGCGACTAATTGTTTTACCAATAGAGAATCGAGATTTGCCTTCTCGTGATTCTCCATAAACGGTCCTATAAGCAAAGAAAACTCATAACACTTCAACGTTCCATGCTCCAATCTACTATAGATAAGTTGCGCGATGAGTGCATGCACATAACGCATCGCCGGATGTGTGATTTTGGCCGCCTTTAATCCTTACCCGCGGTACTATACTTAGGCCCTATAATCCATATATAGAGGAAAGAAGACCATAGCTAAAAACAGTATTTTGGAGTTTACGGTTAGGAAATTATCATTCTCTTTGACTATTGAGAATATTTGTAACATTTTTGGATTTGAGTGCTTGGAGAAGATAAAGTACACCGTTAGAGACACACACTACGATGAATGGATGAGGTTTGCTAATGAGAGACTTGTCCCGGGAATTTCAAAGGCGGCCAAAATCACGCATTCGGCGATTCGTTATGTGCATGCACTCATCGCGCAATTTATCTATAGTAGAAAAGAGCATGGTACGGTGAAGTTTGATGAGTTTTCAATGCTTATAGGACCGTTTATGGAGAATCACGAGAAGGCAAATCTCGGTTCTTTACTAGCAAGACAATTGGTCGCGGTTAAGCATGAATTTACAAAGGAGAGGTTAGTGAAGAACCCGCCGTGTAACTTTGGAAGCGTAATCACCGTGATTTTAGAGGCTTGTGGATTTGATCTAAGTGGAGAACGTCACTTGACCGGAGACAACAAAATCGATCTTCTCGCACTTCAAAGGAAACACTTCATATGCGGATGGTATGACAAATCTACTACATTTGGTTATCTTTTCACGCCACCTTATTCGGAAGAGGAGAAGTGCATTTTTCTCCCCTACAAGGTTTTACCGGACTTGAGTGATGGAGTTCCTTACTTTATTACTCCACACACTCAATGGTATCCATGACTTCCTTGTTGTCCCCTTGTAGGCGTTGCATAATTCTACATTGCACAAGCACTATGCAGAGCAAGGAGAAGGCGCAAATAGATCATATAGCTACTGATTTTTGTCCTTCATCCTCCCATATGCAGCACCAAGCCTGCCACTCCACCTCCTCAATCAACTATGAATCCACCGAATGGTTCAAGACTAGCCTACATTAAGAAACGGAGAAGAGAATAGCTCTTGAAGCTAAGGTTTTCAAGCAAGGGAAATTAATCTCTACACTTTTTAGAGTGGTCAAGAAGACAATCCTTCACTTATTCAAGCGATCAACCAAGAACCGTACCGAGCATACTACCGATTACGAGTATGGTAGTTTATCACTTATTTTGGGTTTTGATCGCGACGAAGATGGAGAGGACAACGCCATTAGCCACCATCGCCACAAGTGGACAGTCCATGAGACCCATGGCCAACCCACACTCGAGCTAGATTCCCATTCCGGCGATACAGAGTTAGTAGATCTTGGATCCGACGGAGAACACTTTCCCGCCGATGTTTCAGACACTCCGGAGTCACTTTCGCCTACTTTCTAGCCAGGTGTCTCGACTATTATCTATCCCTTTTCTTATTTTATTTTATTTTATTTTTATTGAGTCGAATCTCTCCCATTTGTAACTTGTTTTCACTCCAGGACGGTGTGAATTAAGTCTGGGGGGATTCATCGTACTAATGTCTTTTCTTTTTGTTTTTCTTATGTTTTTATTTTCTTAACAATTTTATTCGAGTTTTATTGAGTCAAAACACTATGTTTTGGAGCATAAACAATATTAGGAATGTATGCTTAGATGTTATGATTCAATGATTTATCACCAGATGAGTTCAGGAAAGCCGATTCAGAAACCTTCATGACCAGACTCGCCCCATCAAATTTCGGTTTTATCTCGTGGATACTAATCTGATTTTGACTCTATTTACACCAACAATCTACTGTTTCTCATTAAGGAGTTAGACCTGAAACATATCATACGTTCAAGATACTTTTTCCCATTTCTACCACTCTTCGTATCTTGAACGTCTAACTCGTTTTTAGTTGATACCACACCCTTACCCTTAACCTTTCTTTCAGACCTCATGCCTTCTTTTCATAGTCCATATGCAGATATGTGTAAAAACGTTGGAGAGAAAGAGGATCGACGCAATTTTAACCATTAGAGATGCGGCGATTACAAAAATTTGGTGGAATACAAAGATATAGTTCAAGAGAGCATGGCAAACATTTGGGATCAGCAATCAATGGTAAAATTTTGTGCCTTTATCTAGACTCTTTTTTGAAGACCATTTTCCCCGTTCTTCTTAAAAAAAAAAAAAATTATAATGAACGAGAAAGGAAAATGTGTCATTAAAAGAGTCTAAGGCCGATAAAACATCCCAAGGAAGCAACATAAAGAAGTATGGAGAATGGAACGATTTTCAAAGAAAAGGTGATTTACGAAAACAGATCTAAGTCTGGGGGAAAAATGCATCGATGTGGTTAGGACTGTGGACTTCAATAGGTCTGTTCTCTCTTGCGATTTTGCATAATGTTGCGCAATCCTGGAGAATATGGTAACCCTAAACACTTATTATCCTCACCAATTAAGCTAGCCTTTCTATACCTAGCTGTTTACCTAACGATTCCTTGATGAGAAACTCCACACTTAGAGTCAATTGAAAGTGCCGTTGAAACTTGGTAGGATTGTTATTTAAATATGGAACAGGCTGCGAAAGTAATGGATGGCATATGGAAAGGGGGCCCTCGAACCGATCGCGAATCATAGTATCGACACTATGTTTATCAAAAATTGTAAGTTCCCGTATTTTCAAACCTCTTTTCTATTCTTGAATTTTGCTTGAGGACAAGCAAGGTTTAAGTTTTGGGGAGTTGATATACCTAATATTTAACCTATTTTACTATCTATTTTAAAGCATTTTCTAAGTATTTTAATAAAGTTTTACACCAATGAGGTAGTTTTCCTCGTATTTGTAGTTTTAAAGTGTTACCAAGGAAAATCATCAAAATAGAGCAAAAAGAGTCTAAATAGGTGCATTCTAAGCTATAACAAGTTTATCAAGCCAAAGAATTAGTCCAAGCCTCAAAATTCTCAAGATATCACACTTTGACGATTTGGACAGAAGCAATGAGTCCAAAGTTTTGCTACAGACGGATGACCAATCAAGTTGGATTTTTATGAACGATGGTTACATTTCAAGATATTTGAGTCAGATTTCTATTGAAGTTTGAATTATCTCATTTGGAGCTATGAGCTAGAAGATACACTGGATTTACTGAAGACATGTCAAACTGCCTCGAAGATGAAGAAGGTGCAGAAAAGAGTCAAACGTTGATGGACCTTAAGGCCAATGTTCCTGACCATTCTCAGCCCAATTTGAAGACTTTTTGAAGCCCATCACGAAACTTGGAGAGGAGGTCGGTTGGACTTTAGGAGACCTTAGCACTATAAATACTTTGAAGTTTTGACCAAAAAAGACCATTTTGCCCATGAAAAACCTTAGGAGACCTTAGCACTATAAATACTTGTTTTTAGCCTCTTGATTAGGGTGTGCCAAAATTTATAAACATTTTTTACTCATAGAAGACAGCAGATTGATCATAGAGTTTGTTTTAGGAGCTTTGGTGGATGATCTCGCTTTGTACTTCGCTATAGAGAAGAATCTTCTTATCCCTAATCTTTTAATAAAGTTTATCATCATGTTTTCATCTATCTCTTCCTGTTTTTCGTGCACCATGTCCGAGTAATTCACATGCTAGGTTTTAGATTTTCAATGAGTTTCATAATTCGATAATTGATTGATGATGTGTAGGGATAATAATAGAATCTTCATCTTTACTTGTACTCTATGCATAATTGCTTTACCGCACATTTAGCGATTTGATTTTAGGTTGTCAGATTCCAAAAGCTTTTATATTTACTGGAACTAGTATTTGATGAGCCAAGCGTCAACATTCCAAAAGTTTAGTTAAGGAGTTCGCTGAACAATATCATAACCCATACTTTTCTTGCATATTTTCACCTTGTAATAACCACGCGATAGCCGAGTCTATTAGGGTGATGAAATATAGGGGTCGGAGCCTCGAAAGGGGAATAACTATACCTTCGTGTTATGAGTTCTAGATGGTGCGGTATATCCTAAGGTCCCTAGATTAAATCAATCATTATTGTTGCATGATTCTCTGCGATTTCCTAAGTCCTAACACTTTTCCCTTATTTGATTTTAGTTTATTTAATATTTGCAACCGTGTTAATTCACAATCACCCAAACGACAAACATATTTTGTTCTAGCTTTATTTTATTCATTACAATTTGTGGTGTGGTTAACAAGTCCTCGTGGAATTCGATCCCTTATCTATACTAATTGTGATTGCTGTGCACTTGCAGGAAGTTGGATTAAGTAGTAAAACTTAACCGCAATCAGTATGCTTTGAGGCAATTGCAAGGTAGCTAGCGCAACCACTCTACGCATGATCTCGAGTTGGGAGCAGTAGTGTGCGTTTTGAAGATTTGGAGGTCTTATCTATATGACGGGAAGGTGCAGATTTATACGGATCACAAGAATCTACTAGCAGATTATGATCTGGAGATTATTTACCATCCGAGTAAGGCCAACCAGGTGGTAAATGCTCTGAGTCGGCGGAGAGTTAATTTGATTCGGGAGCAGTGGGTTGAAGCCTTAGTGAGCGAGATTAGTACTTTGCGTTTCTGTGTTATTTCGCAGGAGCCTTTGGGATTAGAGGCAGGTGATCAGGCATATCTTCTCAGTAGGATCAGAGTGGCTCAAGAGAGTGATTAGATTTTGATTGATGCGTCTTGAGCAGGTTGTTCCGAGTATCTGATCACTTTGAATGGGACAATTCTTGGGCATGGTCGGGTTTGTGTACGTAGAGATAAGTCGGTGAGGCAGGAGATTTTGAGTGAGGCTCATGCGAGCAAGTTCTCGATTCATCCGGGAACGACAAAGATGCATCGTGATCTAAAATGGTACTATCACTAGGTCGGGCTGAAGAGAGATGTAGCTAATTGGGTCGAAAAGTGCTATACATGCCATTTAGTGAAGGTAGAGCATCAGGTTCTTAGCAGTTTATTGCAAAGTTTACCAATTCTGGAGTGGAAGTGGGATATGATCACGATTTATTTTGATATACCTCATATTTTATCTATATTACTATCTATTTTAAAGTATTTTCTCACTATTTTTATAAGGGTTTACACCAAAGAGGTAGTTTTTCCTTGTATTTGTAGTTTTAGAGTGTTGACGGGGAAAATCATCAAAATGGAGCAAAAAGAGCCTAAAGAGGTGTATTCTAAGCTACAACAAGTTTATCAAGCCAAAAACTTAGTCCAAGCCACGAAATTCTCAAGATATCACACTTTGCCGAGTTGGATAGAAGTAATGAGTCTGAAGTTTTGCTACAGACGAACAACAAAATAAACTTAGATTTTGATGAACGATGACTACATTTTAACTGTTTGAGTCAGCTTTCTAATAAAGTTTGAATTATCATAATGGAGCTGCAAGCTAGAAGATACACTAGATTTACTGAAGACGTGGCAAACTGCCTCAAAGATGAAGAAGGTGCAGAATGAAGTCAAACATTGATGGACCTTAAGGCCGATGATGGTGACCATTCTTAGCCAAAGATGGAGTGTTTTCAAGCCCATATATTCACGTGGCCGACTTGATCACTCTAGGTTTTAAGAGTAGCGACGAAAAGACTACTTTGCCCATGGAGAACTTATGCCGCCCTAAATAGGCTGCAAAGAGTTTTAAATTTATAAACCCTAATCTGCAAGTGCACAGTTGACAATTGTAGTACTTAGAGGTCGATCCACAGGAGACTATGTTGTTACGCTATAAATCTATATGATGCAAAATAAGCTAAGAGAAAATATATTTGCTTTTGGGGTTTTTAATGAAAATAAAGCAAAGCAATAAAATAAAGGGATATATAAATCAAAACACGCAAGATAGGTAGATCTCGAAGCACAAAGCTTGAGAACAACACCATTGCCTTCATCGCTCTTTTACAAAGGATAAAGATGAAGAACTATAGAGAATAACGAAAATACATGTTTATTATTTATTTGTGGTGCCAAGGGCTGTTCTCCTTCTCTTAAGAGGCTAAACGAAAATATATATAGGTGTAGGAAGAGGTCTAGGGTTGGTGGAACTCCTAGGGTTTCATTTTGGGCAAAAACGTTTTTTTGTTGATAAGTTCGCAGAAGTGGCCACGGCACCAGACGGTGGCACCAGTCATGTGAATTGGTCCGGGGTCTGGCTCAAAATCATTTCCTTGTGCTTCCATTCAAGTAAATGAGCCGGCCCATGGGTTGGTTCGGTGCTTAGTCCCATCTTGGACTTGATTCTTCTTCTAGGCACAATGATACACCTTCAGGAAAATTTGAATAACTTCTACACTACAACTCCATTTCATATAATTCTAACTCCATTGGAAAGCTGACTGAAAGGGCTATCTTCATATGGTATTTCATTGCCGTCCAAGTCGATTTGGTTGTCCGGCCGTAGCTAGGCCTTGGCTGGTTAACTTCTGTCTAACTTGGGGGATTTAGATTGGCTCCTTTGACCTTGGTAAGTTGTTGTAGGATGAAGAATACTCATTTTGCTCCTTTTTACGCCCTTTTTGATGATTTGACCTATATTACTCTTCAAAACCAAATATACGAGAAAACTATCTCTTTTGATAGAAAAGCTTATTAAATATAATATAAAATAGATAAACAGGGATAGTAAAAGTGGTAAAATACCGGGTATATCAACTCCCCCAGATTTACCCTTTGCTTGTCCTCAAGCAAACAAAAGGTTAATCAGGAAAGAAGATTTGAAAACACGGGAACTCACATATTCTTTAATCTTGTGTCTTTCTCTAAACTAGTAATCCACATAAAGACAAAGTGAGTTCATGGACGCTTTTCATCGTCTCCTATCGTGAACACGAAAGTGTGTCCTAAACTATTGTCCCTGCAAAATCTCAACTTCAAGGTCAATCGTTTCTTTTACCCTCTTAGATTCTCAAAGATCTCCGATCTATTGAAGTCCACAACTTCTCAACCACTTTGTTGTTCGCCTTTTTCCCCCAGACTAAGAGTTTTCTCCGGGAATCACTTGTAAAACTCTTCTCTCCTTTGTACTGCTGCATTCCTTGGGTATTCTTTTGCCATTGACTCTTTTGAAAACCATTTTTCTTTCCCTTTAATTTTTTTTTGAAGGGGGAAAATGGTCTCATAAAGATATGAGTCAAGTAAGGCACAGAATTGTTACCATGATTAAGCATCCAAGGATCGGCCAAGCTTCTTTAGTTTTTTGAAATTTTGTTGTTTATACTCATTCCTTCTATGTTGATTGTTGCATCTTCAAGCGATTGGAAAATTGCGTCGACCCTACTCTCTCCGACGTTTTTACACATATCTACATAGAGGACGTAGCAAAAGAAGTGCATGATGTCTGAAAGAAAGGTTTAAGGGCTTAGGTAAGGGTACCAACTAAAAGTGAGCTGGCCATCATCCATGACAACAGAGAGGGGTAAAAAAGAGGATAAGATGTCATGAATGTGATTCGTTCCTTGATCTTATATCCTTAACAAGAGATAGTCAAAAATCATGTTAGTAAACCAAATTGAGAATCAAAATTATATCCATCCAAATAGTGCAAGTAGCAATCTCCTTGGACTCCATTCGGTCACTAGGTATCTGAATCAATTGCCCGAAACAAACCCTGCAATAATGGTCACTTGGTTTTGAAATCAAAATGTTGTTGATCAAAGAAAGGTGTCGTCATTCCCAACTAATTTTGACTCAATAAAACGGTTTTTTGAAAACGATTTTGAAAAACTTTTTTGAAAACATAAATATCCAACACGAACAAACGTGTTAGTAGCAACAATCCTCCTAGACTTTACTTGCACCGTCCCGGTGTAATTCAAATCAAATTAAGGGTGAAGTGTTGGGAAATAAAATAAAAATAAAAATAAATAGATAGGTATGGAGAATAGAACGAAGTTACCGGATAAAGAAACTGAAATTCTTCCAAAGTTGAATCGGTATAGATGGTGTTCAAAGAAGTGTGAAGAAACTCCCCAAACATTTCTCTAGGCACAAGAAATAGTGCTTCTCAATTTTCCTCACCAATGCATTTCGCCATAACTGAGTTAGTATCCTCCAACAATGATCATAATAGTTCACAACAAACCGTAGTTTGCATCATGGAACTCTTCCCTGAATCATTTTGGAAATTCTTGGATATTGGTAGTTGAATAGCTGCTGGAAGAAGTAACAAAACTCTTGCTTTAAACGTTGAAGTAGAGGATTCGTAAGTTGGTTGAAAAGGCTTCTTGTTTTCCTCTTTTCTTTGTGCACATCTTCTATGGATAAGGTGGATCATTCTTTAAGAAATTGATATTTCTAAAGTCAAACCTGTGTAAGAACGAAATATCCTTGCAAAACACTTAAAATTACTTGTTAAATAAACTTGGACCTTGGTTCCAAAATACCGAAGCAACAAACAAAATTATCCAAGCTCAATCTAAGGTAGAAAACTAGTGAAAAGATAAGTGTAAGATGTGAAAATTATTTAAAAATCAAACTTAATTAAACAAAATTTTAAAAGTGCAATGTAAAAATTCAAAAATAAATTTTATTTGAGAAAATCAATATTTATAAATATTTTTGGTTTAAAATTTTTTAATTTAAATTAAAACCAATTTGAAAGAATTTAACTAGAAAAATAAGAAAAACTTACCTCGTGGTTCGAACCGGTGGTCGAACCGTGGTCCGTGGCTCGTGTCAGGTCAGGTCCAGGTCAGTTCCCCGTGGGGGTGGTGCGCGATGGATGGTGGATCGGGATGGTGGAGACGCGGGTCCGTGGAGATGCAGGTCGGGTGGGACGCGGGACGCATGGTGCGGGATGGGGATGCGGATGTTCCCAACGATGGAACGCATGACTGTCCAGGCACAAGTCACTTACGTGACCAGGTGTGGGCGTCCGGGGCAAGGGATCCGCGGGACGACTAGGGCGCGTGAAGGCTGGGACGTATTGCTTTGAGGCGCGGGACGAGGTGCAGGATGGATCCGCGGGTTGGGGATGCAGCGACCATGGCTTGGCACTGGACAGATTCCCGTGTCTGGGTCTGGGAGCTTCGGATGCTCGACTCGCAGGACGTGTTTCTCTCGGACATCGGATGGAACCGCATGTCCGGTGTCTGGGACGTCCGAAACACTTTTTCTTTTTTTTTCCTCCAAAATAAATTTTATAAAATCTGAAAAATTCATAAATAAGTAGATTATTGAATAACAAAGTTTATAAAATGAAAACCCAAAAGAAAGACATATAATAAAATGAAAAGAAAAGAAAGACTCGATATATGGGTTGTCTCCCATAAAACGCTTGTTTAAAGTCAATTAGTTCGAGTCCTTGGGGTTTTTAGACTTTGGAATTGTCTTCTAAAGGCTTGAGGTTGCCCTTAGAGTGTGAACAAATGATTCCATGGTCGTGGTCTTTATCATGTAAATGGAAAGGGTGCTTGATTTCAACTATTTTCTTCTCCGAAGGAATGTATCTTGTAACTTTGGATCGAAATCCTGGTGGTGCTGCGTAATAGAAGATGTTTCAATCTATCATAGGAAAGGACAACCTTTGTAAGGTGTAATCCATGATAGCTCCAGCAGTAGGCAAGAATTGTGATGTCAGCCTTTTTTATACACAGGGCCGGGGCCATCAAAAACCCCTATGTACGTTGTAGCACAAAGGGTTATCGAATCCACAGAGAGGTTTGATTGATGCACTAGGATTGCAATGATCCTTCTTAAGCTAGAGCAATGCTTTTTACAAGTAAACAAAAGATGAAACTATGAAACAAGTGAAACGAGGATGGCTTAATTTACAAGTTCTCAAAGAGACGAGAGTTAGGCCATGGAAATTCTTATAGGCAATGAATCGAAGATTATCACAACTGTAGAGGTTCTATCATGCACCGTTCTAGAACTCAAACACAAAAGTATAACCAACTAACTGTCGTTACGAAGGCTATATATATTTAGATCCTCATGAATCATCGAATCTAAACACGCATTTAGCACGAGTTCAATATGTTCACAAAGTCCCTAAGCCAAATTTCTTTGCGAATAAATAACTTTGCCCATTTAGACTAGATTCAGGTTATTAATCCCACTGTCGTGGCTAACCAACAATCCTAAAATCAAGATTTGAGGTGATCAAGCAAGAATCAAGCATTGAGAACAGTCTAAACGAAGAACTAACGGATAACCTCGACAGATCTTCGATTTTATTGATTTCTCATCAAAACCCATGAAATCTCCATGTCCTAACAAGTAATTTACTCATAAATAGATGATGAAATCATAATAACTGAATAGAATTTCATAAAAGAGTTAGAGTTTAGAAGATACAAATGGTGTCACTAGGTGAAGAACACATGGATCTCCCTCCAAGATCTTCAAAATCTCTCTCTCTCTCTCTCTCTCTCTAAGTCTCAAAACGAGAATAGATCTAGTTTTTACAAGTTTTCTAGATATTTTACAAAGAAAACAAGTTTAAACTATTTATAGAAGTGCCAAAATTAGGTCTGCGGGTCCGCCGTCGATCGACATTAAAGTCCTGTCGATCGACGCGAAGGCGTCTGTGGAAATATCTGAAAAACGCGTTGTTCTGGGTTCTTCAGGCTTCCTGTCGATCGACACAAATCCCTGTCGATCGACGGGAAACTCTCTGGAAAAACCCCTCCGGTAAAACGGCCATATCTCCTGAACCACCGATTGGAATGACCTCAAACCACTTCAATTGGAAAGCTATCTCAAATACCTACAACTTTCATGAAGACCTCTGAAGCTAAATCCAAATGGAAACCGTTCTTCTAAGTCGATCTTTGAAGCACTTCGGATGGTTTCGGCACAAACGACTATTTTCCTGCAAAACACTACAAAAGATACACAAATACAAAATATACTATACAAAACCGACTTATATCATGGTTAAAAACGGGTAAAAACCATGATATATCACGCCCCCAGACTTAGCATTTGCTTGGCCTCAAGCAAAACATACACCAAGAATGTGAAAGAGGTTTGAAAACATAGAACATACCTTCTTTCGATGCAGCGAATTGACCTTTCCAAAACCAACCAGAATCAGACCACCATGTACTTCTCCGCAGATACACACAACCTTCCAAATCCATCCACCACTTCGCAGCATAATCCGTTAGTCTTCATCGCTTGATCTCAATGTTCTCAAAGCCATGAACCTTCTAGACTCATTCCCACACTATACCGCGATAAATCAACCTAAACAACACTTGGTAATCTACCTCTCCCCCAGACTTATTTCGTTCTATATTTACATATATATACATTTTTTTTTTTTTTTTTTTTTTTTTTTGCGATTGTTAAACTCGAAGCAGTGCATATTTCACTAATGTTGTTCCTTGTGAGGAGACAGGTTCGTGACTTACTACGATTGTTCCTTGTGAGGAGACAGGCTCGTGAGATTGCTCGTCCTCAACATCCTTTTTAAGGGACTCAGACTGCTGCTTATGAGCTGGGTGATCATCTCGAGTACAGATTCATTGGATTTATTCCTTATCTTGTACTCGAGAACTATCATTTCACCCCAATCCTAGTAATATTTTATATATATGTATATATATATATTTATTTTTCTTTTTATATGGGGAGAGGAGTACCATTACTATCAACAGACGGTTGAATTTATCAGGTATAAATGAGGAGTCAAGCTCAATGGACATCGATCCCAAAGAGAGTCGTGCAATAGCTCTGACTTGCCGGATTATACTGGAAGTAGCGGACTTCTCTAGTCAATTGGTCTATCCTAGGATTTTTCATTAGTCTTAACTCTGAAGTTGATCCTGGAAGAATGGTCACATGAGGAAAAAGACCAAAAGAAGGGATGTTCTACTAATTTTGACTCAATAAAACAAAAAAAAAAAAAAAAAAAAATTTTAACCAAAAATTTGAGTCAAAAATCAAAACAAAAAGAAACCCGTTAGTAAATTCCTCCCCCAGACTTAACCAACACTGTCCCGAGTGTTATCAAGCCCGAGATTGGTAAACGAAATCAAATGAAATGCGAACTTGATCAAAGAAATACAGAATTTACCATTTTTGGGGGTCCTGTCGACCGACAGGGATGGTAGTGTCGATCGACGTACCATGTTCTGCCTTAGACCATTGTGTTGTTGAAATCTTTAAAATGCCCATGTCGATCGACAGAATGTATTCTGTGTCGATCGACAGAGTATTTTAAAGATTTAGATGGTTTCTCTAGAGGTCCTCGTGTCGATCGACAGAGAATCATGTCGATCGACAGTGCTGGCTCTGTCCAAACTTCGTATTTGTCGACTTCTCGCAAAGTGTCTGGTTCGAAGCCCGAAGTTGTCCAAACCTGCATCAAAAACCCCTATGTACGTTGTAGCACAAAGGGTTATCGAATCCACAGAGAGGTTTGATTGATGCACTAGGATTGCAATGATCCTTCTTAAGCTAGAGCAATGCTTTTTACAAGTAAACAAAAGATGAAACTATGAAACAAGTGAAACGAGGATGGCTTAATTTACAAGTTCTCAAAGAGACGAGAGTTAGGCCATGGAAATTCTTATAGGCAATGAATCGAAGATTATCACAACTGTAGAGGTTCTATCACGCACCGTTCTAGAACTCAAACACGAAAGTATAACCAACTAACTGTCGTTACGAAGGCTATATATATTTAGATCCTCATGAATCATCGAATCTAAACACGCATTTAGCACGAGTTCAATATGTTCACAAAGTCCCTAAGCCAAATTTCTTTGCGAATAAGTAACTTTGCCCATTTAGACTAGATTCAGGTTATTAATCCCACTGTCGTGGCTAACCAACAATCCTAAAATCAAGATTCGAGGTGATCAAGCAAGAATCAAGCATTGAGAATAGTCTAAACGAAGAACTAACGGATAACCTCGACAGATATTCGATTTTATTGATTTCTCATCAAAACCCATGAAATCTCCATGTCCTAACAAGTAATTTACTCAGAAATAGATGATGAAATCATAATAACTGAATAGAATTTCATAAAAGAGTTAGAGTTTAGAAGATACAAATGGTGTCACTAGGTGAAGAACACATGGATCTCCCTCCAAGATCTTCAAAATCTCTCTCTCTCTCTCTCTCTAAGTCTCAAAACGAGAATAGATCTAGTTTTTATAAGTTTTCTAGATATTTTACAAAGAAAACAAGTTTAAACTATTTATAGAAGTGCCAAAATTAGGTCTGCAGGTCCGCCGTCGATCGACATTAAAGTCCTGTCGATCGACGCGAAGGCGTCTGTGGAAATATCTGAAAAACGCGTTGTTCTGGCTTCTTCAGGCTTCCTGTCGATCGACACAAATCCCTGTCGATCGATGGGAAACTCTCTGGAAAACCCCTCCGGTAAAACGGCCATATCTCCTGAACCACCGATCGGAATGACCTCAAACCACTTCCATTGGAAAGCTATCTCAAATACCTACAACTTTCATGAAGAACTCTGAAGCTAAATCCAAATGGAAACCGTTCTTCTAAGTCGATATTTGAAGCACTTCGGATGGTTTCGGCACAAACGACTATTTTCCTGCAAAACACTACAAAAGACACACAAATACAAAATATACTATACAAAACCGACTTACATCATGGTTAAAAACGGGTAAAAACCATGATATATCAAATTGTCTTCCAAGGATGAAAGGTGTTGAGCAATCTTGCATATTAGCCACTTCAAAATCCGTCGGAACAATGCAATCACCAATTCTTATGAGGCAATTGAATATTTCACCCAATGAGAGTATTGATGCACCATTAGCAAGTGAAATTCTCATGGTTGAAGGACGAAGGTTGGTTATATTTATCTTTCTCACAAGAGATTTTGACAAGACGTTTACTCCGGCTCCCGAATCGATAAGAGCGGTCTCAAATATATAATCTCGAATTGTGCAAGGGATGTTGAAAGAACCTGGATAAAGAGTCTTAGGAAGTATCCTTAGGTACCAATAAGGATTCCTACCTTGGTTGAATAGCTCCTCAATCATAAAGTCTTCTTCCGTGCTTTGTTTAAAGCATTGTCGTAATGATGGCTTCGTTCTCTAAGCTTCTTCAAAGGTCAGGGTGGGAGGGAGTTCTCTAACTAGAGAATTGAATTGAATTGAATACCTCCAGCATCTCATCACTTATCCAACGTGTTCTCTTGGTGGTTTGATTAGCTATGCAAATCTCTTCGCACAGTCTTGTTGACATTCTTGCCGTAAATCTTCGATTCTTCGGTTTGGCCATTAGGAATGGTCTTGGAGCATCTTTCTTCTCTTGATCAGAGATGGAGAAGTCTTCTTCAAGTGGTGTTAAGGTGCAGCAATGGACCAAAAGTGTTGGCTCTTCTTCATTCGTTTCCGATTGGCGTGTTTCCTCCATACGTCTCAAACGTTCATCTATCTTCTCAAAAGTCTTGGACATCTCAATCTCCTTTTTATTTAGGACAGCGTACTTTCCCATAAGGTGGTTGAACTTTCCATCTAGAGAGGCTTGAAGATCCATGATAACTTGAGTGTGTTGCTTGTGTCCTTCCGCTAAAACAAAGCTTGTAGAATACAAGTGTCAGTGATTATCTTTGGCTTTGTCCAAAGCTTTCGTGGACTTGTGAGCTTTGATTACTATGATGCCTAGGCCAGTAGTGATCCCTTCAACGTGATCATTATTGCTCTTGATCCCTCCTTCAAATTTCTCCCAAAGACCATTAAAACTACGCTCAAAACTATGAATTTTTCGAGCGTCACTTTGAAGATCTAAGGTGTGTTGTTTTTGAACTTCTTCGAGGTGGATCAAGTGTGTCTCTAAGTCTTGAAACCTAGTGGTAAGGGCAGTAAGCTTCTCTCCAAGGGATGAATTGATGGTCTCGATCTTTGTTTCGATTCCTTGGACGATGTTTTGAGTATCTTCCATGAATCTACGCATCGAGGCTTCAATTAGGTCTCCTTGTGGTGTTGAATTGGAACGGACGTGGGGCTGTGGAGGTGGATTCGGTTGCACATCATGATGATTGTCACGTCCTTGAGTCTTACTTGATGGTAGTTGTTGATACAAGTTGTGATTGTACCAATTGTTGTAAGGAAAAGGTTGTTGATGGAATTCATGAGGCATAGGGATGTAATCTCTTGTCGCCATCTTCCTAAAATTTTTATGGTTTTTGTTGTGATGTTCCATTGATGAATTCCTGAAACACACTTAAATAAAAAGCAAAAAAAGGAAAATTAGCAAAAACGAAAAAAGGAAAAACAATAAAAATAGAAACTTTGAATTATTGTTTATCAAAAATCTATAGGTAAGCGAAATAGTCCCCGGAAACGGTGCCAAAAACTTGATGCCGCCCTAAATGGGCGATGCAAAGAGTTTTAAATTTATAAACCCTAATCTGCAAGTGCATAGTTGACAATTGTAGTACTTAGGGGTCGATCCACAGGAGACTATGTTGTTACGCTATAAATCTATATAATGCAAAATAAGCTAAGAGAAAATATATTTGGTTTTGGGGGTTTTAATGAAAATAAAGGGATAGATAAATCAAAACACGCAAGATAGAAGAAATTAAAAAGAACTAATGCAACATGAACTATATATCTTTTAAACAGATGCAACTAGTGTTCTAGAGCTCAAATCACTATAGTAGAATCATTCCCCTTCGAGGCTCTGAAACCTATCACTCCTACCCCAATAGACTCAACTTTCGATGGTTATTGCAAGGTGGAATCACTCTGTAAGAATTAGATTTGATCGCTCACTAGACTCCTTAACTAAACTTTCGATTGTTAAGACGCCTAGCCTATCAAATATTAGATCCGAACGGTACAGAAGCTTTTGGAATCGGTACCAATCTAATATCGGTCACTAGGTAGCTAGTCTAGATCACGCCTTAAGCACAAATAAAGATAGAGAATCATGCTAGACACAAACTCAATAAATATGAAGAAGATGCAAGCAAAAGAACTTTAAAATAACTTATTATCAAACATACAACTACTCTACATGTTATGAAACATGGAGCAACTAGAGAAGTTGATAAAACACTAGATTCGTGCTAAGTAAGGGCTCAGCATAGGTGGATCTAGAAGCACAAAGCTTGAGATGAACACCATGGCCTTCATCGCTATTTTACAAAGGATAAAGATGAAGAACTAAAGAGAATAACAAAAATACATATTTATTATGATATATGGTGCCTAGGGCTGCTCTCCTTCTCTTAAGAGGCTAAAATCAAGTATATATAAGTGTAGGAAGCGATCTTGGGTTGGAGGAACTCCAAGGATTTCAGTTCGGGCAAAAATGTCTTTTTGTCGATAAGTGCGCAGAAGTGGCCACGACACCGGACGGTGGCACCGGTCACGTGAATTGGTCCGGGGTCTGGCTAAAAATCACCTCCTTGTGCGTGGCTTCAAGTAAATGAGCCGGCCCATGGGTTGGTTTAGTGCTTTGGCCCATCTTGGACTTGATTCTTCTTCTAGGCAGAATGACATACCTTCAGTTAAACTTGAATAACTTCCACACTACAACTCAATTTTATATAATTCCAACTCCATTGAAAAGATGACTCAAAGGGCTATCTCTATATGAAATTGCATTTCCGTCCAAGTTGAGTTGGTTGTCCGGCCGTAGCTAGGCCTCGTCAACCACCTCCTCAAAGGAATGATTTTGTGATCAAACCTCAAATCATTGCTTTGGTGAAGCAAAACCAATTCCATGGACTTCCATCTGAGCCTTCTCTAGAACATATCGACACGTTTGAAGTGATTTGCAGTACAACTCGAGCTAATGGAGTTCCTCCCGACGACTTGAAGTGCAAGATCTTCTCATTTTCTCTAAATGATAAGGCTCTAAGATGGATGAAGTCTCTACCACCACGGTCCATCACTACTTTGGATGAATACAAAGGTGCCTTCTTGAACCAATTCTACACTAAGCAAAGATCGAATTCTATAAGGAATAAGATCTCAAGTTTTAAGCAAGGAGCAACCGAGTCTTTCTTCGAGGCTCTATAACGTTTCAAGGAGTACACTAGGGACTTCCCTTACCATGGTTTCAGCGAGGGAAACATATGGAATACTTTCTACAATTGAATCGACTACAAGCACCAAACATCGTTGAATGTCGCGAGTAATTGAGATTTCATGACTAGACTTGTACCGGAGGCTAAAAAATTGATTGAGAACCTTCCTGCGAGTGATGTTAACTCATCTCAAGACTACAATAGGACCATCAACACCATACGATGCTCATCTGAATTGCACAAATCGCCGAGCTCAAGAGCATGATGTCACAACTACTTAAGAGCCAACGAGGAGTTCATGCCGTAGAGGACGTCGTGGGGCCTAGTTATGATCCTAACTTGGAGTTTATTGGAGATGGATTAGAGAGAATCAAGAGGAAGTGGACTACATAGGAGGAGATTATGGGAATCGAGGTTACAACAACAATTTCCGACTTAATCTAAACCTTTCCTACCAAAGCAACAATGTTGAGAAACCTCAAGTTCATGTTTACCCGAAGCAAAACTACAACCAAGGAAACCAATATCCTCCTAAACGGCCATTCTACCCTAAAGAAGTCTATCAAACCAAGCAGCCGTTCATATTTCCTACAACCGAAACCCCAACTAACTCGGATTCGAAGCTTGAAGAGTTCAAGAACCAATAGATAGAAGTTCTGAACCTAACTAAGAAGAAGTTATCTCAAAAGATGGATGGCATGTACAATGATCTCAACACCAAGTTTGAGTCCCTTACTACATATATTTCTGAGACAGATATCCAACTTTCAAGTCGTAGTTTTGTAACATGGTGTCTACTAAGGAGGATGAGCTCGTGAACACTTTCAAGCCTACTTAAGACAAAGCTATAGTGTCTTTGAAAACAGTAGAGAAGAGTTTACCCGATGAATCTAGAAGAGCGTACAAGAGGAGAATTATAAGCACCCCTTTGGAGAAAGTTGATAATACGGGTAAGTTTTCTATTCCTTGTTCTATCAATGAAATTGAAGTCTACGATTGCATATGTGACACGAGAGCTAGTTTCAATGTGATGTCCTTGACCGTGGCAAAGGTGTAACATCCTAAAACCAAAAATTCAGTTTTTGGTAAGGTTGTCGATCGACACCATGGGAGGGTGTCGATCGACACCAAATTCTGCGATCGGTTTCGGTTAAGTTTTAATCGTCCGGTTTAGCTCGGTTTGATGGATAAACCCTAGGGCTTCGTATATAAGTCCTTTGAGATTTGTGGCCACGTGAGGCAGAAAGAAAAGGGATTTTTCGTGGCTTTGTGTGAAGGAGAAAGAGTTTTGAGAGAGAGGTGTTTGAGAGGAAGAGAAGACAGGTTTGTCTGTCTTGGTAGAAGCAAAGAACGTCGATCTAATCGAGTCTGATTGACGTGATATTTCGCATGTTTGTTCTCTTTCCTCTTAGATTTCTATAGGAAAAATCCGATTGGCTTTTGGAGTTGTAGTTTGGGAGTTATGATTGTTTTTCCATAAGGGGTCTGTGCAGTTTCGGGATTCAATTGGTCTCCTTGGGAAGTGTTTTCCCAGCGTTTAAGTAGGAATCAGAGGACCAGCTTGGTACCGTTGGAAAGCCCTGTCGGTCTAGTTTTCATATTAGGTTTCCGATCTGAATTTGAAGGTAAACTCCGATCCCTATGATTGTTTTAATCTAGTGCGTCGTTCTGTTTCTGGAAAATCTGATTTAGGGTTTTGGGAAAATCTAAACTTCGTGTTCTAGGTAATTGAGGAAGGGTTCCTCGGTGTTTTTCAGTTGAGATCAGAGGCTGCGAGGTCGCTGATTCCATGCTCTTAACCGTTCTTTCCTCGAACCACGTAATCGAGGTGAGTGCGTGATCGCGATTACGGGATTAGTATGTTAGGAGATTGATTGATTAATTTGTGATTATTTTGATTGTTATTCCTGTGTTATCCTGTGATATGTCGAGGCTTGATCGTGGTTAAATCGTGTGTGATTTTGTGAGGAAACGAATCGAGTCAGTGTGAGGATTTTGACTCGGCTTCGGTTTCTGCGAGAGGTGTCGATCGACACCTAGTGGCAGTGTCAATCGACACCTCATTTATATGATCATGAGGTGTGGTGTGGTGATTGGAGTGTCGATCGACACTCATGAGAGGTGTCGATCGACACCACTTGTTAAACTGTGAAAATTTGCATAACTGTTGATCGTTGCATAACTGTTGATCGTTGCTTATCTGTTGAGTGTTGCATACCTGTTGATCGTTGCATATCTGTTGATCGTTGCTTATCTGTTAAATGATGGTTGTCGCGTAGTAATTGGCATGCTATTTTCCCTATTATGTAATCGGTAGGCAGGATGACCGCTTCACTGAGTATTTATGATAATACTCACGCAACTCTGTTTTTCCCTTTGAGTTGCAGGTAAAGGAAAAATGTGAGATCGTGGAATCATGGCTGGGACGAGAGGATGATTAGGATGTGTTGTCTATGTGTTTTGGTTTAGTAGAACTGCTGTTAGGTTGTTAGTATGGAATTGTTAGACCTGGTATTTGGAATTGTTATTGAATGGTTTATGTTTGGGTATTTCCGCTTGTGTTAGTATGGAATTGAATGGTTATTGTTAGTATGGAATTGTTAGACCTGGTATTTGGAATTGTTATTGAATGGTTTATGTTTGGGTATTTACGCTTGTGTTGTTCACCTTGAGTTAGTCGTTGAGGATTAAACGATTATGGGATCATTTAATCCGGACTAATTATTTATTTATTAAAAAAAAAATGTGCGTGTTACAAAAGGAGCTTTTATTCTATAAATTCCAAACATCCAAGGTACGCATTGAATATGCGGATTTATCGTCTTCATTGGAGTTCTTGAGAATGTCATGCTTAAGATAAGAGATAGACGTCCCTACTGATTTTCAAGTCTTTGATGAACACTGGAAAGATGAAGTCGTTACTTGGTCTTTCATTCTTAGCAAATACCAGAGCCGTCATTGACTTCTCAAACCGGCGGATATGTTTCACTATGATCAACAAGCAACCTTTCTACCACGTGATGAATGTTACTAGTGTACCAAACTCAGTGGGAATGAAGTTTACCAAACTGACTATAGACCCTGGACACGCTAAGTAAAGAAGCTGCCAAGCTAAAGGAAGACCCTCAAGCTAAGGTCACTACAAAACCGGCTAAGAAGAAGCAAGAAGGACTTTCCAAGAGTATAAATTCGATAGCAACCACTACGGAGATTATTAAAGTCAACAAGGAAGATGAAAGGAGCCAGCCACGGTGATAAAAATATTTGTGCCAAGGAAAGGCGAGCCAAATGATACGGGAACCGTTAAAAGGAAGCTTGAGAACACTTTGAAACTTTTTCCCATGAGCAATATCATCGACCTAGATGATGGAGATCCGCCAACAACCATTAAAGAAGTCAAGGATTCAGAGATTAAGGAAACTAAAGGAACCACCATTCCTTTAGTGGAATCATCACAAGTCTAAAACCGAGAAAGGAGTCGAACTAATTGACTTAAAATAAGCTCTTTGTGGGAGGCAACCCACATTTTTAATTTTATTTATGCTTAATTTGGTTTTTATATTTTTATATCTAAGTTTTTACAAGTTTTTAAAATTTTTACTAATGGTTTTATTTTGGCTTTTGCATATTTGTTTTTTTTTTAATTATTTTTTGAGTCGGACGCGGTCTCGTCCGGTGCCCACCCGTCCCAGACCCCAGACGCTGGCACCGGTTACATGGTTTTGACCGGTGTGAGGATTTCCGAAGCATCCGTCTCGCGCATCGTCCTGCTGCTTGTTCCGCGTTCGAGTACAGATCGTCCCGCAGCACGCATCCCGCGACTCGACCCACGGTAAACCGGTCCCGGTAAGTTTTATTTCCGGTTTTATTTTACAATTTTTAAACCGGTTTTAACCGGATTTTAAACCAAAAACTTTCATTAAAATCAGATTTTTAAAGGGTTTTAGGATCTTCTGTCTTATAATTCTTAAAACATCATCACCTACCTCTCTCTTACAAGTGTTCAAAGCTCAAGAACCATAAAACCCTGATTTCGGGGTTTTTTATTAAAACACTTGAATTTGATTAGAATTTGATTAGGATTTCAATCCCCAACATCAGTATCTCCTAAACAAAGGTTTGTTTTCTCATAAACCCACTTTTTGTCTAAATTTCAAGTTTATGGTTATTTCTTAATTCTCATAATTCATTTAGGTTGTTAGAGAATTCATTAGAAAAACATGTTTAAACATAGGAATTGCACTATTCAATGTTTAATTACATAATTAGAGCCTCTATGCATCTTTTCATAAACTTCAACCTTTGGGTTTTTAATTCAATTCAGATTTATGTGTTTCCAAAGGTCATAATGCATTCATTGAGTTGATTTCATCATACATATGTAGGATTAGGTTGCAATTTGACATATTAGAGCTTTAATTGCAAAAAGTTTGGGAAATTTTCATGTCATTAAGCATTAATCCGAAAATTATGATTTAAAGTAAGAATTTTTCAAACCTTGGATTATCATTCTTACATCTTTCTAATGTCTTGATATGCATTCTATTAAATTAAATTCTCATATGAAGAAATTCTGTTGAAATTTTAGATTTCCATGACTGTAACATGCTTTTTCGAGATTTTTTTTTGTAGTGATTCCAATGGAAGACAAGCCTATCTTGAGAAGGTCCAGTAGGATCCCTAGACCACGACCAAAGCCGGTAATCATTGGAGAACAAGATCCTAAAGTTCCGCGTCGATCGCGTTTCAAGGAAATCTTTGAAATCGACAAAGAAAAATGGTAAGGATATTTTGAGAGATGATGATACAGAAATGGACTACTGTAACAACCCGTATGTGGCCTAGGCCGAGGCCAGACCAAGTCCTGCAGGAAGGCCAGACCGAACCAGGACTGTTTGGCCTGAGACTTGGTTAAGCACCTCGGTGACTAAGCTAGTTGCTTGCCTGCTTGGTTGGCTGGCCCGTGACTAAGCTAGCTGCCTGCCTGTCCGATGACAGTGCTACCTGCCTGCCTGTTCAATGACATTGCTGCATGCGTGTCTGCTTCACCAGCTTGGAAACCCTTGGCTGAAGTAAGCTTTTGTCCGGTTATGAGTCATAACCTAAGGCCAAAGTAAGCTTATGATTCATCTGCCATCAAGAGTAGGAGGTGCCCCAATTTCGGATGAACTCATCTCCAGCGCCACGTGTCATAACTGGATCAGAGCTCGGTGGCACTTGATGCTTACCTGCATCACCAGCTTAATTTTGTCTATATAAGTAAAGTCCTAGACCTAGTCCTAGGACCAGAACCAAATGCTTAGGGATTTCTAAAGAGCCCTTACTCTATCCAAAAGTTCCTAAGCCATTATCAGTTCCATTGAGCAAGCTCACGATAGATCCTTCATCCGACATCGAGCAAACTTAAGCTAAGCTCTGTCCCGATCATCAGAACTCAGTGCCAGCGCGAGAGCCAGTTAGCCACCTAAAGAATCCTAGAGTATTATCGAGAAATCTTAGGGTAAGTCCCTTTGATCGGATCCTTTTAAATTCCTACATAGATTCTCGTACTGATCTTATGTTCAGATCCAACACAGAAACGTTGGATCAGTCCCGAACATATTACCAAAGATCCAAAGCTATCCTTTCTAAATCTTGATCCGATGTACGTAAGATCAGTGAGTGAATTTCCTTAAGTTTTCCTTAAAAACTCTAAGTGTTGCCTTAGTAAACCAATGGTTCGTTTAGTATAGAAAGGAAGACTGAATCTAAAGAAAATCCAAGAGTGGAATGCTTAAGCAGAATTGTAAACTTTACCTAAGTTAAAAGTGAGTCTAAGTTATGCGTGTTCGTGTGTTAGATGAGTAGAACACACGTTTGTTTATTGTTGTGCTTATAGTTGTAGAGGTTCTTGTCAAAGTATTCACTAGAATTGCTAAGGGTTTTAAGTGTGAAAAGGGTAAAGAATGAACTAAGTGTTTGATTGGTAATGAGTGTTGCTTGGTTATTTATTCTGAATTGAGGTTCATGTAATTCATTCGTAAAATTGCTAACTGATGAGAATGAACCTAATCAAATTTGTTTACATGTTTACATGCATATATGATAATTGGTTAATTCATAGTAACTTGTTATGTGTGCGGTATGTTATTCCCTTGATTCGTGGCTTGGCTGATTACTCGTGGAGTATTAGTTTAAATGCACAAAGACATGGAGAGACGGGATTGTAGCCTAGGGCCGTGTACTGCATGACAATGCAGAATTCCCGATGTGGTTGCATAACGGCGAGGTATGATCACTTGAAAACGCGTAAGGCCTTAATGGAATTTAAAACGTTAATGCATAATATAAATTGTTCACGTTTAATTATGCATTGCATTTGTGTGTTGAGTGTTGATTGTTATTTTGGGTTTTGGGATGGGATGATATATATTAAGGACTGTTAGGGTAACCTAGACTCACTGGACAAGTAAAGCTCATGACTCAATATGTTTTGCAAGTAACCTTAGATCATTGGGAGCACGACGAAACATTAGGAAAATCAGTGGTAGATTTCCTTTCTTTTGTAAATAATTAATATTTATTATGTATATAAACGTTTTGGAATGTCAGACTTGCAAGAATATACATTTTGGTAACAGTTTGAAAATCTAAGTAGTAAAGAATTGGTTTTAAATAACTCGGGTTTCATATGATACTTAGTCCTGTCCGGACGATCTAACTATCAGATATAGCTCGGGTTGGCAAGCCTTGGGTTGTATTCGATAGGGACGAATGCTTAAGTGTCTAGTCGAGGGTTTTAGGATGTGTTCCAAGAACCTCTGATCGGGCACTTAGGTGTTCCTCAGTGGCATCTTTGTTTAGATCCTGAACTGGGGCGTTACAAAAAGTGGTATCAGAGCTTTCGTTATACGATGCTTAAATGGGACTTGGTTTTCAAATATTTTATCGAGTCAAAATTGTCGCAAAAGCAAGTAGGATAAACTGATCATGTTCATGTGCTATGATAGATTTAAGTTGAATTAAGAATTATCAGATTCTTTGATGTAGATGTCTTCACAGTCTTCATATGAGTATTTGGGAAAGTGCCCTGATAATTCCCCACCAAAGGCGGATGATTCATATACGTCATTAGATTCGAATCCATCCGAGGGATCAAGTCATGGTGGATGGATATCCACTGACTCGTCGGAATCTTTACCATTAAAGAGGCAGCATCGTGAGGATACGAGTTTTGCAGGACCAAGTAGATCGGGATATGATGGTCAACTATCATCACCACCCTTATCACCACCACCACGGTCACAATTGCGATTCCCATCGATTACTTCCCGTAGACGTAATTCAGAGTTGGTCAAACCAGAAGAATCAGCACACCATGGTCGAAAACGTCCTCATTGTCCTAATTCTGAGGAAGCAGGACCATGTAGGACGAGACCCCAAGTTGAAGTTATGGAAGAACAGTTGACGAGGGCAATTCTTGATATAGTAGAATGGATAGGAAATAAGTAAAATCAACCAGTGGAAGTACAAGCAGTTAAGTATAAGCTAACGGTTAAGTGGAAGCCGTTATAGGATGTTTATAGTCTCTAGATAAACATGAACCCTCACGACCTTGAAAAGGTTTCCTTGTAGGTAAATACGGGTTCTAACTTGAATATCTTTTTCTGATGTGTCTTCTTGTGATGTGTGAAAAGAATGTGAATAGTGCGAGAAAGATGTGTAAATCTTTTGCGAAGAATGTTTAATATATAAAAAGAAATTAAACAAAAAGCAAAAGTTTAATTTTCTTGAGTAGACAAGTATATGAGTAGGAAATAATAAAATGGTTGTGGTGTACCCACACATGTTTGTTTGACTAAGGTGAAATACATGGTTTTGTATTATCTAAAGTCACCTTGAAAGAAAAATAATAAATAGGAAACATACGTGTTTGTGGCGTACCAACACACGATCTGTTTGACTCAGGTGAAAGAATTGTTTCGTATCACCTGATGTCACATTGAGTTTGAAGGAACTTTTATGGAAGTAAAAGTTTCTATTCCTGTTAGAATACCCGGTAATCATAACCTTCATACTTCATACTGAAAGTTGTTATATTGTATGGGAGTGCCAATTGATATTGGAGACCATATTTTCATAGCAAAGTTGTATCACTAGAAGAGTATCAAGTGATTTTAGGAATGGACTGGCTATCGGCGTTATGGCACTTATCGACCATAGTCAAAGAAGAGTAACCTTTGAACGCAGTCAGGGAAGAGTAACCTTTGACCACATTTGAAGAAGTATAACAATTAAGTGATCTAGGAAACCATCTGCATTGGGGTCAAAACCAATAACAGAGTATCCTTCATAACGGCCTTTGGAGAAAGTCCCCTTATGGATGGTTAAGTTACGATGTGACCTTGAGCAGAGTTAGTAAAATAAAAGCCAAATTAGAAACTCGAGGAGTTTCCCATAGTTGGTGGTTACGTTGATGTGTTCAAACCTTTGGAAGGGTTACCACCATCTCGTAGTCATATGTTTATCTTTCTATTGGAACCGAAGGTCCAATAACTAAGACGCTATACCAGATGGCTCTGAAGAGTTAGTAGAGTTGAATGCAGAGTTAGTAAAGTGGAATGCAGAGTTAGTAGAGTTGAAGAAGCTTTTAGAAGATTTATTGGAGAAAGGATTCACTCGACCAAGATTGTTCACCATGGGAAGTTCTTGTGTTATTAGTCAAGAAGAAGAGTGGTAGTATGTGTTGTGTGTGGATTATCAAGTAACCATCGCAGAAGAATGATGAGTAGTTAGAACAGTTGCAAGAAGCGAGTTGGTTTTTGAAGATTGAATTAACATCAGGTTAACATCAAATTTGTGTTGTTGAGACGAAGGTCGTGAAGAATGCATTTAGGATATGACCATCATGAGTTTTTGGACATGTCATTTGACCTAACCAATGCACTAGCTACATTTTTGTGGAGAATAAACAAAGTCTTTCGAAATTACTTAGATGAGTTGTCATCGTTTTCACTAATGATATCCTTATCTATTTTATAAACACAAAGGACCATGAAGAACACATAAGGAGAGTATTGGAACAGTTAGGGAAAGTGTTGGAATGCTTAGGAAAAGTTTTGGAACACTTAAGGAAAATATTGGAACGTTTGAGGAGTCAAAACGTTTTGCTAAAGTTTAGCAAATGAAATTTTGGAATCAAGAGATAGAATTTGTAGAACATCGAGTATCGGAACAGGGAGTTTTGGTTGACCCAAAAAAGATTGTTGAGATTCAAGATTTTGTCGTAACCATCCGACGACATGAAGATACAAAGTTACTTAGGATTAGCTAGAGATACCGAAAATTCGTCAAATGATTTTTCTATGTATATTAAACCATTGACTTGCCTGAATAGAAAGGGTGTAGCCTTTGTGTTGGACGGGTAAATGGAGAAGGTGTTCCATCAGAAGGCTTTGACCCCAACACCGGTCCTAGCCGTAGTCGAACCAACCATTCAAGGTATACACCAATGCATGTAGAATGGAGATTAGGTTATGTATTGATGCAAGGAAGTGGGACATTGCTTATGCATCTAAGTAGTTGAGGAAACATGAGGAGAAGTATTACGCGCATGATTTAAAATTGGTTGGAGTAGTTTTTGTCTAAAGATCTAGCGATCTTGTTTTCGTGAAGAATCAATAGAAGTGATGACTGATCGTAAGAGCTAAAGAATTGTCATTCACCAACCTGACCTTAACCTAAGACACAGAAGGTGTATGGACTTTGTAGAAGATTGTGATTTAGATATCACTTACCACCGGGGAAAAGCAAATGTAGTTAGAGATACCTTGAGCTGCCATACAACAGATGTTGATGTTGAGAAAGATTTGGCAAGCCGAGCCGCATAATTCAAGACGATTAGCTTAAGAACCATAGATGAAGAGAGTTGTGAACCGTTGGGTTTACAGGCGGTAAATCAAAACGGGTTTAGCGCAACGCATTCAGTATGAGTAAAGAGAAGCTAAAAATATTGAGATGATTATTGAAGGACGAAACAACCCAGGAGATCCAGATGCAAATAAATACCATTTTGCCAAAGATGATATCTTGCTTTAGAATAAAGGATTACAATGCCTAAAGGATATGGCTTACGGTAAGAAATCGTGAGAACGTTACACCATTGTCGAATAAGTATACATCTAGAGAATATTAAGATGAATCGAGACAATCACCAGTATTACCATTGGCCCAGTAGGAAGCGATCAGTGAAAAGTGAGTGGCGCAGTGTTAGATTTGTGAGCAGATTAAGATGAAGCATCAAGTACGAGTCGGATTATTACAGAATTTACTAATTTCAGAATGGAAATAGGACGTGGTTGTTATGGATTTGGTTATAGGATTTACCGAGAGCATTAGGATGGGGAGACATAACGGTTTGGATTATTTTGAAGATAACAAGGTTTGGGTAATCGTGGATTGTTCAACCAAGAGATATTGGTTAAGTTTGACTTAGGTGAAATTGTCAAACTTCATGGAGATCTAGTATATATTTTATCAGACTGTGATCCCAAATTCACAGCTAGAATTTTTACGAACTTTTCAGGAAAACTCTTTGAACGGTTTTAGCATGAGTAGTGCTTTTCATAATGAGTTAGATGAGTAGAGAAAGTGAACTATTAGGACGATAGAGAATCTACTTCAGATATGATTGATAGGTTGGGTTAAGACTTGGGAAGTCTTTTTGCCCTTAGTAAAATTCGCATACAATAGTAGCTACCATGCTAGTATTTGTATGTCATCATATGAAGTGGTGTACGAGCGTCCTTGTCGGACACTCATTTGTTGGACTAGAGTAGGAGAAAGACAGGAGTTTTGGTCAGAGTTTTGAAAGAGACTACGGATAGAATTAGCCTTGTTCAGGCTAATATGAAGAAGATATAAGCCGATCGACAAAGGAAATTAGTTGTTTTGATGTAGATGATTGAGTATGGTTGATGGCCAAATTAGAGAAAGGAAAGCCGAAGCAGAGAAATTGAGTATGGATAAAAGCCGATCGATATAGAATTGATAAACCAAGTTGACTTTATGGTATAAGGTCCTTACCGCAACATTGAAAGAATAAGAGAAGTAGATAGATCTTTCATCGAGTATGGGATTACATGATGGATTTCATATAACCATGTTGTACATAGTTTGTCACCCGGATGACCCACCATCCGAACGGATACCAGATCCTCAAACTGAACCTAGACCTTCTTCCCCAAAACCTTTTTGGATCAGTGAGACATGAACTAGATTTTTGAAAGGATGAGAAATTTTGCAGATTAGAGTTATTAGAAGAAGAACATTAGTAATGATGTTACTTGGGAAGAGGAAACAAGATTTAGAAAGTCTCACCCGGAGATGTTTACCGAACCTAAAAACAATGAAGTCGGACTGTTACATAGGTGAGAATTCGGGTCGAATTCTAATAAGGAGGGGAGAATGTAATGACCCGTATATGGCCTAGGCCGAGGCCAGTAACAATCTCGCAGGAAGGCCAGACCGAACCAGGACCGTTTGGCCTTAGACTTGGTTTAGCACCTCGTTGACTAAGCTAGTTGCTTGCCAGCTTGGTTGGCTGGCCCGTGACTAAGCTAGCTGCATGCCTGCCTGTCCGATGACAGTGCTGCCTGCATGCCTGTCCGATGACAGTGTTGCCTGCCTGCCTGTTCGATGACAGTGCTGCCTACTTGTCTTCTTCACCTGCTTGGAAACCCTTGGCCGAAGTAAGCTTTTGTCTTGTTATGATTCATAACATAAGGACAAAGTAAGCTTATGACTCATCTGCCACTAAGAGTAGGAGGTGCCCGAGTTTGAGATGAACTCATCTCCAGCACCACGTGTCAGAACTGGATCAGAGCTCGGTGGCGCCTGATGCTCACCTGCATCACCAACTTAATTTGTGTATATAAGTAAGGTCCTAGACCTAGTCCAAGGATCAGAACCAAACGCTTAGAGATTTCTAAAGAGCCCTTACTCTGTCCGAAAGTTCCTAAGCCATTATCAGTTCCATCGAGCAAGCTCACGATAGATCATTGATCCTACATCGAGCAAACTTTTGCAAAGCTCTGTCCCGGTCATCAGAACTCAGTGCTAGCACCCGAGCCAGTTAGCCAGCTAGAGAATCCTAGAGTATTATCGAGAAATCTTTGGGTAAGTCCCTATGATCGGATCTTTTTTAAATTCTTATGTTAGATTCTCGTACTGATCTTATGTTTAGTACGAGCAGATTTCCAAAGATCTGAAGTTGTCCCTTTTAAGTCTCGATCCGATCTAGGTAAGATTAGTGAGTGAATTTCTTGAAGTTTTCCTCGAAAACTCTAAGTGTTGTCGTACTAAACCTAGTTCGTTTTGTATAGAAAGCAAGGCTGAATCTAAGGCAAATCTGAGAGTGGAACGCTTAAGCAGAATTGTAAACTTTACCTAAGTTAAAGGTGAGTCTAAGTTATGCGTGTTCGTGTGTTAGATGAGTAGAACACACGTTTGTTTATTGTTGTGCTTATAGTTGTAGAAGTTCGTGTCAAAGTATTCACTAGAATTGCTAAGGGTTTTAACTAGTGAAAAGGGTAAAGAATGAACTAAGTGTTTGATTGGTAATAAGTGTTGCTTGGTTATTTATTATGAATTGAGGGTTCATGTAATTCATTTGTAAAATTGCTAAGTGGTGAGAATGAACCTAAATGAATTTGTTTACAAGTTTACATGCATATATGATAATTTGTTAATTCATATAAACTTGTTATGTGTGCGGTATGTGTTGGGAATGTCCTGAAATCACACTTGTATTCACTCTAGTGATAGTTGTACTGTCGAGATCAGACATTCATATGATACTAGGTGGTCATGACGTTTTACTAGAAGCCGCTGATGATCTATGAGTTATGAACTAGTATTATATGATCCTACAGGGTCACACACCTAAGCAAACTGGATTTACTTTATATGGGAATGATCATTAATGTAATGATCAAATGATGTGTATTTGATACACATAAGAATCATGTTTTAGAGAAGGTGTCGATCGACACTACATTAGTGAGTCGATCGACATGGGCTAAAAACCGAGATAGGGATTTCGGTTTAATGACTGAATTTGAACCGGTTTAATTGCTGGACAATTAGGTTTTCTCACATGCCTATATATATGATATGAGGCACGAAATTGAGAGTACACTTAGTTGATAGCCACCTCTGAGAACGTAGGATTCCCTGAGAGATCCGATTCCAGGTACTAGCAACCCTGCGGGTTCCAGTTTGTGTGTGTGTGGACTATCAGTAGAGGCGCAGCACTTGAGGCGCTAATTGATCTCGAATCCCTGATCTTCTTCCGCTGCTAATCTCCAGGTATATTCGAGATCTGTTCTAGATTCATTGTTTACAAACGCTAGATCCTAGGCTAATTGAATTCTCACTAGGTTGTTTAATAGAGATTAAACCTGTAAAACCTGTGCAATTTCCTTCAGTGGTATCAGAGACTTAGGGTTTAACTAATGAATCTAAAAGCATATAATTGAATTAGAGAATTCAGATTGAAACATGTGATGTCTAGGATGCTTGCTAGATCAAAATTTTCACTGAAAATCGTTTTGTTAAAAGTTTTCCCGAGACGATCGTGTCGATCAACACAATAGTTGTGTCGATCGACACGTCCTTGCGAAAGGTTAATCGGTTCAATTGGATTAAATCGGTTATCGCCGAGTTTCAGATCTGATCGTGTCGATCGACACAATGGTTGTGTCGATCAACACGGCCTTGTGAGTGGTTAACCGGTTCAATTGGATTGAATCGGTTATAGCGCTTGGTTAGAAATCGATTGAAACCGTTTTATTACGGTTAATTCGATTGGTTGGCGTCGATCGACACTAATGTAGTGTCGATCGACACACCACTCGGAGTTTGGGTTAGTGAACCTAAGATCTCATAACCGAACCAAATTTCACCCCACTTCTTAGAATTTTTAAAAACTTAATTGAAATTAATCGTTTTAAATAAGATTATAAACCTTCCTGAATGCATATATGATATGTGTTAGGATTAAAAGTTCCGTTCCTCAACTAAATATCAAGTGTTCTAGATGTCTTCCCGATCTTGTCAGCTGTCAAGACTCGTTTCATTGCGTGATAAGCTTACAGTGCAAGGTATCTGCAGTTACATGAGTAAGGCAGTAGGTAATTGTGTTGATGGGCTTGCAGTGCATTGCATCAGCTATTACATAACTGAAGAGATTGGTTTACTTGAGTGGGCTATCAGAAGTTCTGGACCCATAGACATCAGGTGGATAAAACATAAGATGTCTTATCCACAACCAAGAGTCATATTGGATATGATTAGCAAAGTGTTGCTTACCTAGATAGCTAAGATTTGGGTGACAGCCAGTGGCTCACTCAAGTTTTGGTGAAGTATGGGTCTTGGATCATTATATTCATTTGAGGAAACATTGTTTTGAATATAATGCGAGTCTTCTTAATAGTTAAGATTTCTCATTTCCTGAACATCATAACTAAACCTTTATTCTTTTCTTATTACTAGTTATGTCTAAAACCCCTCATCAGAACTCTTTCTCGTTGCGATCTGTCCTTGAGAAGGACAAGTTAAATGGATCCAACTTCCTGGATTGGTATCGGAACTTGAGAATCGTTCTCAAGCAGGAGAGAAAGGACTATGTCCTTGAGAAAGTCTCCCCGAGAAGCTAAGGTCCAATGCCTCACATGCAGTATATGATGCTTGGAATAAGCATTACAATGATATGGTCGATGTGCGCTGTCTGATGTTGACTACCATGAACTCTGACTTGCAGAAGCAATGTGAGAACGTGGCGTCGCCCATCGAGATGATCACTAGCCTGAAAGTGATGTTTCAGGAGCAGGCTCGAACTGAGAGATACCAGACGGTTAAATCTCTAGTTGAGTGCAAGCTACCAAAGGATGCTCCAGTGAGTCCTCCTGTCATAAAGATGATGGGTTATATTGATAACCAGAGGAGACTGGATTGTTCCATTAGCCAAGAGTTGGCTACTGACATCATTCTGCAGTCAGTGCCGTCGAGCTATGATAAGTTCATCAAGCACTACATCAAGAATGGCTTGACGAAGACGTTGACTGAGCTGCATGATATGCTCAAGATAGCTGAGCTTAACATCAAGAAGGGCAAAAGGTTTGAGAAACCTGGTAAAGACAAGGGTGAGAGCAAGGCCGTCCAAATTGTGAATCAGGATAAGCCCGAGTCTCCCACTAACCCCAAGTCTGGCCCATCTGATGATGATACATGCAGCTATTGTGAGGAGCCAAGGCATTGGAGGAGAAAATGCAATAAATACATGGAAGATTTTATGGAGATAATGGAGATGTATGAGACTCCTTCTTCAGGTATTTATGTTATTTCAAGTTCTATCTTATGGGTATTAGATACCGGTTGTGGTGCTCATATTTGTTGAAATATGCAGGGCCTAAGCAATAGTAGAACGTTGAAGAAGGGACAAGTGGAGATGCTCAACAGGAATGAAGCAAGAGTTGCTGCATTAGCTGTAGGAAGTTTCCATTTGTAGTCGCCTACAGGCTTGGTTTTAGAAACTAAATAATTGCTATTATGTACCTGCTATGAGCAGAAATGTCATTTCATTTTCTTGTATGATTTTGAATGATTTTATTTTGATAAAAGACAAGTGTTGCTCTTTTGATCTTAATGATATGTTCTATGGTAGTACCCCATTAGAGAATGAGTTTTATGTCTTAAACCAATCTATGCCTGTCTATAACATAAACAGAAAACAGTTCTCTAGCATTGTCATTTTGGGCCACATCGGATTTTGAAGCTCCATAGTGATGGGCTTCTGGACTCACTTGATTATAAATCATGTGAGAAATGAGAATCCTGCTGTTGGACAAAATGACTAAGGCCCAATTTATCAAACTAAATGAAAAGGCCAACGAATTATTGGGCCTTATACATACAGATGTGTGCGGCCCGATGGGCACCAGTGCTAGAGGAAATTATGAGTACTTTATTGATGACTTCAGTAGGCATGGCTATGTTTATCTAATAAGACACAAGTTGGAATCCTTTGAAAAGTTCAAGGAGTTCCAGAATGAAGTACATAATCAAATTGGCAAAAGTATTAGAGCTTTTCGATCATATCGCGGAGGAGAATACTTCTTCGATCAGATCGCGGAGGAGAATACTTCTTCGATCAGATCGCGGAGGAGAATACTTAAGTCAAGAGTTAAGTGATCATCTAAGAGAGTGTGGAATTGTTTCACAGCTCACTCCTCCTGGAACGACCCGATGGAATGGAGTTTCCGAGAGGAGGAATCGAACCTTATTGGATATGATTCGATCAATGATGAGTCACAAAGATCTTCCATTATATCTTTTAGGGATACACTCTAGAAATGTCTGCGTCTACACTAAATAGAGTTCCATCAAAATCAATTGCAAAGACACCACATGAGATGTGGACTGGAAATGTTCCAATTTGTCTTTCTTGGAAAATTTGGGGTTGTGAGGCTTGTGTAAAACATTTAACAAGCTCACACCCAAATCCGATAAGTGTTACTTCGATTGGTTATCCTAAGGAAACCAAAGCTTACTACTTCTACAACTATTCTGAGAACAAAGTGTTTGTTGCTAAGAACTATGTTTTCTTGAGAGAGATTGTCTTTCCAAGAAGAACAGTGGGAGTGAAGTACAACTCGAAGATGTTCGAGAATCACAGGAGACTACTCGACCTGTTAAGGAAGAGCAGTAGCTGGATCTGCAAAGAGTTGTAGAACCTACACCTGTGGTGCCTGAAGTTCGCAGATCCGAAAGGATCCATAACGATCACGAGAGATATGGATTTCTTGTGACCTATTGTCATGACTTGTTGATCATTGACAATGACGAGCCTGCAAATTTTGAAGAAGCAGTGTTGGGCCCGGACTCCGAAAAGTGGCTTGGAGCCGCTAGATCCGAAATGGGATCCATGTCAGAAAACCAGGTATGGTACTTGGTAGATTTACCTGATGGTGCAAAAGCCATTGAGTGTAAATGGATCTTCAAGAAGAAGATTGACGTGGATGGGTATATCCAGATATACAAAGCTAAGTTGGTGGCTTAAGGTTTCAAGCAAATTCATGGTATGACTATAAAGAGACCTATTCACCAGTCGCTATGCTTAAATTCATTCGGATTATCCTAGCAACTGCCATTTATCATGGTGATGAGATTTGGCAGATGGATGTGAAAAACAGTTTTCCTTGATGGAATTCTGGAAGAGGATGTGTACGTGACACAACCTGAGGTTTCACAGATCCTAATAATGTTGGGAAAGAATGCAAGCTTCATCGATCCATTTATGGATTGAAGCAAGCGTCACGGAGTTGAAATCTTTGTTTTGATAAAGCTGTCAAAAGGATTGACTTCATCAGGAACGAAGAGGAACCGTGTGTTTACAAGAAGACTAGTGGGAGTGTAGTTGCATTTCTCGTTATGTATGTAGATGACATACTTCTTCTCGGAAATGACGTTTCGTTGCTTTAGTCTTTAGAGACTTGGCTCAGAAGTTGTTTTTCAATGAAAGGCATGGGAGAAGCCGCGTGAATTCTTGGAATAAGAATCTATAGAGATAGATTGGGTAGGCTAATTGGATCGTGCCAAGATGCTTATGGTGATAAGGTCTTGGACAAGTTCCGGGTCGTGAGACTGAACATGAAGGAAGCTCAGGATCGTCAGAGGAGCTACACTGATAACCGAAGGCGAGAGCTTGAGTTTGAGGTTGGAGATCGCGTGTATCTCAAGATGGCTATGTTGAGGGGTCCTAACAGATCCATTTCGGAGGACAAGATGAGTCCGCATTTTATGTGTCTGTTTCCTGTGGTGTAGCGAGTGGGACCGGTAGCGTATCGGCTTGAGTTACCACCGATCATGAAGGCATTTCATAAGGTTTTCCATGTGTCGATGTTGAGGAAGTGCCTGCATGAGTCAGAGGAGTTAGTGCCTGAGATTCCTGCAGATCTTCAGCCTGATTTGACAGTTCCGGCGGTTCCTGTGAGGGCTCTCGAGAGGAGAGTCAAGGAACTGTGGCAGAAGAAGATTCTGTTGTTGCGTATTTTGTGGGATTGTGGCGGTTGCCAGGAGGAGACTTGGGAGCCAGAGGCAAAGATGAAGCTGAAGTTCAGGAAGTTGTTGGAGAAGCAGGTAACCGATTGAGCTTAGCTTCCTTTGTGGTTCTAGTTTCTTTTGGCCTTGTGCCGGTGTTGTTGTTTTTGGATTCTTGTATGTTCATTTCGTTGTAACGATATACATTTTGGAGATTTATAAGATGAGTTTTCCTTATATTTCTAATGTATCAGATTGTGTTTTTTGATGTTATGAGTGTGTTGACTATTGTGGGTCGTGTTTGGTAGATATTCCGGTTAGGGAATATCGAGTTTAGACCACGTGAGGTAACCTAATCGCTGATGTTTATGGGCGTTTTAGAATTTATTATGGAGGACTCATGTGCTGGAGATGATGGTTTTCCTGGGTATGTATCGGGGACGGTGGATTCTTGTATACATGTTGAGAGACGGTGGTTCTCTCTAGGAGACAGTGGTTTCCTGAGTACTTATACTGGGACGGTGGTTTCCGTTATAGTACAGAGTACCTATATAGGGACGGTGGTTTTCTCTATAGTGCGGGGAGACGGTGGTTCTCTCGATGAGACAGTGGTTTCCCTAGAGTGTGTGTTATGTGTGGATGAGTTAAACGTAATAAATGTCTGAGAAACGTGCGTATAAACATAGGATTGGTTCGTGAGTCTCTGAGATTATGTGAGAATCTCTTGTGGTATTGGCCGGTGTGGGCCAGAGTGTAGTTCGGTATGGAAGTGTTTTGCGGGATTCGAGGTTGAATCCAGTTTAGTGAGGAAGAATTGTAACATCCTGAAACCAAATATTGATTTTTAGTATAGGGTGTCGATCAACACCAAGGCTGGGCGTCGATCGACACCAGGTTCTGAGTTTCGGTTTGGTTTAAAACTTAATTCTCGAGAGGATAGACTCGGATCTTTGTTTCTGCAACGAGGTGTCGATCGACACCTAGAGGTTGTGTCGATATACACCCTATTGACACCTTGGGTGTGTCGATCGACACCTATTGTAGAAGATTGTTATTTTATAAATTATTCGAACGTTAAAAAAAATAGATTGCTGTTTAAATTGGTTTGATAATGTGATATTTGTTTCTGCGTTTAATCCATTTGCGGGATGACCGCTCCACTGAGTATTTATGATAATACTCACGCAACTCGTTTTTCCCAATTGTGTTGCAGATAAAGGAAAGGGAAAAGTGTGATCGCGAATCATGGCTTAGGGAGAGGATGATTAGAATTGTCGTTTGTTTTTTCCTGTTTTGCTAAGTTTTAGTGGACCCGGTTAGGTTGCTAGAAATGCATTGATTATTTATTGATAATTTATTCGCCTACGGTTTTAACATTATTGGAATTTTATTGGATTATTGCTTGTTGAGTTGTTTCCGCAGAATTAATTAATTAAAAAAAAATAGATCGGGTGTTACATTTTGGTATCAGAGCCTATACGGTTTTAGGACTGCTAGGTTTGGATGAGTTAAATGACAAGCATATTCTGTCCTACCTTTATTTTATTCATTACAAGTCAAAGCAAGGTTAACAGGTCCTCGTGGATTCGATCCCTTATCTATTCTAATTGTGATTACTGTGCACTTGCAAAAAGTTTGTTAAGTCGTTAAAACTTACACCCACACAAGATTTCGTGGTGGGATTACCTAACTTGTGGACATATGATCCTATATAGTTTATTTTTGATATACTCGGTATTATACCACTTTTACTATCCATTTTTACCTATTTTATATACTATTTAATAAGCTTTTCAATCAAAAGAGGTAGTTTTCTCGTATATTTGGTTTTTAAGAGTCATATAGGTCAAATCATTAAAAATAGTGTAAAAAGGAGAAAAATGAGTATTCTTCATCCTACAAAAACTTATCAATGTCAAAGGAGCCAATCCAAGTTCTTAAAGTTCAAGATTTCACAATTTCCCAGGTTAGACAGAAGTTACCTGTCGGAAAGATCAGCTCAGGCAGAGGATCAAACCTACTTGTACGGCAATGAAATTCCATATGGATATATTCCTTTGAGTTAGCTTTCCAATGGAGTTGGAGTTATGTCAATTGGAGTTGTAGTGTGGAAGATATTCAAGTTCTACTAAAGATATGTCATTCTACCTTGACGATGAATCAAGTCCAAGATAGGCCTAAGCACCGATCCAACCCATGGGCTGACTCATTAAGCCGAAGCCAAGAAAAATGAGCATGTTTTGAGCCAGACCCCGGACCAATTCACGTGACCGGTGCCACCGTCCGGAGCCGTGGCAACTTCGGGACATTTATAAACAAAAAGGCGTTTTTGCCCAGACCGAAACCTAGAGCCATTGCCAACCTTGAACCTCTTCCTACACCTATATATACTTGCTATTAGCCTCTTGAGAGAAGGAGAGCAGCCCTAGGCACCACAAATCAATAATAAACATGTATTTTTGTTATTCTCTTTAGTTCTTCATCTTACATCTTGTTAAAGAGCGATGAAGGCCATGATGTTCTTCTCAAGCTTTGTTCGTCGAGATCCACCTATGCTGAGCACTTATCTATCACGAATATACTGTTTTATCAACTTCTCTAGTTGCTCCACGTTTCATAACATGTAGAGTAGTTGTATGTTTGAAATAAAGTTATTTTAAAGTTCTTTTGTTGCATATTTTACATCTTTATTGAGCTTGTTTCTAGATTTATTCTCCATCTTTATTTATACTCAAGGTGTGATCTAGATTAGCTACCTATTGACCGAATTTATATTGGTACCGATTCCAAAATATTTTGTACCGATCGGATCTAATATTTGATAGGCTAGGTGTCTTAACAATTCGAAAGGTTAGTTAGGGAGTTTAGTGAGCAGTCGAATCTCAATCTTACAACGTGATTCCACCTTGTAATAACGAGGTTATTACACCTAGGGACACTTTAAGTTGAAAAGTTTACATATGACACACTTTTGGAACGTAACACACTTATTGGTGAGAAAATAACATTCATACCCTTACTAATTTTGAATGATTGAATAAAAAAGTTAAAAGCAATAAAAGAAAAAATAAAAAGCAAAAAGCAAAAAGAAAAAAGAAAAAAAAATATTTCATTTCCTTCTACATACTTTCTTCTTCTCTTTCTTACTATTTTTCTTTTCCTAATAATTTTTTTTTCCAAACTTTTTATCTTTTTCAACTATCATCGTTTTATGTTTTTCAGTAATTGCTCTCAGATTTAGCAAATAGTTAATAGTTAATAAAAATCATTTAACTCAAAATTGAATTATGGAAGCAAACCCCAAAAAATTCAATTTAATAGTAATTACGTTTTGTGGACAATCGTATTCAGTAAACACGTCCAATTGTCAGATTTAAGTAATTACGTTTTGGGAACAAAGTATATGTGGATAGATTTCGGACATCCACAAATGAGTTTGCGACATGAACATGACTACGTAAACATGTCCACAAGTAGCCAACCCCAGAAAATCTACAAAACACTAACTCAAAATTGAATTATGGAAGCAAACCCTAGAAAATCCAATTCAACATATACCAATAATAATGGGATAGACATATGTGATATTGAGGTTTGCATCTTAACAAGTAATCCACAATAATATGACTAAAATTAAAAATTAAAAAGAAAAAAAGGAAAAGAAAAAAACAAAAAGCAAAAAGTAAAGAAAAAAAGTTTCTTTTATTTTTTCTCTTTCCTCTTTCATCTTTCTTATGCATACTTTATTCTTTTCTTTTCTTACTATTTTTTTTCTATACCAATTTTTATTCCAAATTTTCATCATTTTCGATTATCAACCATTTGAAACTGGTTTTGCAATTACGAAAAGAGAAAGATGAAGACAATCAAAAACATTTTGTGGACAGGTTTATGTGGATAAATTCAAACAGGTTTTGCAATTGCGAGAAGAGGACGATGAAGACAATCAAAGTCGTTTTGAGGACAAGTTCATGCGGTTAGATTCAGACATCCACAAATGAGTTTGTGACATGAACATAACTACATAAACTCGTCCACAAGTAGCCTCTATTTTTTCCGAATCCAAACTACTTATGAATGTGTGTCCACATAATTGACGTATAATTGTTGAAGCATCTACAATTAATGAGAACCAACTATAAATCTTCTATCCACTGAAGAGTGTCTACTTCTATAAGCAATAAAATCCATTCTTTTTTATTTTAGTAAACTATTTTTGGTATCAAAGAAAAAAAAAATATAAGAAAGGGAAGAGAAAAAAGTGGTTTAAGAAGAAAAAGAATGAGAAATAAGAGAAAAAAAAGAGAAAAAGTGACGTAAAAAAGAGGGAGAGAGAAGAGAAAAGTGACAAGAAAAGAAAAAGAGGGAGAGAGAAAAGAGACAAGAGGAAAAAAAAAGTGTTAATTATTTAAGGGTATTTATGTCTTATCATATCACAAAAAGAAGGAGAAAGTGTGTCACATGTGGGAAGTGTCTCTCCAGAAATTATGTTCACAAAAAGTGTGTCTAGGTGTAATTATTTCTGTAATAACCATCTAAAGTTGAGTCTATTAGGTTAGGAGTTATAGGTTTCGGAGCCACAAAAGTGGAATGATTCTACCATAGTGATTTGAGTTATAGAACACTAGTTGCATCTCTTTAAAAACCGGTGTAGTTTATGTTGCATAAGTCCTTTTGATTTTTTTTATCTTGTGTATTTTGATTTATCAATCCCTTTATTTTATAACTTTGCTTGGTTTCATTAAAACCCCAAAACCAAATATATTTTCTCTTAGTTTATTCTGCATCATATAGATTTGTAGCGTAACAACATAGTCGCCTGTGGATCGACCCCTAAGTAATATACTTGTTAACTGTGCACTTGCATATTAGGGTTTATATATTTTAAAACTCCTTTGCACTCCTAATTTAGGAGGCAACAATAGTGGATCGTCTGACTAAGACAACACGATTTCTGGTCGTTAAGAAGACCGATGGAGCAGCGGTTTTAGCTAAGAAATTCGTGAAGGAGATTATGAGGTTGCATGGAGTGCCAGCCAGTATTATGTCAGACCGAGATCCCAATTTCACTTCAGAGTTTTGGAGAGACTTTCAAGCACAGATGGGCACTAAAGTACACTTGAGTACATCTTATCATCCCCAGACTCATGTGCAGTCACAGAGGACTATTTAGACTTTGGAGGATTTGCTGAGGATATGTGTGTTGTATTGGAATGGTCATTGGGCGGATCACTTAGTTCATTTTGCGTATAACAACAGTTTCCAGGCGAGTATTGGTATGATATCGTATGAGGCTTTGTATGGAAAGCCGTGTAGAACACCTTTATGTTAGACCCAATTGGGGGAGCGGAGCATTCATGGTGCTACTTATGTTCAGGAGATGACGAAGAAGATCTGTATCTTAAAGTGGAATATGATAGAAGCTCAGGATCGACAGAAGAGTTATGCATATAAGAGAAGGAAGGAGCTTGAGTATGCAGTTGGAGATCGCGTGTATATCAAGATGGTTATGTTGAGGGATCCTAACAAATCTATAGCAGAGAACAAGCTGAGTCTGAGGTTCATGGGTATGTTTCCGGTAGTGGAACGACTTGGACCAGTTCCGTATCGGCTTGAGTTACCTCCGATTATGAAGGCATTTCATAAGCTGTTTCATGTGTGGATGTTGAGGATAAGATTTCGAACGATCTTCGACCCGATTTGACTGTACCGGCGGTACATGTGAGGATTTTTTAAAGGAGAGTCAAGGTGTTGTGTCAGAAGAAGATTCTGTTGTTAAGGATTTTGTGGGATTGTGCTTTTACTGAAGACGAGACTTGGGAGGCTAAGGCAAAGACGAAGCTAAAGTTCAGGAAGTAGTTTGACAAGCAGGTCGCGGTTTAAGCTTTGCTTTCTTTGTGGTTCTGGTTTTGTGTTAGCATGTTGCTATTGTTATTGTTTCATGTATTTTCTGTAACGCCCGTGAACCGAAAATGTGATTTCTGGTACGTGTCGATCGACACAGTGGGTATCTGTAGATCGACACAGGTTGTTGCTTCTTCGAAGTTTTGGCAGAGAAGTCTCTGTCGATCGACACAGATTTAGTGTGTCGATCGACAGGCGTTAAAAATCAGACTTAGGCTTTGATTTCGGTTTGTTTTGGTTAATGGGCCGGTTTGGGAACTTAGGGTTCCGTATATAAGGTTGGAAAAACGCATTTTCCTTCACTATTGGCCAAAAAATCAGATCTAAAGGGGGATTTTGAGAGAGAAAGAGAGTTGTGAGGATTGGACATGAAGGAAGCTCAGGAACGCCAGAGGAGCTTCGCTGATAAGCGACGGCGTGAGCTTGAGTTTGAGGTTGGAGATCGCGTGTATCTCAAGATGGCTATGTTGAGGGGCCCTAACAGGTCCATTTCGGAGAACAAGCTGAATCCGCGTTTTATGGGTCCGTTTCCCGTGGTGGAGCAGGTGGGACCGGTAGCGTATCGGCTTGAGTTACCACCGGTCATGAAGGCATTTCATAAAGTTTTCCATGTGTCGATGTTGAGGAAGTGCCTGCATGAGTCGGAGGTGTTAGTACCTGAGATCCCTGCGGATCTGCAGCCTGATTTGACGGTTCCGGCGGTTCCCGTGAGGATTCTCGAGAGGAGGATCAAGGAACTGCGCCGGAAGAAGATTTCGTTGTTGCGCATTCTGTGGGATTGTGGCGATTGCCAGGAGGAGACTTGGGAGCCAGAGGCAAAGATGAAGCTGAAGTTCAGGCAGTGGTTCGACGAGCAGGTCGCCGGTTGAGCTTAGCTTTCTTTGTGGATCGAGTTTCTTTTGGCTTTTGGTGCCGGTGTTGTTGTGTTGGTTCGTGTATTTTTTCGTTTGGTTATGACGATATACATTTTTATTGGAGGTTTATAAGATGAGTTTTCCTTATATTTCTGAGTTATCGGATAGCGTTCCTGATAGATCATTTTGTTGGCCAGTGGGGTCGTGTTTTGTGGGTATTCCGGTTGGGGAGTATCGTGTTTAGACTACGTGAGGTGACCTAGTCGCTGATGTTTATAGGCGTTTTAGAATTTATTACGGATGACTCATGATCTAGAGACGGTGGTTTTCCAGATTATGTATCGGGGACGGTGGTTTCTTGTATGCATGCTAGGAGACGGTGGTTTTCCTATGTACTTATACTGGGACGGTGGTTTCCTTTATAGTACGGAGTACTTATACTGGGACGATGGTTTCCTTTATAGTACTGAGTGCCTATATTGAGACGGTGGTTTCCTCTATAGTGCGGAGAGACGACGGTTCTCTCGAGGGGACGGTGGTTTCCCTAGAGTATTTGTGGGTATGGATGAGTTAAACGTAATGAGTGTTCTGAAAAACGTGCGTATAAACATCGGATTAGTCCGTGAGTCTTTGAGATTATGTGAGAATCTCTTATGGTATTGGCCGATGCGGGCCAGAGTATGGTCCTCTATGGACGTATTTTCGCGGGATTCGAGGATGAATCCTTGTTAGTGGGGGAGAATTGTAACGCCCGTGAACCGAAAATGTGATTTCTGGTAAGTGTCGATCGACACAGTGGGTATTTGTCGATCGACACAGGCTGTTGCTTCTTCGAAGTTTTGGCAGAGAAGTCTCTGTCGATCGACACAGGTTTAGTGTGTCGATCGACAAGCGTTAAAAATCAGACTTGGGCTTTGATTTCGGTTCGTTTTGGTTAATGGGTAGGTTTGGGAACTTAGGGTTCCGTATATAAGGTTGGAAAAACGCGTTTTCCTTCACTATTGGCCAAAAAATCAGATCTAAAGGGGGATTTTGAGAGGGAAAGAGAGTTGTGAGGATTGGAGAAGTTTGAAGGAAATTCTTGTGGATTTGTCATTGATTCTCCACCCTATAGTGTGTGATTCCGTGGGAGAGACTTTGGGAGGCTGATTTGGTGCAAAAATCAGTGTTAGAAGATCCGTGTTCTCTGTGTTCTTCGTGTTCTTCGCGTTCTTCGTTCTTCCTCTTCAGATCTAAGGTGAGTGCGTGACCATAGGTCCTTAGATTGAAGAATGGATGATATGCGGTTGCTTGTTGTGTGTTTTTGGTGGATTTGCGATTGTATGAACAGGTTTTGGGTTTGAGAAGTGTGGAGATTCGACCATGAGAGGATAGGTCGGATTCCAGCAGCAACTCGCGTGTCGATCGACAAGATTATTTCCGTGTCGATCGACAAGATTATTTCCGTGTCGATCGACACGGGTTTTAAAGTGTCTGTCGATCGACAAGATTGCTTCTCGTCGATCGACATGGTTGCTGCTGTTCCTGTTTTGTGCTGTTTGCTTGTTTTGTGCATTGTTTGATAATCCTGGTATTTCATGTGTTCCTTTATCTGAGTAATTGGCATGTAGATGGGAGGACCGTCTCACTAAGTATTTCTTAAATACTTACGCAACTCGTTTTTCCTAATTGTGTTGCAGGTGAAGGGAAATCGTGATCGCGGAATCATGGCCAGAAGAGGGGATGATAGGATCTTTTGTGTTGACGTTAGTCTTTTGTGTTGATGTTTAGTCTAGTGAACCCGGTGTTAGGTTGCTAGATTTGTATGAGCATTCCTGGATTTAATGTTGATTATAATCGTTGGGTGATTGCTATGAGATTTTATTATGGATTTAATTGTTGAGTTTATTCCGCAGTAGAATTAATTTAGCAAAAAAAAAAAAAAAAACCGGGTGTTACATTTTGGTATCAGAGCCCTTACGGTTTTAGAACTGTTAGGATTGGATGAGTTGAGACTATGTGCTTAAATTGATTATTTATGCTTAGTCAATTCCTAGTCTTAGAATCATCCTCTCCGGCCTTCAAAGAGATTCCGCGGTAAGTTTTGTGTGCTTTTGATTGTGACTTCTAGGCTGCTTATCTACTGATCTGTGTTGCAGTGAGATGGATACCAGAGCTAGAGGTCGTGGTAGAGCAGTTGCCCGTGGTGGCAGAGCAGTTGCCCGTGGTGGCAGAGTGGGCGGCCGTGGAGGCCGGGGCCGTGGTCGTGGTTTAGTCGCTGAGTCAGCCGAGAGCGTGGCGCAGAGTGTAGCGACCGCGTCAGAGACCCAGTCGCGTAGTGCCAGTGTGTTGGCCGGTGCCGGTAGGGGCAGGGGAGTTCCAGAGGGCCCTGGTGGGGGTGCCGCTGTAGCTCCGGGTCAAGATGACCAGGTCGTGGGATTGCTGACGCAGTTGTTGGCACGTTTTCCGCCGGTGGCTCCTGGGCAGGCTCCGGGTGTTCCTCCAGTGGCCGGTTTACAGCAGAGAGCTGCAGTGGCTAAGCAGCTGAGGGCTGCAGTTGCAGCGCAGGTTCCGTCTTATCTCAAGATGATGGGACAGATGCAGAGGATAGCTATGCCATTCTTCGAGGGCAGAGTTGGTCCTGAGGCGGCTAATGAGTGGCGTCTGAGGTTAGAGCGTAACTTCAGATCGATCAGGTGTCCTGCCGAGTATGAGGTCGAGTTGGCTGTCCACTATCTGAGTGGTGATGCCCATTGTTGGTGGCGCGCTATTGAGGCTAGGCGTGCGGAGTGGACTTTGGGTGAATTGTTGGCTGAGTTCAACGCCAAGTATTTCCCTTAGGAGGCTCGAGACCGTCTTCAGATGAGGTTCATGTCTTTGTCGCAGAGAGAGCTGTCAGTGCGTGAGTATGACGCCGAGTTCAGCAGGTTGGTGGTTCATACAGGGCACGGTGTTGTCAATGAGCGAGCTCTGGTTCTGCGGTTCTTGCAGGGACTCCGATTGAGTATCAGGACCCAGTGCAGGGGTGGTAGATACGTCTCGAGGGCGGATCAGGTGGAGCTACCAGCTTCGATTGAGGAGGATCAGCGTGAGCAGTCTGGTCCGGTTGTCGTTCAGCCTGTTCTGGCTCATGTAGTTCAGCCGAGGAGTCAGAAGCCGCAGCAGCATCAGCAGCGTAGAGGTTCTGGTTCTGGCAAGGGCGGTAAGCCTGCGCAGGGCCAGAAGAGGAGGTGGGATGATCCTTCTAGGTCGGGTTCAGGTAGCCACGACACCCATGGCTGTTTTGGGTGCGGGAGTTCAGAGCATCGAGTGACGAACTGTCCTAAGGGCTCCCGAGGTGGGGCTAAGGTTTGTTTCGAGTGTGGCGAGCCGGGGCATTTCAGGCCGATGTGTCCCCGGTTGCAGCGTCCAGTGGTGGCAGCGATTCAGCCGATTGGTCAGATTGGTCCAGCACCGCAGGTGTATCCTCCGGCGGAGTTGGGTCAGGCTAGTGGCGCCGGGCAGATCACAGGTAAAATTCTACACCTAACTTCGTAAATTCCTAGTGGTAGAATTTTGTCGTTGTTTTGTGGTGCTCTTTTATTTTGCTTGTGGTCGTGTTGTCAGGGTTCTCAACGCATGTGATTGTGTAGGGACCTTGTTGGTTGGTGGTTTTGAGTCCCACGTTCTGTTTGATTCTTGAGCATCAAAATGCTACATTACTCCGGAGCATGCCGAGAGGAGAGGCATCCGGAGCAGCGCTGGTGAGCGTGCATGCATGGTCAAGATGGCTGGAGGTGGTTTTCTGGCTACTTCGGGCCGTGCTAGGGCAGTAGATGTTCAAATCGCAGGACATTCGAAGCCGGCGGATTTGGTGATTAGTTCGGTTGCGCTTTATGATGTGATCCTTGGGATGGACTGGTTATCGTTTTACCGGGTCCATCTGGATTGTTTCAGAGGTAGAGTTAGCTTCGAGCGTGGTGGTGGGAGGTTGGTGTTTCAGGGGTTGAGACCGACTTCCAGCAGTTTTGTAATCTCGGCTATTCAGGCAGAGCAGATGATAGAGCGAGATTGTGATGGCGGAGTCAAGTGGTGAGGTTGCTCTTCAGGATATCCGAGTTGTTCGGGAGTTTGAGGATGTTTTTCGGTCGTTGAAGGGATTGCCACCATCTCGGGCTGATCCTTTCACGATTGAGTTGGAACCGGGAACAGCTCTGATATCTAAGGCTCCTTACAGGATGGCTCCAGCAGAGTTAGCGGAGCTGAAGAAGCAGCTAGAGGATCTTTTGAGTAAGGGTTTTATTCGTCCGAGTGTTTCGCCATGGGGAGCGCCGATCTTGTTTGTGAAGAAGAAGGATGGTAGTTTCCGGTTGTGCATTGATTACCGGGGACTGAACCGAGTCACTGTGAAGAACAGGTACCCTCTCACGAGGATTGATGAGTTGTTGGATCAGCTGAGGGGTGCGACCTGGTTCTCCAAGAATGACTTGGCTTCTGGATATCATCAGATTCCGATTGACGAGGCAGATGTTCGTAAGACGGCATTCAAGACGCGTTATGGGCATTTCGAGTTCGTGGTCATGCCTTTTGGATTGACGAATGCGCCTGCTGCATTCATGCGATTGATGAACGACGTGTTCAGGGAGTATCTGGACGTGTTCGTTATCATTTTTATCGATGATATTTTGGTATATTCGAGGAGTTCCGAGGAGCATGAGACGCATTTGCGGTTGGTTCTTGAGAGGCTTCGGGAACAGAAGTTGTATGCTAAGTTGAGCAAGTGCAGTTTTTTGCAGCGAGAGATGGGTTTTCTTGGCCACATTGTTTCTGCAGATAGAGTTTCTGTGGATCCGGCTAAGATTGAGGCGATCCGTGATTGGCCTAGACCGAGCAGTGCTACTGAGATCAGGAGTTTCTTGGGTCTGGCAGGTTATTATCGGAGGTTCGTCAAGGGATTTGCGAGTATGGCGCAGCCGATAACAAAGCTGACCGGTAAGGATGTTCCGTTTGTCTGTCGCCGGAGTGCGAGGAGATTTTTGCGAGACTCAAGGAGATGTTGACTAGTACTCCGGTGTTGGCACTACCCGAGCCGGGGAAGCGGTACACCGTGTATATTGATGCTTCAGGAGTTGGCCTGGGTTGCGTTTTGATGCAGGAGGGTCGAGTTATCGCATATGCTTCGAGGCAGCTGCAGGGTAGTGAGCGTAATCGGCCTACGCATGATCTAGAGTTGGGAGCAGTTGTGTTCGCTCTGAAGATTTGGAGGTCTTATCTCTATGGAGGGAGAGTGCAGATCTTCACGGATCACAAGAATCTGTAGCACATCTTCACTCAGCCGTTGCTGAATATGAGACAGAGACGCTGGGTTGAGTTGCTCGCTGATTATGATCTGGAGATTATTTATCATCCAGGCAAGGCTAATCAGGTAGCCGATGCCTTGAGTCGACGGAGGTCCGATTCAGCCCGTGAGTGGGATATTGAGGATTTAGTAGGCAAGATTAGCACGTTGCGTCTGGGTGCTATTTCGGAGGAGCCATTGGGCTTAGAGGCGGTTAATCAGGCAGACCTTCTGAGTAGGATTCTTGCGGCTCAGGTGAGCGATTCGAGTTTGGTAGCTGCGTCGACCGCAGCGGGTTCTGAGTATCAGGTCTCATCGAGTGGGGCAATTCTTATTCGCGGTCGGGTTTGTGTACCCAAGGTTGAGGAGCTGGGGCAGGAGATTCTGAGTGAGGCTCATTCGAGCAAGTTCTCGATTCATCCGGGTGCGACTAATATGTATCGTGATCTCAAGCGGTATTATCACTGGGTCGGGATGAAGAGAGACGTGGCTGCTTATGTTGCTAAGTGCAACACGTGTTCGTTGGTCAAGGCCGAGCACAAGGTTCCGAGTGGTCTCCTGCAGAGTTTGCCCATTCCTGAGTGGAAGTGGGATATGATTACGATGGATTTCGTAGTGGGATTACCTGTTTCGCGTACGTATGATGCTATCTGGGTGATTGTGGATCGGTTGACTAAGTCAGCACACTTCTTGGCCATTAAGAAGACCGATGGAGCGGCTAAGTTGGCTAAGAAGTTTGTGCAAGTGATTGTGAGGCTGCATGGAGTGCCAGCCAGTTTTCTGTCTGATCGGGATCCCAGGTTTGCATCCGAGTTTTGGGGAGCGTTTTAGGCAGAGATGGGCACTAAGGTGCATATGAGTACGGCTTATCATCCGCAGACTGATGGGCAGTCAGAGAGGACTATTCAGACTATGGAGGATTTGCTGAGGATGTGTGTTCTGGATTGGGGCGGTCATTGGTATGATCTCTTGAGCTTAGTAGAGTTTGCGTATAACAACAGCTTTCAGGCAAGTATCGGGATGGCTCCTTTTGAGGCATTGTATGGGAGGCCATGTAGGACGCCTTTATGCTGGACCCAAGTGGGGGAGCGCAGTGTTCTGGGAGCTACCTATGATCAGGAAACGACGGAGAGGATCCGAGTCGTGAAATTGAACATGAAGGAAGCTCAGGATCGCTAGAGGAGCTTCGCTGATAAGCGACGGCGTGAGCTTGAGTTTGAGGTTGGAGATCGCGTGTATCTCAAGATGGCTATGTTGAGGGGGCCTAACAGGTCCATTTCGGAGAACAAGCTGAATCCGCGTTTTATGGGTCTGTTTCCCGTGGTGGAGCGGGTGGGACCGGTAGCATATCAGCTTGAGTTACAACCGGTCATGAAGGCATTTCATAAGGTTTTCCATGTGTCGATGTTGAGGAAGTGCCTGCATGAGTCGGAGGTGTTAGTACCTGAGATCCCTGCGGATCTGCAGCCTGATTTGACGGTTCCGGCGGTTCCCGTGAGGATTCTCGAGAGGAGGATCAAGGAACTGCGCCGGAAGAAGATTCCGTTGTTGCGCATTCTGTGGGATTATGGCGATTGCCAGGAGGAGACTTGGGAGCCAGAGGCAAAGATGAAGCTGAAGTTCAGGCAGTGGTTCGACGAGCAGGTCGCCGGTTGAGCTTAGCTTTCTTTGTGGTTCTAGTTTCTTTTGGCTTTTGGTGCCGGTGTTGTTGTGTTGGTTCGTGTATTTTTTCGTTTGGTTATGACGATATACATTTTTATTGGAGGTTTATAAGATGAGTTTTCCTTATATTTCTGAGTTATGGGATAGCGTTTGTGATAGATCATTTTGTTGGCTAGTGGGGTCGTGTTATGTGGGTATTCCGGTTGGGGAGTATCGTGTTTAGACTACGTGAGGTGACCTAGTCGCTGATGTTTATAGGCGTTTTAGAATTTATTACGGATGACTCATGATCTGGAGATGGTGGTTTTCCAGAGTATGTATCGGGGATGGTGGTTTCTTGTATGCATGCTAGGAGACGGTGGTTTTCCTATGTACTTATACTAGGACGGTGGTTTCCTTTATAGTACAGAGTACTTATACTGGGACGGTGGTTTCCTTTATAGTACTGAGTGCCTATATTGAGACGGTGGTTTTTTCTATAGTGAGGAGAGACGACGGTTCTCTCGAGGGGACGGTGGTTTCCCTAGAGTATTTGTGGGTATGGATGAGTTAAACGTAATAAGTGTTCTGAAAAACGTGCGTATAAACATAGGATTAGTCCGTGAGTCTTTGAGATTATGTGAGAATCTCTTATAGTATTTGCCGATGCGGGCCAGAGTATGGTCCTTTGTGGACGTATTTTCGCGGGATTCGAGGACGAATCCTTGTTAGTGGGGGAGAATTGTAACGCCCGTGAACCGAAAATGTGATTTCTGGTAAGTGTCGATCGACACAGTGGTAATCTGTCGATCGACACAGGCTGTTGCTTCTTCGAAGTTTTGGCAGAGAAGTCTCTGTCGATCGACACATGTTTAGTGTGTCGATCGACAAGCGTTAAAAATCAGACTTGGGCTTTGATTTCGGTGCGTTTTGGTTAATGGGCCGGTTTGGGAACTTAGGGTTCCGTATATAAGGTTGGAAAAACGCGTTTTCCTTCACTATTGGCCAAAAAATCAGATCTAAAGGGGGATTTTGAGAGAGAAAGAGAGTTGTGAGGATTGGAGAAGTTTCAAGGAAATTCTTGTGGATTTGTCCTTGATTCTCCACCCTATAGTGTGTGATTCCGTGGGAGAGGCTTTGGGAGGCTGATTTGGTGCGAAAATCAGTGTTAGAAGATCTGTGTTCTCCGTGTTCTTCGCGTTCTTCGTTCTTCCTCTTCAGATCTAAGGTGAGTGCATGACCATAGGTCCTTAGATTGAAGAATGGATGATATGCGGTTGCTTGTTGTGTGTTTTTGGTGGATTTGCGATTGTATGAACAAGTTTTGGGTTTGAGAAGTGTGGAGATTCGACCATGAGAGGATAGGTCGGATTCAAGCAACAACTCGCGTGTCGATCGACAGGATTATTTCCGTGTCCGTCGATCGACAAGATTGCTTCTCGTCGATCGACAAGATTGCTTCTCGTCGATCGACATGGTTGCTGCTGTTCCTGTTTTGTGTTGTTTGCTTGTTTTGTGCATTGTTTGATAATCCTGGTATTTCATGTGTTCCTTTATATGAGTAATTGGCCTGTAGATGGGAGGACCGTCTCACTAAGTATTTCTTAAATACTTACGCAGAATCATGGCCAGAAGAGGGGATGATAGGATCTTTTGTGTTGACGTTAGTCTTTTGTGTTGATGTTTAGTCTAGTGAACCCGGTGTTAGGTTGCTAGATTTGTATGAGCATTCCTGGATTTAATGTTGATTATAATCGTTGGGTGATTGCTATGAGATTTTATTATGGATTTAATTGTTGAGTTTATTCCGCAGTAGAATTAATTTAGCAAAAAAAAACAAAAACAAAAACCGGGTGTTACATTTTCGTTTGAGTTGTAATGATATACATTTTTGGAAATTTTATAAGATGGAGTTCCTTATTTATTTTCTTGTGTTTTATAAGATGTGTGATTTTTATATGAGTTAGTTGTGTTAGTTGACCAGTGTGGGTCATGTTTAAGGTGATATTCCGGGTGGGGAATATCAAGTTTAGACCACGTGAGGCGGTTCTATTCATAGATGTTTATAGGCGTTTTAGAATTTATTACTCTAGGAGCAGTAGCGTCCCCGAATAACTCATTACAATTTTAGAGATAGTGGTTCTCCGGCAGACTTATCTACGACAAGTGGGTCTCAGTATAAGTATATGAATGAGTTAAGAGTAATGAATGTCTCGAAACGTGCGTATAGACATAGGATTATATGTGAGTTTCTGAGATGAGGTGAGGATCTCTAGTGGTACTGGCCAAGTGGGGTCAGGATTTTTGGTCTCTGTGTAGACGGGTTGTTGGGATTCGAGATCGAATCCAGAGTAGTGGAGGAGAGTTGTAACATCTCAAAACCAAATTGTGTAATTTGGAATGGGGTGTCTTTCGACACCAAGGTGGGGTGTCGATCGACACCAATGTTTTTGGGTTGTTCGGTTTAAAGTTAAATCGTGTGGTTTGTTGCAATTTAAATAAAAAGGACCCAGTCGCAAGTTATGATCAAAATTGAGAGAAAAAGGAGAGATTCCAACCTAAATTCGGCCACTACGTAGCTAAGCTAGATCACGCTTTGAGTACAAGTAAATGATTTGAGTAGATAAGATGTGCTCTTTAACGGAATAGGAAACAATCAGCATTTTTGAGGGTAAAATATGCTTCTATTAAAATGGTTGGGGGGGGGGGGGGGGGGGGGGGAAGCATAGTGAGAGAAAATCATAGCACTATGACTCACATATTAAGTTCTTAAGCCAACGAATCATTAGAAAAGTTGGAGACAGCATTTTTTATTAAAACACCAACAGGTAAGAGTTCTTGATAGTTTGTGTAAAAAATAAATCAATTGTTCTAAATTGTGACTAAATTGACAAAATAAGACACCGTTTATATTGGGAAAGCAGAGAAGGAACATAAATTACATTCCTAATTTAGCAACAATGTGCTTCCGTTTATACTGTATTGAAACTGCAACACAGTTTGATGTACCTATTATGATATTATTTGAGGCTCTACATACACAAATGTGTTCTTCAGATTGAATTGTTCATTAGAGAACATAGATATTAAAAATATATGTTTCAAGGAACAAGTAAAGTTCTATGAATAAATAATGTATGTGAAACAACGAACCTGTAATTCGTGAGCTTCAACTCTCAAGGGACGAAGGAAAGCACATACCAGTCATGGTTCATGACTTTCCAAAATATCTCCGGCTTGTGTATATTGACGATAACAGCAATAAATGAGAGGTAAAACAAAGTGAAGGTAAGTTGGCTGCAAAAAGTTATACGTAATTTTGCAAATTAGTAACATTTGGGAGCTTCAGAGGAAAGGTGAGCCTAAATTTTGTGTAAGCAAAGTTAATGAAATCCATGACAGTCATTAGCTAGGCTTGAGCCTGCAAGACATAAGCAAAAAGTAATTAAATGTAAAATAGTTTGATGACGACACATAATAAAAAAAAGCAAGTAAGATACCACATAATTAAAGGTAAAAGGGGCAAACCTGACAGGAAGAATAGGAAATGGTGACAACAAAGTCTAATTTTCACGATAAATGGTGCTTGATGGATTACATTGTTCATTATGTTCATTACTTGAAGTCTGATCTTAAAGACCAATTCCTAACATAACCATTGGCCAAGCAAGAATTATAGGAGTTGAAAAAACGTGATCATGGTAACACACAATTCTCAATGTATAAATTGCTGAAGTAATGGAAAATGAATCATTCTAGGTTAACTAACGTACACATGTGAACATCAATTCTCTATTAACTCTTGAAATGAATGTTGGACAGTTGTGGTAAAGTTGATGTTACTTTTCAAGAGGAATATTTTTATATATGAAAAGAAAGTACGAACCTGATTTGAGGATATCTTCATTTGTCTGAGTAAAAACTCAACCAAGGGCTGAAGCCGTGTGATTTTGGAGAGGATAACTGCGAGGATCATTTACAGAAATCGAAACTCATTCAATCGTAACAAATAAGAGGAAGAGAGAGTCCAGAGATGCTGAATTTCAAATGTCTTGTTTAGATGAGAGTAATAGGATATGACGACGATTTTCTTTCCGGTGTGAGGGTCAATTTTTCGGTTGACAGCAACCAAAAGTTAGAAAGAGAGGTTAAACATTGTCGACTCTTGGTCTCTCGTCACTTTGGGAGAAGATTTATGGTTTTCTCGAATGATTTCAAAAGGCGAGAAAAAAAGAAACGTAAAGCTCCATTGAGTACATAGACTCGAAATCCCTAACGCCGGAAGGAAGCAGAGTCGTCCTTTTTTTCTTCTTCTATGTAAATAGGAAGCAGAGTCGTCCTTTTTTCGCCTCGTTGAGGTTTCAATCTCTCGAGAGAGCCATTCTACTTTTATATAGTAGATTTTATTACTTTCTGCAAAGGTTGTTTCTTCCAAGATCCACAAACTATGCATTAGTCCATACTTATATTTTCTTTCGTAGTGCACTTACTACTACAAACCAATTTGTATACTATCCAAATACAAATACTATGTTCTTACCAAATTTAACTCAATTTTACATCTTTTTTATGTACAAATAATATTAACACCTATAAGCAATGTTTTAAAGACCGGACCGGCGACTAAACCGGAAAAACTTTCGGGTCGTGGGTTAATATGGTCAAGTTTAATAGTTTTTTTTTTAATATTAGTTTATATATATTTGGTCTTATATTTTTTTTTCAATTTATATGTCCATATCTATCCAAATATCAAATAAAACATTTCAATTATTTAAAACATTTGAAAAACAAAAAAAAATCAATAGCAAAATAAAACTAAATTGTAGATACTAACACAATTGTAGCAAATTTAAGCGTTTTAGTCTAAATGTTTACGCATTTTATAATTTTAAAATATTTTATATGGAAAAAGTTTACTATTTCATTAGTTTTATCATAAAATTTGACCAAAAACCTTATAACTAAAAAAAAATAAAATGAAAAACAGAAATTTTAATAAAAAAATTATTAAACCCGGTTTGATGCAGTTCCGATTCAATACCGGTTTCCGGTTTTTTGCCGGTTCAACCCGGTTTTATATCCGATTTGATTATAAGTGGGTTTTTACATTGACCCGAACCGGACCAGTGACCGGTTCCCGGTTTAATCCGGCTCGACACCCGGTCCGGTCCGGTTTTCAAAACATTGCCTATAAGCCACACAAACAATCAAGAAAATGATATTTTCATCCCGTTCAATCCACGAACGGACTTTCGTATAAGTATATGTAGAGACATATTTATATATGAGCCCGCGTAACGGATCAAAGCCCAAATACAAGAGAAATATAACAGAGAAGAATGCCGTCAAACCCCAAAGCTTCTCTCTATCATTTTTTCTTTCCCTGGCGCCATGGTTCTCGGAGACGACGACACCAAGAAGAAATCTCTCGAGCTCTTCCTCAACATCGGTTTGGACGAGCAAATCTCCCTCGACATCGTTTGCAGAAATAGTAGGGTCACCTCTGATCTCACCGCCCTCATTCACCAGGTCTCTCCTCTCTCTCTCTCTCTCTCTCTCTCTCTCTCTCTCTCTCTCTCTCTCTCTCTCTCTCTCTCTCTCTCCTCTCTCTCTCTCTCTCTCTCTCTCTCTCTCACTCACTCTTCTTCTGATGATTTGGACTCCTTTGCATCATGCTCCTTGAGTTACAGGATTTCATTAAGAAATTGGCTGAATTTGTTGGAAGTTGCATATTTGTATTTAGACCATACCAGTTCTGAGGACTTGAAGCTAGATGAATTTGAGGAGGCATGTGGTGCAGGTAGGAACTTTTGTGAATAACACTAATAATAATGGTTTACTTTTTTTGCTTTACGATACTTGGACTATGGTTATGGAACAGGGGTTGAGGTTTCCCCTGAAGATATTAAGAGAACAGTTGAAGAAGTCTTTGAAGAGAATATGAATACAATATTTCAGTTGCGTTACGAAACTAATGGTTATTCTTTTCTCTCTACCTCATTGCATTTCTTGCGGCTATCTTTCTCTATAATCCGGTTTCTCTGTTTAATGGGGACAAATTTATGTTTGTGGTATAGTGGGTGAACTTATTGGACATGTCCGGAAACGTTTGGCATGGGCAGATCCCAAGACTGTGAAGGTCAGTTCATGGTTTTCTTTTCTATACAACATCTTAGTTTTCTTATCCGGTTTCATTTCAGTGATAGAGAGTGGTTGATGATAAAATGTATGAACTTCTTGGCGAAAGAACTGCTGCTGACAATGATAAACCTTCAAAAAAGGGGAAGCCTGCCAGAGTAGAGGTGAGCGTCAGTTTCATTTCAATGTATTTTCTTTTTTGTATGCTTCGCTTGTAACACTTCATCTCTACGGCTACTTTACTTGAAGAAACCAGCTGTGGAAGTTGTCCCACATCCATCTCAAGAGGAGCTTAATCCATATTCTATCTTCCCTCACCCAAATCAAAATTATATGGTAACACACTGCTTTTCTTTTTGTTTTTGTGTTCTCTGCAGTTTAATTGGTTGTTTATGCTCTTGTTATCTCTCAATCGGCACATAGATTAATTATTATCAGTGAAATTTGAAAAGAATAACATTGGCTAAAAGACAAATTGGCATGGTCTGCACTGGTTGCCTTTTTATATGTGGTGACGTCATGAACTTATGTGAAACTTAACAGTTAGGAAATAAAAAAAGAGACGGGAAGAACTAATTCAAGAGCGCATGGCAAACTTATAGGATCAGCATAAATGGTAAAAATTTCGTGCCTTTATTTAGACTCATTCTTAAAAGACCGTTCTCCCCCGGAAAAAAAAAGAATGGAGTGATCTACAATGAATAATGATGATTTCTGGAGAAAGATCTAAGTCTAGCGGAGAAAGGCATGAAAGTGGTTAGGATTGTGGACTTTAATAAGTCCGTTCTCTCTTGGGATTTTGCATAATTTCATGCACTGCCAAATAACATGGTAACCCTAAACACTATTAGTCTCACCAATTAAACTAGCCTTTCTATCGACAACAAAAAATGGCCGATTTACAAAATCAAATCAAAGAAGAGCCAGCACTCGCTACCGAAGCCGCTCGTGAGAGAGAAAATCTTGACGGAAACCAGCCCCTATGTCGCCGAAACAACCAAACTGCCCGAGACGGTGACGATGACATTTCCCCGGAACAGAATCAACACCAACCTCGTGACAATTAACATCTCGTACCACCTAGAGATTTGAGGAACCAACACTATAATCATCAAGAAAACCTCAATATCCAGCACCCTCATCACCAAATACAAGCTCAACTCATCCAGCTTCCTCAACATCAAACTATCGGAGACATTGGCTCTTTTGACGCTTTCTTCTTGGATAGGAATTCAATTCGTCCACCACCTCCTCAAAGGAATGATTTCGAGATCAAACCTCAAATCATTGCTTTGGTGAAGAAAAACCAATTCCATGGACTTCCATCCGAGCATCCTCTAGACCATATCGACACGTTTGAAGTGATTTGCAGTACAACTCGAGCTAATGGAGTTCCTCCCGACTACTTGAAGTGCAAGCTCTTCTCATTTTCTCTAAATGATAAGGTTCTAAGATGGATGAAGTCTCTACCACCACGGTCCATCACTACTTGGTATGAATACAAATGTGCCTTCTTGAACCAATTCTACACTAAGCAAAGATCGAATTCTATAAGGAACAAGATCCCAAGTTTCAAGCAAGGAGCAACCGAGTCTTTCTTCGAGGCTCTATAATGTTTCAAGGAGTACACTAGGGACTGCCCTAACCATGGTTTCACTGAGAGAAACTTATGGAATATTTTCTACAATGGAATCGACTACAAGCACCAAATATCGTTGAATACCGCGAGTAATTGAGATTTCATGACTAGACTTGTACTGGAGGCTAAGCAATTGAATTAGAACCTTTCTGCGAGTAATGCTAACTCATCTCAAGATTACAATAGGACCATCAACACCACACGATCCTCATCCGAATCTGCATAAATCGTCGAGCTCAAGATCATGATGTCATAACTACTTAAGAGCCACGACGTCGCCTACGGCATGGGGCCTAGTTATGATCCTAACTTGGAGTTTATTGGAGATGTATCAGAGGAGAATCAAGAGGAAGTGAACTACATAGGAAGAAATTATGGGAATCGAGGTTACAACAACAATTTCCGACCCAATCCAAACATTTTCCTACCGAAGCAACCATGTTGAGAACCCTCAAGTTCAAGAACACCCAAACAAAACTACAGCCAAGAAAACCAATATCCTCCTAAGCAGTTGTTCTACGTAAAGGAGTCTATCAAACCAAGCAGCCGTTCGTATTTCCTACAACCGAAGCCCCGACTAACTCGGATTCGAAGCTTGAAGAGTTCAAGAACCAGTTGATAGAAGCTATGAACCAAACCAAGAAGGAGTTGTCTTAAAAGATGGATGGCATGTACATTGAACTCAACACCAAGTTCGAGTTCCTTATCACAGATATTTCCAAGACAGATATCCAACTAGCACAGGTTTCCGAGTCAATTCGAAAACAAACTAAGGAGAAAGATGAGCCATTTTGTAACATGGTGTCTACTAAGGAGGATGAGCTCGTGAACACTTTCAAGCCAATGGAAGACATAGCTATAATGTCTTTGAAATCAGTAGAGAATAGTTTACCCGATGAATATAGAAGAGCATACAAGAGGAGAATTAAAAGCACCCCTTTGGAGAAAGTTGATAATCCGGGCAAGTTTTATATTCCTTGTTCTATCAATGAAATTGAAGACTACGATTGCATATGTGACACGGGAGCTAGTGTCAATATGATGTCCTTGGGCGTGGCAAAGGAGCTAGGATTCTCTAAATTCCAAACATCCAAGGTATGCATTGAATATACAGATTTATCGTCTTCTACGCCTTTTGGAGTTCTTGAGAATGTGATGCTTAAGATTGGAGAGAGAGACGTCCCTACTGATTTTCAAGTGTTGGAGATGAAGACCAGAAAGATGAAGTCGTTGATACTTGGTCTTTCATTCTTAGCAACTATCGGAGCCGTCATTGACTTCCCAAACCGGCAAATATGTTTCACTAAGATCAACAAGCAAACTTTCTACCACGCGATGAATGTTGCTAGTGTACAAAACTTGGTGGGAATGAAGATTACCAAACCGACTATAGACCCTGGAGACGCTAAGTAAAGAAGGCGACAAGCTAAAACGGAAGACTCTTAAGCTAAGGTCACTCCAAAACCGGCTAAGAAGAAGCAAGATGCAGATGATTCTTAAAGTTGACAAGGAAGATGAAAGGAGGCACAAACTCATATGCGAGCAAGCCACAGTGATAAAAATTCTTGTGCCAAGGAAAAGTGAGCCAAATGATGTGGGAACCGTTCAAAGGAAGCTTGAGAACACTTTGAAACTTTTTCCAATGAGCATTATCATCGACCTAGATGATGGAGATCCACCAAGAACCATTAAAGAAGTCGAGGATTCAAAGATTAAGGAAGCTAAAGGTACCACAATTTCTTTAGTGGAATCATCACAAGTCTAAAACCGACAAAAGAGTCGAGCTAATTGACTTAAAACAAGCGTTTTGTGGGAGGCAACCCATATTTTTAATTTTATTTATGCTTAATTTGGTTTCTTAATTTTCATTTCTAAGTTTTCCAAGTTTTAAAAAATTTTACTAACGGTTTTATTTTGGTTTTTGCATATTCTGTTCAAAAAAAAAAATGTGTCGGACCGGTCCACGCACCGGACACGCGGTCTCGTCCGAGACTGTACCGCTAATCGAGGAAGAATGCCCAGACCAAGGATGCTTGTCTCGGGTGGCGTCTGCGTCCGGTGAGAGGCTATTTCGTTCTAACCGCGTGCGCCCAACCGTCCTAGACCCTGGACGCTGGCACCGGTCATGTGGTTTCGACCTGTGCCATGCCTTTCCGAAGCATCCGTCTCGCGCATCGTCCTGCTGCCCGTCCCGCGTTCGAGTGTCGATTGTTCCGCAGCACGCGGCCCGCGACTCGACCCACGGTAAGTCGGTCCGGGAAGTTTTATCTCCGGTTTTGTTTTACAATTTTCAAATCGGTTTTAACCGGATTTTAAACCAAAAAATTTCACGAAAATTGGATTTTAAAATGTTTATAGGATCTTTTGTCTCATAATTCTTCAAACATCATCACCTACCTCTCTCTTACAAGTGTTCAAATCTCAAAAACCCTAAAACCCAAATTTTTGGGTTTTTGCTTAAAACACTTGAATTTGATTAGAATTTTACTAGGATTTCATTCCCCAACATCATTATCTCCTAAACCAAGGTATGTTTTCTCATAAACCCTCTTTTTGTCTAGATTTCAAGTTTATGGTTATTACTTAATTCTCATAATTCATTTAGGTTGTTAGGGAATTCATTAGAAAAACTTGTTTGGACATAGGAATTGCTCTATTTAATGTTTAATTACATAATTAGAGCCTTTATGCATCTTTTCATAAATTTCAACTTTTGGGTTTTTAATTCAATTCAGATTTATGTGTTTCTAAAGGTCATAATGCATTCATTAAATTAATTTCATCATACATATATAGGATTAGCTTGCAATTTGACATATTATAGCTTTAATTGTAAAATGTTTGCAAAATTTTCATGTCATTAAGCATTAATCCAAAAATTATGATTTAAATTGAGAATATTTTTCTAACCTTGGATTATCATTCTTACATGTTTCTAATGTCTTGATATACATTCCATTAAATCAAATTCTCATTTGAAGCAATTCTTTTGGAATTTTAGATTCAAGACCATAACATGCTTTTTTGAGATTTTTCTTTTGTAGTGATTTCAATGGAAGACAAGCCTATCACGAGAAGGTCTACTAGGATCCCTAGACTACGAGAGAAGTCTGTAATCATTGGAGAACGAGAGCCTCAAGCTTCGCATCGATAGCGTTCACGGAAATCTTCAAAATCGATAAAGCAGAATGGAAAGGATATTTTGAGAGATGATGATGAGGAAATGGACTACCAACTTAGAGACAAAGATGATGAGGACACAAGAGGGCCAATGAGAATTTTGGAGGTCACACAAAACATTGCGCCAAGACCGGTTCCTCCACAAAAGAAACCGACGAAATCAAGAGCTAAGTCGAACACCGGTGGACAATCGTCAACTAGCATTGTCATGAAGACCGTTAGACCCGACATCCAAGATGACGTGGGCTACTCTACGCACCTCAAGCGGTTTGTGATTCTTCAAACACCTACCATTGATTTCGAATTTCTTGATTTGCTAGGAATTCGAAGCAATGTGGAATGGTACCTCGGAGAACTCGATTTGACAAAATTCGTGTCTATGCAATGCCCAAATTATGTGGAGATAACTAGGGAGTTTCTTGCAACCATGTCCCTTGAGTGTCGAAGAGGAAAGAACAAAAAAGCTAAGGAGGGAGTTTTGAGGTCTATGGTTAGAGGAATGACTTACACTTTGACAATTGAAGATATTTACGACATATTTGGATTCGAATGCGTTGAAAGGACAAAGTTTACCATTACAGATACGCTCTACAATGAATGGACGAGGATTGCTAGTGAAAGACTCTCTCTGGGGATCTCAAAGGTGATCAAAATCACTCATCCGGCAATTCTTTATGTGCATGCACTCATCGGCCAACTTCATTATAGTAGAAAGGATCAACGAACGGTGAAGCTTGATTAGTTCTTCTTGCTTATTGGACCGTTTGTAGAGGACTCCGAGAAAGCTTATCTCAGTTCCCTCTAGGCTAAACAATTGGTTTCGGTTAAGCATGAAGCAACCAAGGAGCGAGTAGTAAAGGATGCACCGTGTAATTTTGGAAGCGTAATCACTATACTTTTGGATGCTTGTGGCTTTGATTTGAGTGAAGAACATCAATTAGCCGAAGCAAACAAGATCGATTCATTGGCGCTTCAAATGAAACATTTCTTATGCGGATGGTACGACAAATCGGAGAACTTTGGTTACCTCTTCACACCGTCATACTCGAAGGAAGAGAAGTGCATTTTTCTTCCCAATAAGGATTTAGCAGACTTGAGTAATGGAGTCCCTTACTTCAATCCTCCACGCATTCAATCGTATCCGCGTATTCTCGGTTGTCCTCTTGTAGGTGTTTCCCTTTTCTACACCGTACAAGCTTTATTGCGGAACAAGGTGAAAGCGCATCAAGAGCGTGTAGCCTGTTAACCAACCCTCCACTTCCAATAAGCAGCCCGAGCCCGCAGCTCCACGTCCGTAATCAACGAGTCAACCGAATGGTTCAACACTAGTTTACGCGAAGAAACTAAGAAGAGAAAGGAACTGAAAGCTAAAGTCTCTAAGCAAGGTAAGTTGATCTCTACACTTGTTAAAGTAGTTAAGAAGACGGTCCCTCACCTCTTCAAGCGCTCAACCAAAACCTACAATAAGACTTCTACCGATTACAAGTTAGGTAGTTTGTCACTTCTTTCAGGTTTTGATCGCGACAAAGATAGAGAGGATGATGCCACTAGACACCACTACAACCACGAGACTCACGGCCGGCCTACTCCCGAGCTCGATGCCCATTCTGGCGACATGGAGATAGTTGATCTTGGATCCGACGGAGAACACTTTCTCGCCGAAGTTCTAGACACTCCGGAGTCATTTTCGCCTACTTTCTAGCCAGGTGTCTGGACTATTATCTAACCCCTTCTTATTATTTTTTTTTATAAAGTCAAATCTCTTCCATTTTTAACTTATTTTCACTTTGGAGCTGTGTGAATTAAGTCAAGGGAGATTTATCGTACGAATGTCCTTTTCTTTTTCTTATGGTTTTCTTATTTTCTAAATGATTTCATTCGAATTTTATCGAGTCAAAACACTATGTTTTGGAGCTTTAACATTTTTAGGGATGTATGCTTAGATGTTATGATTCAGTGATTTATCACCAGATGAGTTCATGAAAGCCGATTCAAAAACCTTCATGATCAGACTCGCCCCATCAAAATTCGGTTTTGTCTCGTTGAGACTAATCTGATTTTGGCTCTATTTACACTAACCATTCGTTGTTTCTCATTAAGGAGTTTGACCTGGAAACGTAATATACGTTCAAGACACTTTTTCCCTTTTCCACCACTCTCTGTGTCTTGAATGGCCAGCTCATTTTTAGTTGGTACCACACCTTTACCCTAAGCCTTTCTTTTCAGCCCTCATGCACTCTTTTCATGATCCAAATGCAGATATGTGTAAAAATATCGGAGACAGAGAAGATCAATGCAATTCTAACCACTAGAGATGTGGCGATTACAAAAATTGGTGGAATACAAAGAACATATTCAAGAGAGCATGGCAAACTTATGGGATCAGCATCAATTGTAACACTTTCGTGCCTTTATCTAGACTCATTCTTAGAAGACCGTTCTCAACCGAAAAAAAAAGGAAAGGAAAACGTGTCCATCAAAGAGTCTAAGGCCGAGTGAAGAGCCCATGGAAGCAACACGGAGAAGTAAGAAGAATGGAGTGATCTACAAAGAAGAACGATGATTTTCGGAGAAAGATCTAAGTATGGGGGAGAAAGGCATAAAACTGGTTAGGATTGTGTACTTCAATATGTTTGTTCTCTCTAGCAATTTTGCATTATATCGCGCACTCCCGGAGACATGGTTAAACACTATTAGTCTCACCAATTAAACTAGCCTTTCTATACCGAGCCGTTTACCTAACGATTTCTTGATAAGAAACTCCACACTTAAAGTTAATTGAAAGTGTCGTTGAAACTTGGTAAGATTGTTATTTAAGTATGGAACAGACTCCGAAAATCATGGATGACGTTCGGAAATGATGCCCTCGAACCGATCGCGAATCATAGTGTCGATGATGTGTTTATCTGAATTTGTAAGTTCCCGTATTTTCAAACCTCTTTTCTATTCTTGGATTTTATTTGAGGACAAGCAAGGTTTAAGTCTGGGGGAGTTTATATAACTCATATTTTACCTATATTACTATCTATTTTAAAGTATTTTCTAAGTATTTTTATAAGGTTTTACACCAAAGAGGTAGTTTTTCCTCGTATTTGTAGTTTTAGAGTGTTAACAGGAAAATCATAAAAATGGAGCAAAAAGAGCCTATAGAGGTGTATTTTAAGCTACAGCAAGTTTATCAATGCAAAGACTTAGTCCAAGCCACGAAATTCTCAAGATACCACACTTTGCCGAGTTGGATAGAAGCAATGAGTTCGAAGTTTTGCTACGGATGGACAACCAAATAAACTTGGGTTTTGATGAACGATTACTACATTTCAAGTTGTTTGAGTCAGCTTTCTAATGAAGTTGGAATTATCTTATTTGGAGCTGCGAGATAGAAGATACACTGGATTTACTAAAGACGTTACAAACTGCCTCGAAAATGAAGAAGGTGCAGAATGAAGTCAAACATTGATGGACCTTAAGGCCAGTGTTTGTGACCATTCTCAGCCAAATATGGAGTGTTTCAAAGCCCATATATTCACGTGGCCGACTTGATCACTCAAGGCTTTAAGAGTTGCGACGAAAAGACTGCTTTGCCCATGGAGAACCTTAGAAGACCTTAGCACGATAAATACTTGTTTTTAGCCTCTTGTTCAGGGTGTGCCGAATACTATAAACACTTTTATTGATACAGAACAGCCTCCATGCCTACCTTGGAGGAATTGAAGATAGATCTTATTTTAGGAGCTTTTGGTGGATGATCTCGTTTTGTATTTCACTATAGAGAAGAATCTTCTTATCCCTACTCTTTTAAGAAAGTTTATCATCATGTTTTCATCTATCTCTTGCTGTTTTTTGTGCATCATGTCCGAGTAATTCACTTGTTAGGTTTTGGGTTTTCAATGAGTTTCATAATTCGATAATTTGTTAATGATTGTTTAGGGATATTAATAGAATCTTCATCTTTACTTGTACTCTATGCATAATTGCTTTACTGCACATTTAGCAGTTCGATCTTAGGTTGATATAGATTCCAAAAGCTTTTATATCGACCAGAACTAGTATTTGATGAGTCAAGCGTCTTAACAATTTAATCGATTATTTAAGGAGTTTGGTGAACAATATCATAACCCATGCTTTTCTTGCGAAAGTTGAGTCTATTAGGGTGATTAAACATAGTGGTCGGAGCCACGAAAGTGGAAAGACTATACCTTAGTGTTATGAGTTCTAGATGGTGCGGAATATTCCAAATCCCTAAATTAAATCAATAATTATTGTTGCATGATACTCTGTGAATTATCTAAATCCTAACAGTTTTCTCTTATTGATTTTCAGTTTCATAATCGCATCCGTGTTCATTCATAATCACCCAAACGACAAGCATATTCTGTCCTACCTTTATTTTATTAAATACAATTCAAAGCAAGGTTCACAGGTCCTCGTGGATTCGATCTCTTATCTATACTAATTGTGATTACTGTGCACATGCAGAAAGTTGGTTAAGTCGTTAAAACTTACACCCACACAAGATTTCTCGGTGGGATTACCTAACTTGCGGACTTATGATGCTATATGGTTGATTGTTGATATACTTGGTATTATACCACTTTTACTAACCATTTTTACCTATTTTATATACTATTTAATAAGCTTTTCAATCAAAAGAGGTAGTTTTCTCGTATATTTGGTTTTTAAGAGTCATATAGGTTAAATCATTAAAAATGGTGTAAAAAGGAGCAAAATAAGTATTCTTCATCCTACAACAACTTATCAAGGTCAAAGGAGCCAATCCAAGTTCTTAAAGTTCAAGATTTCACAATTTCCCAGGTTAGACAGAAGTTACCCGTCGGAAAGATCAACTCGGGCAGAGGATCAAACCTACTTGTACGGCAATGAAATTCCATATGGATATATTTCTTTGAGTTAGCTTTCCAATGGAGTTGGATTTATGTCAATTGGAGTTGTAGTGTGGAAGATATTCAAGTTCTACTAAAGACATGTCATTCTACCTTGACGATGAATCAAGTCCAAGATAGGCCTAAGCACCGATCCAACCCATGGGCCAACTCATTAAGCCGAAGCCAAGAAAAATGAGCATGTTTTAAGCCAGACGCCGGACCAATTCACGTGACCGGTGCCACCGTCCGGAGCCGTGGCCACTTCGGGACATTTATGGACAAAAAGACATTTTTGCCCGGACCGAAACCTAGAGCCATTGCCAACCTAGAACCTCTTGCTACACTTATATATACTTTCTATTAGCCTCTTGAGAGAAGGAGAGCAGCCCTAGGCACCACAAATCAATAATAAACATGTATTTTCGTTATTCTCTATAGTTCTTCATCTTACATCTTGTTAAAGAGCGATGAAGGCCATGATGTTCTTCTCAAGCTTTGTTCGTCGAGATCCATCTATGCCGAGCACTTATCTATCACGAATATACTGTTTTATCAACTTCTCTAGTTGCTCCACGTTTCATAACATGTAGAGTAGTTGTATGTTTGATGTAAAGTTATGCATATAAGAGAAGGAAGGAGTTTGAGTATGCAGTTGGAGATCGCGTGTATATCAAGATGGTTATGTTGAGGGGTCGTAACAAATCCATGGTAGAGAACAAGCTGAGTCTGAGGTTCATGGGTATGTTTCCGGTAGTGGAACGACTTGGACCGGTTGCGTATCGGCTAGAGTTACCTCCGATTATGAAGGCATTTCATCAGGTGTTTCATGTGTCGATGTTGAGGATAAGATTTTGGACGATCTTCGGCCTGATTTGACTGTACCGGCGATACCTGTGAGGATTTTTTAAAGGATAGTCAAGGTGTTGTGTCAGAAGAAGATTCTGTTGTTAAGGATTTTGTGGGATTGTGCTTTTACTGAAGACGAGACTTGGGAGGCTAAGGCAAAGACGAAGCTAAAGTTCAGGTTGTAGTTTGACAAGCAGATCGCGGTTTGAACTTTGCTTTCTTTGTGGTTCCGGTTTTGTGTTAGCATGTTGCTATTGTTATTGTTTCATGTATTTTCGTTTGAGTTGTAATGATATGCATTTTTGGAAATTTTATAAGATGGAGTTCCTTATTTATTTTCTTGTGTTTTATAAGATGTGTGATTTTTATATGAGCTAGTTGTGTTAGTTGACTAGTGTAGGTCGTGTTTAAGGTGATATTCCGGGTGGGGAATATCAAGTTTAGACCACATGAGGCGGTTCGAATCAGAGATGTTTATAGGCATTTTAGAATTTATTACTCTAGGAGCAGTAGCGTCACCGAATAACTCATTACAGTTTTAGAGATAGTGGTTCTCCGACAGACTTATCTGCGACAATTGGGTCTCAGTATACGTATAGGAATGAGTTAAAAGTAATGAATGTCTCGAAACGTGCGTATAAACATAGGATTATATGTGAGTCTCTGAGATGAGGTAAGGATCTCTAGTGGTACTGGCCAAGTGGGGTAGGGATTTTTGGTATATTGGTAGACGGTTTGTTGGGATTCGAGGTCGAATCCAGAGTAGTGGAGGAGAGTTGTAACATCCCAAAACCAAGGTGGGGTGTCGATCGACACCAATGTTTTTGGGTTGTTCGGTTTAAAGTTAAATCGTGTGGTTTGTTGCAATTTAAGTAAAAAGGACCCAGCCGCAAGTTATGATCGGTTTGGAGGAAAACAATGTGTGTTGATCAAAATTGAGAGAGAAAGGAGAGATTCCAACCTAAATTCGGCCACTACGTAGCTAAGCTAGATCACGCTTTGAGTACAAGTAAATGATTTGAGTAGATAAGATGTGCTCTTTAACGGAATAGGAAACAATCTGCATTTTTGAGGGTAAAATATGCTTCTATTAAAATGTAAGGAGGGACGGGGGGGGGGGGGGAATCATAGCACTATGACTCACATATTAAGTTCTTAAGCCAACGAATCATTAGAAAAGTTGGAGACAACACCAATTTAAAAAATAACAATGACTTGCATGGTAATCAATGGATTAAAACACCAACAGGTAAGAGTTCTTGATAGTTTGTGTAAAAAATAAATCAATTGTTCTAAATTGTGACTAAATTGACAAAATAAGACACCGTTTATATTGGGAAAGCAGAGAAGGAACATAAATTACATTCCTAATTTAGCAAAAATAAGACAATGTGTTGTATTGAAACTGCAACACAGTTTGATGTACCTATTATGATATTATTTGTGGCTCTACATACACAAATGTGTTCTTCAGATTGAATTGTTCATTAGAGAACATAGATATTAAAAATATATGTTTCAAGGAACAAGTAAAGTTCTATGAATAAATAATGTATGTGAAACAACGAACCTGTAATTCATGAGCTTCAACTCTCAAGGGACGAAGGAAAGCACATACCAGTCATGGTTCATGACTTTCCAAAATATATTAGCACTATTGAAGAGTTTTTTTAGCTCTATCCAAAGTTTCCAAGTATATGAGGTACTTCTCCGGCTTGTGTATATTGACGATAACAGCAATAAATGAGAGGTAAAACAAAGTGAAGGTAAGTTGGTTGCAAAAAGTTATACGTAATTTTGCAAATTAGTAACATTTGGGAGCTTCAGAGGAAAGGTGAGCCCAAATTTTGTGTAAGCAAAGTTAATGAAATCCATGACAGTCTTTAGCTAGTCTTGAGCCTGCAAGACAGAAGCAAAAAGTAATTAAACGTAAAATAGTTTGATGACGACACATAATAAAAAAAGCAAGTAAGATACCACATAATTAAGGGTAAAAGGGGCAAACCTGACTGGAAGAATAGGAAATGGTGACAACAAAGTCTAATTTTCACGATAAATGGTGCTTGATGGATCACATTGTTCATTATGTTCATTACTTGAAGTCTGATCTTAAAGACCAATTCCTAACATAACCATTGGCCAAGCAAGAATTATAGGAGTTGAAAAAACGTGATCATGGTAACACACAATTCTGAAGGTATAAATTGTTGAAGTAATGGAAAATGAATCATTCCAGGTTAACTAACTTACACATGTGAACATCAATTCTCTATTAACTCTTGAAATGAATGTTGGACAATTGTGGTAAAGTTGATGTTACTTTTCAAGAGGAATATTTATATATATGAAAAGAAAGTACGAACCTGATTTGAGGATATCTTCATTTGTCTGAGTAAAAACTCAACTGAGGGCTGAAGCTGTGAGATTTCATAAGAAAACGAGTACCCAAATGAGTCAATTTTAAGAAATCTATAGGTGAAAACGAATAAAAAATAATGAAGCGGTGGAGTGGATGTTACCGAGTCAAAATTAGCTCATTGCCCCCTCCATCTTTTCTCGTCTATATCAAGGTTATCACCAGGCAGCAAATTCTAGGTTGATTTGGAGCTTGAAACGAATGTGTGATTTTGGAGAGGATAACTGCGAGGATCATTTACAGAAATCGAAACTCATTCAATCGCAACAAATAAGAGGAAGAGAGAGTCCAGAGATGCTGAATTTCAAAGGTCTTGTTCAGATGAGAGGAATAGGATATGACGACGATTTTCTTTCCGGTGTGAGGGTCAATTTTTTGGTTGACAGCAACCAAAAGTTAGAAAGAGAGGTTAAACATTGTCGACTCTTGGTCTCTCGTCACTTTGGGAGAAGATTTATGGTTTTCCCGAATGATTTCAAAAGGCGAGAAAAAAAGAAACGTAAAGCTCCATTGAGTACATAGACTCGAAATCCCTAACGCCGGAAGGAAGCAGAGTCGTCCTTTTTTTCTTCTTCTATTTAATAGGAATGCCACGTGTCAGCTTCGCCTGGCTGAGGTGTCAATCTCTGGAGAAAGCCATTCTACTTTTATATAGTAGATAGATAGATAGATTTTATTACTTTCTTCAAAGGTTGTTTCTTCCAAGATCCACAAACTACGCATTAGTCCATACTTTTATTTTCTTTCGTAGTGCACCTACTACTACAAACCAATTTGTACACTATCCAAATACAAATACTTTGTTCTTACCAAATTTAACTCAATTTTACATCTTTTTTATGTACAAATAATATTAACACCTATAAGCAATGTTTTAAAAACTGGACCGGCGACTGAACCGGAAAAGCTTTTGGGTTGTGGGTTAATATGGTCCAACCGGGTTCGACCAAGTTTAATAGTTTTTTTTAAAATATTAGTTTATATATATTTGATCTTATATTTTTTTCAATTTATATGTCCATATCTATCCAAATATCAAATAAAACATTTCAATTATTTAAAACATTTGAAAAACAAAAAAAATTCAATAGCAAAATAAAACTAAATAATAGATACTAACACAATTGTAGCAAATTTAAGCGTTTTGGTCTAAATCTTTACGCATTTTATAATTTTAAAATATTTTATATGGAAAAAGTTTACTATTGTAACACCCGGTCTATTTATTTTTATTAATTAATTTTACTGCGGAAATAAACTCATCAACCAATAATCCAATAATAAAATAATAATCAATCAAATGTGCAAATAATCACCAACAATTATTCGATGCATTTCTAGCAACCTAACCGGGTTCACTAGAAAACTTAGCAAACAGAAAATAAACGAAAAACAATCCTAATCATCCTCTCCCTAAAGCCATAATTCCGCGATCACACTTTTCATTTTCCTTTACCTGCAGCACAATTGGGAAAAATGAGTTGCGTAAGTATTTAATAAATACTTAGTGAGACGGTCCTCCCGTCTACAGGCTAGTACGAATAACCGAACAACAATTAACAAATAATTTAAAATATTTAATTCATAAATCACAGGGTGTCTATCAACTTTGTTAAAGTGATACAAAATAATATAAATTGTATCACTTTTGTTAAAGTGATGTCAAATTAGTTATTATCAACATCATTTATTATAATTGACACTAAATCATATATATTTGTTTCAGTTATTAATAAGAAACTTAGAATAGTATCACTCAAGTTTGTGATACAATTTATGTGATACTAATCACCCTTTTTTTGTAGTGAAACCTGACTGGAAGAATAGGAAATGGTGACAACAAAGTCTAATTTTCACGATAAATGGTGCTTGATGGATCACATTGTTCATTATGTTCATTACTTGAAGTCTGATCTTAAAGACCAATTCCTAACATAACCATTGGCCAAGCAAGAATTATAGGAGTTGAAAAAACGTGATCATGGTAACACACAATTCTGAAGGTATAAATTGTTGAAGTAATGGAAAATGAATCATTCCAGGTTAACTAACTTACACATGTGAACATCAATTCTCTATTAACTCTTGAAATGAATGTTGGACAATTGTGGTAAAGTTGATGTTACTTTTCAAGAGGAATATTTATATATATGAAAAGAAAGTACGAACCTGATTTGAGGATATCTTCATTTGTCTGAGTAAAAACTCAACTGAGGGCTGAAGCTGTGAGATTTCATAAGAAAACGAGTACCCAAATGAGTCAATTTTAAGAAATCTATAGGTGAAAACGAATAAAAAATAATGAAGCGGTGGAGTGGATGTTACCGAGTCAAAATTAGCTCATTGCCCCCTCCATCTTTTCTCGTCTATATCAAGGTTATCACCAGGCAGCAAATTCTAGGTTGATTTGGAGCTTGAAACGAATGTGTGATTTTGGAGAGGATAACTGCGAGGATCATTTACAGAAATCGAAACTCATTCAATCGCAACAAATAAGAGGAAGAGAGAGTCCAGAGATGCTGAATTTCAAAGGTCTTGTTCAGATGAGAGGAATAGGATATGACGACGATTTTCTTTCCGGTGTGAGGGTCAATTTTTTGGTTGACAGCAACCAAAAGTTAGAAAGAGAGGTTAAACATTGTCGACTCTTGGTCTCTCGTCACTTTGGGAGAAGATTTATGGTTTTCCCGAATGATTTCAAAAGGCGAGAAAAAAAGAAACGTAAAGCTCCATTGAGTACATAGACTCGAAATCCCTAACGCCGGAAGGAAGCAGAGTCGTCCTTTTTTTCTTCTTCTATTTAATAGGAATGCCACGTGTCAGCTTCGCCTGGCTGAGGTGTCAATCTCTGGAGAAAGCCATTCTACTTTTATATAGTAGATAGATAGATAGATTTTATTACTTTCTTCAAAGGTTGTTTCTTCCAAGATCCACAAACTACGCATTAGTCCATACTTTTATTTTCTTTCGTAGTGCACCTACTACTACAAACCAATTTGTACACTATCCAAATACAAATACTTTGTTCTTACCAAATTTAACTCAATTTTACATCTTTTTTATGTACAAATAATATTAACACCTATAAGCAATGTTTTAAAAACTGGACCGGCGACTGAACCGGAAAAGCTTTTGGGTTGTGGGTTAATATGGTCCAACCGGGTTCGACCAAGTTTAATAGTTTTTTTTAAAATATTAGTTTATATATATTTGATCTTATATTTTTTTCAATTTATATGTCCATATCTATCCAAATATCAAATAAAACATTTCAATTATTTAAAACATTTGAAAAACAAAAAAAATTCAATAGCAAAATAAAACTAAATAATAGATACTAACACAATTGTAGCAAATTGAAGCGTTTTGGTCTAAATCTTTACGCATTTTATAATTTTAAAATATTTTATATGGAAAAAGTTTACTATTGTAACACCCGGTCTATTTATTTTTATTAATTAATTTTACTGCGGAAATAAACTCATCAACCAATAATCCAATAATAAAATAATAATCAATCAAATGTGCAAATAATCACCAACAATTATTCGATGCATTTCTAGCAACCTAACCGGGTTCACTAGAAAACTTAGCAAACAGAAAATAAACGAAAAACAATCCTAATCATCCTCTCCCTAAAGCCATAATTCCGCGATCACACTTTTCATTTTCCTTTACCTGCAGCACAATTGGGAAAAATGAGTTGCGTAAGTATTTAATAAATACTTAGTGAGACGGTCCTCCCGTCTACAGGCTAGTACGAATAACCGAACAACAATTAACAAATAATTTAAAATATTTAATTCATAAATCACAGGGTGTCTATCAACTTTGTTAAAGTGATACAAAATAATATAAATTGTATCACTTTTGTTAAAGTGATGTCAAATTAGTTATTATCAACATCATTTATTATAATTGACACTAAATCATATATATTTGTTTCAGTTATTAATAAGAAACTTAGAATAGTATCACTCAAGTTTGTGATACAATTTATGTGATACTAATCACCCTTTTTTTGTAGTGAAACCTGACTGGAAGAATAGGAAATGGTGACAACAAAGTCTAATTTTCACGATAAATGGTGCTTGATGGATCACATTGTTCATTATGTTCATTACTTGAAGTCTGATCTTAAAGACCAATTCCTAACATAACCATTGGCCAAGCAAGAATTATAGGAGTTGAAAAAACGTGATCATGGTAACACACAATTCTGAAGGTATAAATTGTTGAAGTAATGGAAAATGAATCATTCCAGGTTAACTAACTTACACATGTGAACATCAATTCTCTATTAACTCTTGAAATGAATGTTGGACAATTGTGGTAAAGTTGATGTTACTTTTCAAGAGGAATATTTATATATATGAAAAGAAAGTACGAACCTGATTTGAGGATATCTTCATTTGTCTGAGTAAAAACTCAACTGAGGGCTGAAGCTGTGAGATTTCATAAGAAAACGAGTACCCAAATGAGTCAATTTTAAGAAATCTATAGGTGAAAACGAATAAAAAATAATGAAGCGGTGGAGTGGATGTTACCGAGTCAAAATTAGCTCATTGCCCCCTCCATCTTTTCTCGTCTATATCAAGGTTATCACCAGGCAGCAAATTCTAGGTTGATTTGGAGCTTGAAACGAATGTGTGATTTTGGAGAGGATAACTGCGAGGATCATTTACAGAAATCGAAACTCATTCAATCGCAACAAATAAGAGGAAGAGAGAGTCCAGAGATGCTGAATTTCAAAGGTCTTGTTCAGATGAGAGGAATAGGATATGACGACGATTTTCTTTCCGGTGTGAGGGTCAATTTTTTGGTTGACAGCAACCAAAAGTTAGAAAGAGAGGTTAAACATTGTCGACTCTTGGTCTCTCGTCACTTTGGGAGAAGATTTATGGTTTTCCCGAATGATTTCAAAAGGCGAGAAAAAAAGAAACGTAAAGCTCCATTGAGTACATAGACTCGAAATCCCTAACGCCGGAAGGAAGCAGAGTCGTCCTTTTTTTCTTCTTCTATTTAATAGGAATGCCACGTGTCAGCTTCGCCTGGCTGAGGTGTCAATCTCTGGAGAAAGCCATTCTACTTTTATATAGTAGATAGATAGATAGATTTTATTACTTTCTTCAAAGGTTGTTTCTTCCAAGATCCACAAACTACGCATTAGTCCATACTTTTATTTTCTTTCGTAGTGCACCTACTACTACAAACCAATTTGTACACTATCCAAATACAAATACTTTGTTCTTACCAAATTTAACTCAATTTTACATCTTTTTTATGTACAAATAATATTAACACCTATAAGCAATGTTTTAAAAACTGGACCGGCGACTGAACCGGAAAAGCTTTTGGGTTGTGGGTTAATATGGTCCAACCGGGTTCGACCAAGTTTAATAGTTTTTTTTAAAATATTAGTTTATATATATTTGATCTTATATTTTTTTCAATTTATATGTCCATATCTATCCAAATATCAAATAAAACATTTCAATTATTTAAAACATTTGAAAAACAAAAAAAATTCAATAGCAAAATAAAACTAAATAATAGATACTAACACAATTGTAGCAAATTGAAGCGTTTTGGTCTAAATCTTTACGCATTTTATAATTTTAAAATATTTTATATGGAAAAAGTTTACTATTGTAACACCCGGTCTATTTATTTTTATTAATTAATTTTACTGCGGAAATAAACTCATCAACCAATAATCCAATAATAAAATAATAATCAATCAAATGTGCAAATAATCACCAACAATTATTCGATGCATTTCTAGCAACCTAACCGGGTTCACTAGAAAACTTAGCAAACAGAAAATAAACGAAAAACAATCCTAATCATCCTCTCCCTAAAGCCATAATTCCGCGATCACACTTTTCATTTTCCTTTACCTGCAGCACAATTGGGAAAAATGAGTTGCGTAAGTATTTAATAAATACTTAGTGAGACGGTCCTCCCGTCTACAGGCTAGTACGAATAACCGAACAACAATTAACAAATAATTTAAAATATTTAATTCATAAATCACAGGGTGTCTATCAACTTTGTTAAAGTGATACAAAATAATATAAATTGTATCACTTTTGTTAAAGTGATGTCAAATTAGTTATTATCAACATCATTTATTATAATTGACACTAAATCATATATATTTGTTTCAGTTATTAATAAGAAACTTAGAATAGTATCACTCAAGTTTGTGATACAATTTATGTGATACTAATCACCCTTTTTTTGTAGTGAAACCTGACTGGAAGAATAGGAAATGGTGACAACAAAGTCTAATTTTCACGATAAATGGTGCTTGATGGATCACATTGTTCATTATGTTCATTACTTGAAGTCTGATCTTAAAGACCAATTCCTAACATAACCATTGGCCAAGCAAGAATTATAGGAGTTGAAAAAACGTGATCATGGTAACACACAATTCTGAAGGTATAAATTGTTGAAGTAATGGAAAATGAATCATTCCAGGTTAACTAACTTACACATGTGAACATCAATTCTCTATTAACTCTTGAAATGAATGTTGGACAATTGTGGTAAAGTTGATGTTACTTTTCAAGAGGAATATTTATATATATGAAAAGAAAGTACGAACCTGATTTGAGGATATCTTCATTTGTCTGAGTAAAAACTCAACTGAGGGCTGAAGCTGTGAGATTTCATAAGAAAACGAGTACCCAAATGAGTCAATTTTAAGAAATCTATAGGTGAAAACGAATAAAAAATAATGAAGCGGTGGAGTGGATGTTACCGAGTCAAAATTAGCTCATTGCCCCCTCCATCTTTTCTCGTCTATATCAAGGTTATCACCAGGCAGCAAATTCTAGGTTGATTTGGAGCTTGAAACGAATGTGTGATTTTGGAGAGGATAACTGCGAGGATCATTTACAGAAATCGAAACTCATTCAATCGCAACAAATAAGAGGAAGAGAGAGTCCAGAGATGCTGAATTTCAAAGGTCTTGTTCAGATGAGAGGAATAGGATATGACGACGATTTTCTTTCCGGTGTGAGGGTCAATTTTTTGGTTGACAGCAACCAAAAGTTAGAAAGAGAGGTTAAACATTGTCGACTCTTGGTCTCTCGTCACTTTGGGAGAAGATTTATGGTTTTCCCGAATGATTTCAAAAGGCGAGAAAAAAAGAAACGTAAAGCTCCATTGAGTACATAGACTCGAAATCCCTAACGCCGGAAGGAAGCAGAGTCGTCCTTTTTTTCTTCTTCTATTTAATAGGAATGCCACGTGTCAGCTTCGCCTGGCTGAGGTGTCAATCTCTGGAGAAAGCCATTCTACTTTTATATAGTAGATAGATAGATAGATTTTATTACTTTCTTCAAAGGTTGTTTCTTCCAAGATCCACAAACTACGCATTAGTCCATACTTTTATTTTCTTTCGTAGTGCACCTACTACTACAAACCAATTTGTACACTATCCAAATACAAATACTTTGTTCTTACCAAATTTAACTCAATTTTACATCTTTTTATGTACAAATAATATTAACACCTATAAGCAATGTTTTAAAAACTGGACCGGCGACTGAACCGGAAAAGCTTTCGGGTCGTGGGTTAATACGGTCCAACCAAGTTTAATAGTTTTTTTTTAAATATTAGTTTATATATATTTGGTCTTATATTTTTTTTCAATTTATATGTCCATATCTATCCAAATATCAAATAAAACATTTCAATTATTTAAAACATTTGAAAAACAAAAAAAAAAATCAATAGCAAAATAAAACTAAATTATAGATACTAACACAATTGTAGCAAATTTAAGCGTTTTGATCTAAATGTTTACGCATTTTATAATTTTAAAATATTTTATATGGAAAAAGTTTACTATTTCATTAGTTTTATCAGAAAATTTGACCAAAAACCTTATAACTAAAAGAAAATAAAATGAAAAACAGAAATTTTAATTAAAAAATTATTAAACCCGGTTTGATGCGGTTCCGATTCAATACCGGTTTCCGATTTTTTGCCGGTTCAACCCAGTTTTATATCCGATTTCATTATAAGTGTGTTTTTATTTTGACCCAAACCGGACCAGTAACCGGTTCCCGGTTTAATCCGGCTCGACACCCTGTCAGGTCCGGTTTTCAAAACATTGCCTATAAGAGCATCTCCAATGCCCCCACAAATCCTACACCAAATCTCATTTTGGTGCAAAATATGCTCCAATACCCCACCAAATCCTACACCAAATTGGTTTAACACCAAATTTTACACCAAATTTGGTGTAAAATTTGGTGTTAAACCATTTTGGTGTAGAACTTTTTTTATTTATAAAAAAGTCCTTCATTTTGTAAATTACTTTCAATTTGATTATATAAAGATCAAAAACAATTAATAGATTATAATATTCGATATATTTAATTATTATTCCAAAATTTATAGAAATATTTTTTGTTGTTGTGGGTACTTAAAATTGAAGTTATAAAATTTTAAAAATTTAACATAAATATAATGACATTGATTGATAATCAATTTCAAACAAACATAAAGTACCAAAATTAAAATAAAAAACATCAAATAAAATTAAAATAAGCAAAATAATTATTATGGAATTAATAACTTGATAAGTCGGTAAATCGCTTCCGGATTCAGCAAGATCATCAAAATATTGTCCAAATGTAGCAGCTTGACTCGGATCTTGTTGATATTGTTGTTCGCCCCTTTTTTGTAAAACTTTACTCTTTCAATTATTTATAACTTTTTCCCATGACCAATTAATTTTCATACAAGACCTACGTCTTCTATTCTGTTGTTCACATATACCATTACAGCATGCAGAACCCTAATTTACTTTTGTCACACTGATCAAATGTTTTTGATTTTTTCCATGACCAATGAATTTCCATGCAAAGACTAAAACATATATGACAAATAAAATTTCAAACTTACTCTTGTCACATTTATTAATCTTTTCTGGTTTTTTCTATGATCGATGCAAAATTGCAAACAATATTAAAGACTAATACATGTAAAGACAAATAAAATTCAAGTTTACTCTTCCACACTTATTAATATTTTCATATTTTTTTGATGATCGATGCAAACACTCTTAGTGTAGTACGTAGTGTATACTTTTGGGCTAGGCATTTATGAAACAATGTCAGAGTATATAAAATAGAATACTATTAGGTTTTGTTATTAAGTCTTTTTTTTTTCGAAATTAAATTCATATCTAGCTGGTACGAGCTTCTATATTACACTACAAAAAAACAGTTAATTAGTGACTACTTCTTGTGACTGTTTATTCAGTCACACAAATTTATGACTTATTTGTGACTGATCAGGGACACTTTTGCTACTACTGAGAAAACGGTATGAAATTAGTCGCAAATCTGTGACTAATCACTATAGTCGGAAAATAGTGTGAAATGAGCGACTGGTTTGAGACTGATTTAAAATCAGTCACACATTAGAGACTATTTTGCTACTGAAATTTTAGTGGTAGATTTGTGACTAATTAGCTTCTACATTTTGAGTCACAGATTTGCGACTGAATTTTACGAGTTACAGTTCAGTTACAAATATGTGACTCATTTGCCACACTGTTTTTTTAGTCACACATTTGTGACTAACTAGCCACTGTTTAGCGACTCTCAGTATTATTTTGGCAAAGTCAACATAGGATTATAAGTAAAATGTTTATTTTACACACTAACATAGATGTGAATTACAAGTTACACTTAATCTTATCATATATAAAGTATGTACAAAGTTTAATTGTGAGAAATTAAATTTTCAACTTCATGACAAAGGAACCCTAACAAGTAGTTTAATTAGTATTATGATTCTAATCTAAGTTATGTCCAACTCTAATGTTTTACAAAATAAAATTTATTTTGCATTGTTTTGAGGGATATAATAAACCAAATACTTAGTACATACATAACAAACTTATTAGAAACTCTTATACCTAGATTTGTGCATATAATAGTTTAGGGTTTAGGGTATAGATTTGTGACTGAAAAATTGTGTCACAAAGTAGTTGTAATTTGTGACTAATTAGGCACTTAAAATTGATTTTGCTGAAACACTTTTGGGCTCCAAAACCAAAATTTTCAAATTTTGGCTGCAATTGCCTAAATAATTGGGCTCCAAATGACAAACTAATTGGGCTCCAAAACCCAAAACACTTTATTATTCAGAACAAAATTAAAAAAAAACTCTAACACCTACGAAATTCTCTCATTTCTCTCTCGCTCGCTTCTCAATCTCAAACCCTAAAATTCTCTCCTTTCTCTCTCAATCGCTTTTCTTGAGTTCTTCCATAATCCTCTTTCACTTTCCATTTCGATTCTCTTTACCTTTCTCTTCCTTCTGTTGTACTCTCTTCCAATGATTCTACATAGAAGAAACTGTCGAGGAAGAGTTCCTAAACGAACCGGTGGTCGGAAAACAAACGCCTTCGGTACATCAGACGCTGGTGTTGGTGGATCTAACGTCGGTGGTGGTCAATGATATGTTGGTGGTCAAACATCTGCTCGACCCAACAGCGTAGATCTGATATCGCGAGACAACATGGTAAGTGAAATATTGCTTGTCTGGTTTTGAGTTTTATAGACATAGATGGACTGTGAGATTCGAAGCTCATCTTTGGGATAAAAGCTCTTGGAATTCGATTCAAAACAAGAAAGACAAACAAGTTTCTCTTTTTTCTCTAATTCTCAAAAAGTCTCAAATTTTTCGTAAAGCAGATTTTCTTTTGCTGGTTTCGTGTTTAGAGATATGAAGTCTTCGTTTTTCTTTCTATGGTTTTTTGGGTATTGAATGAAAATCGAGTGTTTGAGTTATTTTTGGTTAAATTTCAATTCGCTGTTCTGTTCACTGAGTGATTTAAAGTGATAAGAAACTGTTTCCATTTCGTTAGTATGCTTATTGCATAGGCTATTTTACAATTCTCATATTGGGGCTAACTGAATGCATTTTGATTCGATTGCAGGAGGAGATGGTACTCCGATGTACTGACCGTCTAATTGCATTTGCTATCATATACCACTGCTATTCTTCCCAGAACCATCTGCCAATCCGTTTGTATCTGACATGATAATTGTAAGCAGCTTTCATTGTTTTTGTCTAATATGTAGACCCCTGGTTGCTCCATCAAACAGATTGAAAATTTTCTAAGCAGTACATCTAGAAATGCAGATTTCTTGGCCTGCTTAGTTGTGCTGAGTAGCTCAATCCTTGTTGATTATCTCCTAATGTTGTAATAAGTGTGTTGTTAATCCTGGGGAAGTTTAGTTACTGATAAAAAATTAATTTTTGAAGCAGATTTATAGTGTTAAGTTTTTGGTAGTTAGTGTAGGTCATTTTTTTCTCGAAGTGGCATGGTAGTTGTGAACGATGAGATTCCATATACTGCTTGAAGCTAACTTTTCTATAGTGATCTGTCCGGCGTTGTATATATTGATTTAGGCAAACATGTTTTGTGTCTTAGCATGATGTGGTCTTGTTGTGTGAAAGAATAACGATACTATGCCTTTTGCATGCTGCTTGTAATGAGCAACTGGAGAAGTCTGAGAGAGCATTTCTTCTCCACCTGTTACAGTGGAATAGTTACAATAACGCTAACGAGGTAGGATATCTCTGCACGTGTAGTTGTTTCCTTGAGCTGTTGGTCTGCTTTTATTTTTTCTCATTCCATGCAAATTCAAAATTTCTCTCTTTTATTTTTCTGATTTATGTTGATATGTACTCAACTGAATTGTGTTTCATAATGCTCCTGTGGACGAACAATGTCCATACTTTGAGGTTTTGTTGAAATGTCTCTCAACGTTGATTCTATGGTTTAGAAATATAATTACGCGAGTAAAATTTCACATATACTCTCTAAGATATTATAAGTGTGTTGTTAATCCTAGGGAAGTTTAGTTATTATAAGTGTGTTGTTTTCTTTGTGTGACTAACTTATAAAGACCATCATTGTTTTGTATTGGTAGTTGCAGTCATAGCTAATCAAGGTTGTGGAAAGTTCATATCAAATCCAAAGAAGTGGTGATTGATCATGGAGCTACATCAGCCGAGCCATTACACCCTAGACTCCTAGTAGACATCATCATCTCCCTTCTTTTAAATGTTTTTTGTGTTAAAACATGAACTTGTGTTATCTTTTATTCCATTTTTGTAGTAGTATAGAACATAAGTTATTGATCTTATATGTGATGTATTATTTTGTGTTAACAATTTCAATATTCAAATTTTCTTTCTAATTTCTTCTTTTTAAATATGATTATATATATATATATATATATATATATGTATATGTATATGGTTGCAAACAAGTTGCTAATTAGCCTCTTAACTTATTTGTCTCAAAAAAGTTGCATATATGTGACTACAAAGGTAGTTACATATTAGTCTCATTAATATGACTACCAACATCTGTCACTATTTAGTCTTTAATATGTCACTACTAAAATTAGTATCAAAGTAGTCGCTTATTTGTGACAAAAAAAAAACAATAACAATTAGCGACGAACAATTAGCGACTACCCTTTTTAGTCACAAAGTAGTCGCTTATTATAGTTTTGTGACTGATTTGTGACTCTTTAGGGAGTCACTCATGTTATGTTTTCTTGTAGTGTTAGCTAGTATCAATGTTTGGAGTAATTGATGGAAACAAAATAAAATAAAATAAAACACACAATTTAATGGTCTCATATATTCTATAAATGGCCTAGAAATCCATGTTTATTCTTCACATTCAACTAAATCTCAATTACTTCGTCCAGCTTTTGATTTTTTCTTTCAAAATGAGTTTTAATTTTACAAATATTCCAATCTTTTATCCTTCATCATCCTCTTCCTCTTCTGACGATGATAAAAATATTGAAATACTCGAGAGTATAGATGATGATGAAGAAGCGATACATTTTGCTATTGCTAATAACAAAATGTCCACCCAAAATGTTTTCAATCAACAAAACCATCAAGTTATTCATGAGGGCTCACATTTAAGCCGCACGTCCATCCATCGAGATCGAGAAAGTGCACACTTTAGATTGTTCAACGATTATTTCTCAGAGACTCCTGTCTACAATGATACTATGTTTCAGAGAAGGTATCGTATGTCCCGTACCTTATTCCTTCGTATTATTGATGTAGTTGAAAACCATGACAAGTACTTTACGCAAAGATGGGATGGAAGGGGAAGGAGAGGATTATCGCCAATTCAAAAGGTCACAGCTGTGTTTCGGATGTTAGCTTATGGTCTTCCTGCAGATACCGCAGACGAGTACGTAAAGATAGGTGAATCGACGGCAATCGAAAGCATGAAAAATTTTGTCGAGCTATAGTGAATATATTTTCAGAAGAATATCTACGGTCACCAACATCAAATGATATTTCCAGGCTTCTTTACATTGGTGAAAAACGAGGGTTTCCAGGAATGTTAGGTTGCTTGGATTGCATGCATTGGAAGTGGAAATATTGTCCTACTGCTTGGGCTGGAAAATATGCCGGTCGTAGTGGATCACCAACCATTATTCTTGAAGTTGTGGCAGATTATGACCTTTGGATATGGCATGCCTATTTCGGAATACCGGGTACTAATAATGATATCAATGTGTTGGAGTCTTCCAAACTTTTCTCCAATCTTGCTCAAGGTATTTCTCCTCCTGTTCATTATATCATTCAAGGAAAAGAATATAATATGGGTTATTATTTGGCTGATGGTATATATCCAAAGTGGTCCACTATAGTGCAAACTATTCAACACCCAACATATCCAAAAAGAAAATGTTTTGCTTCACGACAAGAAGCATGTCGAAAAGATGTAGAGCATGCCTTTGGCGTTCTCCAATCTCGTTTTGCTATTGTGAAAGGACCGGTTCATTTTTGGGAAAAAAAAAGATTTACATTACATAATGATTACATGTGTAATTTTACATAACATGATAATTGAAGATGAACGTGATCTCGATGCACCAATTGAAGTTGGAAGAGAAGTTCCACCTCCCGAAGTCGAAGTAGTCATGGATGATCATATGCGGTTCCAAGAATTTCTTGCTAGGTTTAGAAAAATAAAAAATAAAGATGCTCATTTTTCACTTCGAAATGCATTAGTTGATAATTTATGGGAGAAGTATACAAATGGTGATGCATAAATTATGTTTTGTTATTTTATATGGTGTAATGTATTTATTATAATATATAAATGTTAACTTTTAGTTAATATTTTGAACTTTTTGAAAATTTTAGTAAAAATAAAATAGTTAGGATCAATTTGCAAAGTTTAAAAATATAGTGTACAATTAACAATTAACAAAGAAGTTAAAAAAAGAATATACTTGGAATATTCTTTTTTGGTGTAAAAAATAGTGTAATGCATTGGAGTAAAATCTAACACCATTTTGGTGTAATGGATTGGAGATGCTGTAAGCCACACAAACAATCAAGAAAAATGATATTTTCATCCCGTTCAATCCACGAACGGACTATCGTATAAGTATATATGTAGAGACATATTTATATATGGGCCCGCGTAACGGATCAAAGCCCAAATACAAGAGAAATATAACAGAGAAGAATGCCGTCAAACCCTAAAGCTTCTCTCTATCATTTTTTCTTTCCCCGGTGCCATGGTTCTCGGAGACGACGACACCAAGAAGAAAGCTCTCGAGATCTTCCTCAACATTGGTTTGGACGAGCAAATCACCCTCGGCACCGTTTGCAGAAACAGCAGGGTCACCTCCGATCTCACCGCCCTCGTTCACCAGGTCTCCTCTCTCTCTCTCTCTCACTCTTCTTCTGATGATTTGCATGCACATTTGTTGTGGAATTTTGGCCTTAAAACTTTCTTCTCGTCTTATGTACAGGCTGGTGTCACTAATGGGTGCGACCAAAATACTGAAAATCTGTTGTACGCGGTGAGATATTCTGATTAACATAATCATAGTTTAGACCATCAGAATAGGAAAGATATGGTTTTTATCAATGAAACCTAAATTTCCACAAGAAACTTATTGTGGAATGTGTAACAGGTCGCTACTAAGTACTACGGAAAGGCTCTTGTGCATCGTCCTACATTGCTTGAGTACCTTGTTTCTTCTAAGGTTTTCATCAGGCTCCTTGAGTTACAGGATTTCATTAAGAAATTGGCTGAATTTTTTTTCATACTCTCTATATTTCATATCTGCAGATAAAAACTCCAGTACAGTTCGAAGCTGCATATTTGTATTTAGACCATACCAGTTCTGAGGACTTGAAGCTAGATGAATTTGAGGAAGCATGTGGTGTTGGTAGGAACTTTTGTGAATAACACTAATAATAATGGTTTACTTTTTTTGCTTTACGATACTTGGACTATGGTTATGGAACAGGGGTTGAGGTTTCCCCTGAATATATTGAGAGAACAGTTGAAGAAGTCTTTGAAGAGAATATGAATACAATATTTCAGTTGCGTTACCGGACTAATGGTTAGTCTTTTCTCTCTACCTCATTGCATTTCCTGTGGCTATCTTTCTCTATAATCTTGTTTCTCTGTTTAATGGGGACAAATTTATGTTTGTGGTATAGTGGGTGAACTTATTGGATATGTCTGGAAACGTTTGGCATGGGCAGATCCCAAGACTGTGAAGGTCAATTCATGGTTATCTTTTCTATACAACATCTTAGTTTTCTTATCCGGTTTCATTTCTGTGATAGAGAGTCGTTGATGATAAAATGTATGGACTTCTTGGCGAAAGAACTGCTGTTGACAATGATAAACCTTCAAAAAAGGGGAAGCCTGCCAGAGTAGAGGTGAGCGTCAGTTTCATTTCAATGTATTTTCTTTTTTGTATGCTTCGGCTTGTAACACCTCATCTTTGTGGCTACTTTACTTGAAGAAACAAGCTGTGGAAGCTGTCCCACATCCATCTCAAGAGGAGCTTAATCCATATTCTATCTTCCCTCACCCAAATCTAAATTATATGGTAACACACTGCTTTTCTTTTTGTTTTTGTGTTCTCTGCAGTTTAATTGGTTGTTTATGCTCTTGCTATCTCTCAATCAGCATATAGATTAATTATTATCAGTGAAATTTGAAAAGAATAACATTGGCTAAAAGACAAATTGGCATTGTCTGCACTGGTTGCCTATTTATATGTGGCGACGTCATGAACTTCTGTGAAACTTTACAGTTAGGAAATAAAAAAAAGAGACGGGAAGAATATGTATGACATTGATGGATTCATAGCTTGCAATGCCGTGCAACAGATGCTTATGGAAGATCTGTGGCAGAAATGTTGTTTTAACCACATTGGTTCTTTTTGTCATTTATGTTCTCAGGTTCACATAGAAGTGTTTTTCAGTGACGTCTATGTGCTCAGATGTAGCAATACAAAGAAATTGCTTGAAAAACATCTCAAGGTGACTGGTGGGAAAGTTTATACACGCTTCCCTCCTGAGCCAAATGGTTATCTACATATTGGGCATGCAAAGGTTAGATATACATGATATGAGGATTTTAAATTCTTTGCATGATGGTGTATGATCTGTAAGGCATACGTTTTCATTGGTCAGTTTTATTTGTTGTACTTTCAGGCTATGTTTGTTGATTTCTGTCTTGCAAAGGAGCGAGGTGGCTGCTGTTATCTAAGGTAAAAAATTCTTTAGTGGCTTCTACTTGGGTAGCTTGTTTTTTTTTATAGCAATCATTATTCCTTTGTAAGGACCATTGTGGAGATTTGAATTTTAGGTATGATGATACAAATCCAGAGGGGGAAAAGAAAGTATATTAATCACATCGAAGAAATTGTTAATTGGATGGGTTGGGAACCATTCAAGGTAATGTTACCTTCATTTGTACCAATATCTTATTGTTATTATTATCCATCTGACAGTTCCCTTTCTTCTATTCTAGATCACTTACACTAGTGATTATTGCGAAGAATTGTATGATTTGGCAGTAGAGTTGATTCGAAGAGGTCACGCTTATGTTGATCATCAGGTTTAATCGACTTAAACGCCCTTGTATTTGGATAATATATTTTCATTGCTTTGCTCTTAGACTTATTCTGCCAAATAATTGTTTATCTACTTTCAGAATCCTGAGGAGATAAAAGAGTACAAAGAAAAGAAACTGAACAGCCCTTGGAGGGACAGGCCTATTGAAGAATCCCTAAAACTTTTCGACGAAATGAGACGAGGAGTGATTGAGGAGGGCAAGGCGACACTAAGAATGAAGCAAGATATGCAGAGTGACAACTTTAATATGTATGACCTTATTGCCTATCGTATCATGGCAAGTGAAACTAAAATCAACTCTTGTTACTTATAATAAGACCTCCAGTCTTTAGCTATCTGACATGTTTACATGTTTTTCAGTTAACACCTCACCCTCATGCTGGTGACAAATGGTGTATATATCCGACCTATGATAATGCTCACTGTATTGTTGATTCTCTTGAGAATATAACGCATTCGGTTTGTCCCTTTCTAGCCCTATTATGTAGCTATGAATTTTCTGCAGTTCTAAAATACTATTTCCGTGGTTTCTGACATTTTCTTTTTATGTGCAAAATGTAGCTTTGTACTCTTGAATTTGAAACCCACCGTTCGTCATACTACTGGTTATTACATTCCTTGGGTCTCTATATGTCGTATGTCTGGGAATATTCACGGTTGAATGTCACAAACACTGTAATGTCCAAGCGCAAGGTTGGTAAAATACACTTGGGTTGCATGTGAAAAACTTTGCATTGAATTGTGCTGGTTTGATCATATGTTTTTTCTCTTGCTGCAGCTGAACTACATTGTGACAAACAAGTACGTTGATGGTTGGGATGATCCATGTCTTTTGACACTTGCTGGTTTGAGGAGAAGGGGTGTCACTCCAACTGCGATTAATGCTTTTATAAGAGGATTTGGAATAACCAGAAGGTTTGCTCTAACGCACTACATATCTTAAGTAACATCATACGGTTTGGCATATGTGAAGTATTTACATTAAATCCACAATCTATGTTGTTAATTTGAAGTGATGGAAGCACGATACGTGTTAATCGTCTTGAGCATCATATTAGAGAGGAGTTGAACAAAACAGCTCCCCGCACCATGGTGGTACTGAATCCTCTTAAGGTGGTCATCACCAATTTGAGAGCAGACAAGGTTATGGAGCTTGATGCTAAAAGGTGGCCTGATGCCAAGAAAGATGATGATCCCTCATCATTCTACAAGGTGAACTAAGCGTAATATTTTTGTGTACATAGGGGAACAGATTTCTGTTTTATGACCCTTTTTTTTTTTGGTTTTGCATTTAGGTGCCGTTCTCTAGAGTTGTATACATTGACCAATCTGACTTCCAAAAGACGGATTCGGCTAAATTCCATGGACTTGCTCCTGGCAAAGAAGTCTTGCTTAAGTAAGGAAACATTGGAATCATTACCATTTATGACTTAGACGTTGAATTTGATTAATATGTGAGTCAATGTACTTTATGCTGTTTGCAGATATGCTTATATAATCAAGTGCACTAACGTCATCTTTGATGATGACGGTGAAACTGTTTCCGAGATTCATGCAGAGTATGATCCCGAGAAAACGGCAAAGCCAAAGGTCCTTTTTGTTAACTCATCTCCATATATACTGCGTGATTGTGTGGCACTTGTTTTAATCGCTTCTTTTATCTGCAGGGTGTTCTACACTGGGTCGCTGAATCTTCACCATGAAAAGAGCCCTTAAAGGTTGAAGTCCGGTTATTTGAGAAACTCTTTAATTCAGAGGTAATTGTTCTCTCGCTTTTGGTGTTCTGTACTACCTGGGTAACGAATATTTTCCCTGACCTGAAAATAATGTCTTCGATCATAATAGAACCCAGCCGAGCTTGATGGTGACTGGCTCACTGACATAAACCCGAACTCCAAAGTTGTAATTTCTGGTGCATATGCTCTTTCAACCATTAGAGATGCTGTGGTCGGGGGCATATTCCAGTTCGAGAGGAGTGGTTTTTGTTGTTTTCAGTTGTAGATGAGCATACCACTAGTGGTAACTTTTTTTCCTCAAATATTAACACTGACACCACGGCTGACTTGCGATGAATTAGGTTATTACGCGGTTGACAAGGACTCGAGCCCGGAAAAGCTTGTGTTTAACCAGACAATCATTCTCAAAGATGGCTACAAGAAAGGTGAGAAGTAGAATTTGTTGGTGGAACCGCGTCATTTCAGGGAATGGAATCGTTGGTCTCACGTTGTGCAACAAGTTATAGGATTTGGTTTCTCTCTGGGTGAATTGTCCAAAAGAGAAACAATGGCATGTGTTTTATGTATTTGCTTGTCTGTTGTAAAACTATTTCGGACTGTAAGTTATGCATACGAGACTATTACAGTACTGATGTCGTGAAAAGTGAAACTTACAAGTCGAGTCATCAAAAGAAACTCGCACTACAATAAATCTGGTCAAAACGGCATACATGATGTAAAAGTCAATAATTGTTGCTTCATTTTTATAGAGTTATCTTCATCTATACATATTATATTTGTGTGGTCCCTTTGCATACGCAGTAAAATGATATCTATATAGTCTATATAAAGAACGGACGTATCTTACGATTCATTTTGTAACGTTCACAATTTGGATATCGATAATACAGTCTCTTTCTCGTTCTGTTGTTCCGAGAGTATAATTCTTTTACTTATTTCAATAAATTTTTTCACCGTAAATACTCAATTTTTATTTCTAACAATACATGGTATATTACAATGATCAATATAATTAATTATACATGTGGGTCTATATATATAGATCTCTTCACCCAAAGTTGTAGCTCCAATACTTCTCTTCTTCTCTTTGAGCTTTGACCAAATCTCGTTTAAGAAATGGCTATCATCTGAAGGCATGGTCTTGAGCTTAATTGTTCTTCTTCCAAAACCGCTTGAAGGTGATAGATTTTTTCAAGTTCAGGCTGTTCTACAATTTCTATGAACTGTGAACTCCAATCAAGCTTGATGACCTTATTCAAGTTTGGCTTGTCAACAAATCTTTTATCAAAACGAGAATTGCCTATGAAAGACTCTACAATTGTCAAAAGCCTAACCAAAAAGGGATGATGATATGATCCTATCTTTGCAAAGAATGTTTGATTGGAAGCTGGAAATGGGTTGAACCATTCTTTATTAGCAAAATATGTATCCAACTTACATTGGACCCAATGTGTTCTTCTCATGCCTCCCCAAGTAAAATTGTTTCCATTGCTTAGTAGGTTTCTCATTTGACAGTCTCTAGTCATATCAGTGAAGGCCACAAAGGCTTTGTCTTTATGCGTAGGACCTCCTAGCTTTTCACAATTGTTGAGAATGTCACTGAAATCTCCAACCTCCAAGGTTCCTTTTTTGTACACCCAATTCTGGTAAGCCTCTCCCAAACTACAAGCTTTACTTCCATGAAAGGTTCTCCATAGGCATAAGACAAGAAGAAGTTTTTTTTTTTTTTGGTAAAAAGACAAGATAAGAAGAAGTTGTGATCTCCAAACTGAACTTGAAGATTTAACAGATTCTTGTCAAAAATATGATATCTATAACTACACTATTTTTCCAAAAATAAGTCGATCTAACAGATTCTTGTCAAAAATATGATATCTATAACTACACTATTTTTCCAAAAATAAGGCTAACCTCCACTCTTACCTCACATGATCAACTGTGGACACTCTGTCATATCTTAGGGCATTCTTGAAGATCCACCAAAACATTTCTACTATGCATCGCTTCCATAAGAAGTTGAAAATCAAGGAAATATTATTTTTGTATTTCCTTGAGTTTTGGAATTGTCAGTTCATTGTATCCCCTAAGTCCCTGACAATCCCAGCTCATGATGCTCATCATGGATGAGACAGTGTCTCCTTTGGTACAATCTCTGGCGCGCCTAGCACCAATGGAACCATCCATAATAACATTTTCTCCTTGTCGTTTTATCCCCACTCCTTTCTCTGGACCTTTCTCGATCTCGATAGTTGATGCATCCACTCTTTCATCTCTTGGTAGTTCGGTTGTTTTTGTGGATTGTTGCAAAAGAATCCATATGAACGTTGTTTAGAGAGTTTTAGAGGCGTAGGATCATCGTTCTTCGTAGCCGTGATCTTTTCAACAGACTCCTGGTGGTCTGATCGGTGGTGTTCTTTGCTGTTTTTCGCCGTTCATTCGTTTTCTTTTCCTTTTAATCTGTAATCGAGGTGAGTGCGTGATCGTTTTTATGGGATTAGATTGTTAAGATATCGATGATTGATTTGTGATGATTATGACTGTGAATTCTGTGTGATTTGTGTGAATATCGTGTGAATTGTCGTGATCAAACTCGTGCGATGAAACGGAATCGAGTCGCGAGAGGATTTAACCCGATTTAGGTTTTCCCGAGGAGTGTCGATCAACACCTAGTGGTAGTGTCGATCGACACCACTTATTGCATTGTGAAATTTTGCATTAATTGTTGACTGTTGATTGATCGCGTAGTATTTGGCATTCTAATTCCCGTATCATGTAACCGGTAGACGGCATGATCGTTTCACTGAGTATTTGTGATAATACTCACACAACTCTTATTTCCATGTGTTGCAGGTAAAGGCAAAGTGTGATCGTGGAATCGAGGCGTAGGAAGAGGATGATAGGGTTTATGTTTTGTTGCTTAGTCTAGCGAACCGGTTGTGTTAGGTTGCTAGTAGATCATTCCTGAATTTGGATATTGATTTGTTATTGGATGTTTGGTTATTTTTTTATTGGATAATTGGTTTGAATGAGTTATTATTTCCGCAGTAGAATTGTTAAGTTAAAAAAAAAAAAAAGATCCTAGTTGTTTCACCATTCTTGGTGGATCTTTTCCCAGGCTTACCACCCTTCCTTTTAGCCCCGGAAGAGTCAACTTCATAGAAATCAGACCTTAAACCGTTTAACCAACGAAAATGGTTTGTTCTCATTGAAGAAGGGAACATCGTCACTTACAGTGTGAGATGCCTCAGGTTTCCATCGTTAATGGATGAACTGATCATTTCCTTTTCTTTAGATACTCTTCCTCTTGAGTCACTTGAATATACAACAATGTCATAATCATAAACATGTCCCTATCCTTTGTTGGTGTCTCTCGTAACTAGAGGAGGAGGTTCTAACCAGTGCCGTTCCAAGACTTGTAGGGGCTCAAGACGAGTTAAGAAAAAGAACCCTTTTCAAAAAAAAAATTTAATAGTTCTAAACAATAAAAATTGCTTAAAACAAAAAAAAATAAAATAAAATTTTAAAACAACAAAAAAACGTCTTAACGTTATACAAAAAAATAAGTCACATCATCTTTATTCTTTTCTTTGCTATGAATTCTTTCACCAAACTCTCATAATCGATTTGTCAAACCAACTTTCTCTCTGTAGATATGATAGCCAAGTCATTCAACCATTAAATCTGAAATCAAAAGAAGAAATAATTGATTGTTAGGGTTGACTTCAAGGAAGACGATGAATGGAGAAGCTCAAATTTGATTTCAATTTTGCTATTGCCGGTCGTTTTTTTTTTTTTTTTTTTTTTTGCAGGTTCGTTGATTGTTCAGTGACTGTGAGGAAAAAATAATTAGAATCCTAGGGTTAATTTAAATGGGTTCATAAATAACCAACAATAAAAAAAATGGAATCAATAGCATCTTTTCAGTTTTGAACTCGGATTCATAGGTTACATATGTGACTGACTTAAACCACTAGACTAGTACCAATTTTTGGTATTTTGGGGCCCTTAAAATTTATATATTATTCCGGGTTCTAAGGTCATTGTCTTTCTAATTGCACATAAGGCACGGGAACCTGGAGATTGATTTTTGTAAAGCAGGATTACTTTCAGCTTCCACCAACGATTGCTTTGCCCTGTCTTCTTTCACCAATTTATGGTCTCCATTGTTAACTAAGATATATTGATGGATCTGCTTGGTGACATCTTCTCCTATTCTTGGTCGTCCAGTGAAAGGATCAATGCCCATTTGGTCTTCTCTCAAAACACCATACACTTTCTCTTTGATTATGGTGAGAGGTGACAGGAGTTTATGAACCTCCCCTCTAGCTCTTCTCTCATTCTTTATCTCTTGAATCTTCGTCATAAGCACATGACATCTTTGAGCCTTTGACACTCATAACTTCGCTTCTGAACTCGTTCATAGTCAAAGTGTATCATAAAGGTTCCCATGATGGAAGATTGAACTCCTTTGATCTTCCTAGTGGCTTTGAGACATTGAAGTCTATTCTACACCTCACATATTACTAGTTTAGAGCCTTCTTTGTATCGTATGCCACATCTGTAACTCTGCCTAACTTTTCTCCAATCTAAGTGATAGCAGTAAATGTGCGTCTATTTATAGGGATTCCTCTCATTCGTACCCAGAGTGGTATGAATTTTAAGTAATACATCGGTGGGTTCTCAACCCATCTTTCCATTGTCAATGTCCACTCATTGTATATATGAACACCTTTCTCTAAAATTTCATCAGTTTGTACTCGTTTTTGAGTATGAATTGTAACCGCTCTTAGACATATCAAGTCCCCTAACCTTCCCTTACTTTTGTCAGGCATGTCGAGAATCAAACTAGCCATTCTCACACCTTCAGGGTATCAAACCATCCTTATCAAATTGTTTATGTTTTTCTCCAGTGAAGACAACTCTGGAAGGTCCAACATCTCTCAAGGACCAACGTGTTCGTCTCCCTCCGGATTCATCTTGGCCATCTCGCAATCCATCTCTGCTATCTCGCGATCGCCATCATCGATACAGACCAGAATTCTATTTACTTCCTTAAAAATTAGCGTTTGAAAACCTTGTAGAATCAAAGCCTAACTCACACCTTCTCCTCTAGAAAAAATTCACTTACTCTACATAATCCCAACCCAACACTACGCCATGTTGATGACTAATTACGTTTTGGAACCAACCAAGACGTATCACGTACCTCATTCACCTTATACTTTTTCCTCAATACTCTCTTCCACAAACTATCTTAATTATGTAGCAAACTCCATCCCACTTTTGCCAAAAGTGCCTTGTTCACTACAGCTAAAGTTTGTATTCCTAAACCACCGCCACTCTTAGGCTTACAAACCTTCTTCCAACTCAAAAGATGTTATTTCTTCTTATCCGGTTCACTACCCCGTAAAAAAATTTCAAAATCTTATCAAGACTTTTTAGCATCGACTTTGGCAAGGCAAATGTACTCATCGTATGTATCGGGATCGACGAAGGGATTGATCTGGTTAGATTAATACAACTTGCTAAGCTCAAACAACGTCTTTTCTATCATGCCAATCGTGAAGAGACTTTCTCAAGGATCTCCCTGAATGTGTCTTTATTAATTTTCTTCTATAGAATTGGCATACCCAAATATTTATCAAGATCTCGTGTTGACTGAATTGCACTTTCCTCACTAATAAACTTCTCCAAGTCCCTACTCACGTTGCTCGAGAAAAAGATTTTGAAATTCTCCTAAATTATCTATTGCCTATACGCCTTACAAAATCTTTCTAGCACACGTCGTAGTACTCAAATTTGCGACACACATGCTACCACAAACAATATAAAATCGTCAGCAAAACACATTTGAGAGAGCTTTGGTCCACCGCAAGATAAACTAATGGACTTCCACTCTTTCGAGACAATTGATAAATCAATGAAGTGGCATAGCCTTAGCAATTGATAAAACTTGATTAAGCTAGACCAATCAATTTCGAGATAACACCCTTCACCCGGAAGACGATAGCCTTAATAATAGTCTTAAATAACACGTTACATAGACTTATCGGTCAAAATTGAGTACTTTGTTCCAGTTTTCCCACCTTAGGGATTAAGACTACCAACACGTCATCCATTCGTGCACCAAGCTTTCCATTCTTATATAAACCCAAAACAAACTCCTGAATTGAATCCCCAACATCGTTCCAAGAGTCTTGATAAAAACTAGGTTGAAATCCATCCGGATCCGGGGCCTTACACTTACCCATACTTTGTATTGCACTCTCTACCTCCGTCGAAGAGAATTGTTTACCCAATTCATGAAGTTTTCATTGGTTAATCTCTCAGACCCATCTTGCGAATTTAGCAACTTTTAACTAGACATCAACAAATAGAGTACAACTTCTTGTAATAACCCACTCCCAAACTTTCAAGCTCCATCAGATCAGAGATCCATGTATTGTTATCATTCTTCAACATTTTAATTTGGGTCCGCTTTCTTTGAATGATGGTTGAAGTGAAAAACTTTGTATTCCGATCACCATACACGATATATTTCTCTTGTGATTTTTGAAACCAAATAATCTCCTCTTGTTCCAAAACAATCTCAAATTCTCTAATCAACCCTTCTTTATCCGTTAACAACTCATCCGTCTGATGTACATCAATTAGATCTTAGACCCTTTTGATTTCCTTTACCAATTTCTCCTTCTGAACCTGAACATCTCCAAACACCTCCTTATTTCATTTCCTTAGCGTCTCACAACCCTTTCAATGCTTCTGGTTTGTAAAGCACCAAACTCCAAGAGTTTACAATTATCTCCTTGAAACTTCCATGTCTAAGCCAAGCAACCTCAAATCTAAAAGGTCTCCTCCTCAGATCCCCTTGCTTCTCTGGAAACAAGCGAACCCATAACGGAGCTTGGTCTAAATAAAGGAAAGGTAGATGAGTGATTGATGCGTCTTGCCACTTCAACTTTGTTGTTGCATTACATAACACACGGTCAAGCCGTTTTGCAATGTATGTGCCCTCAATACGTCCTCTTCGCCAAGTAAATTTACTTCCTTTGAATCTCATATCTATGAGACACAAATCATTCATCCATTCACCAAAATAGAGATAATCAAAAGACAACCTCTTATTCCCTCCTGTTCTCTCTCATCTAAACGTATAATGGTATTGAAATCTCCTCCACAATCCCATTCACTATCAGTCTCAATTTATCCCATAAATGACTTCTACGGCTCATCGAAGGTGACGCGTACACCACTATGAGGTGTAAAATGTCCACACTCTCATCTATTGTTGCATATATATAGTGATCCGCCTTCCCTACAATTTTCACCGTCCCAATCCCGAACCTCCACAAGAGCCATAAGCCACCACATTGACCCAATGCATCCACGCAAAAACAGCCACCAAATCTCAAACAAAGCAAGAACATCGTATGAAATCTCTTCAACATGTACCAAATCGATTAACAAAAATTGAGTTTAGTCGCCTCCCGGCAATTCCAGAATAAAAAATTTATCATAACAATTATATTCTTCAATTGAACTACCGGGCAAGCTTGTTATGCAACCACCAATTCCATACCTCTCCCTCGTGGAAAATCTTGTTCATTTTGGTTCGTCAGTTTCGAAGGTCCCTGTTATCCCGATTAGAGCTGCTTCTTGCCATCGACACCACTTTGAACCACCCTCTCAGTTGAAACATTCTCTTCAATCTCTCTTGTAAACACTTCACCTTATTTGTCTGCACCATCTATCTCAACCCGCAGGCGCTTGCCAGACGCCGACAGTTCCATTTCATTGCGTGAAGGGCCAAAAATAAATCCTCTTGTGGGGTGATTATTTTTAGGCTTCTGGCAAGGCCATAAGAGTAGCAGACTTTAACGTTCCAACTCTTCTCTCTTTTTAATCTCCTTTGGCTCCAACTTTCAAATTTCCTAAATCTTCTCTCAGTCCCCAAATTATCTCCCATGCAATCTTCTTTCCCTCTCCATTCGGGATCACATTAATCTCATTCTCCTTGTATCCTTCATTCACCAGAACAACTTTATGTAATTCATGCTCGTTAATATCCTCTCGCTATCTCCCAAAGCTATTGGAAAAGGAAACATTACCCATTCCCTTAATTTGCAGGATTTCTTTGAGATGACAACCAGGGTCTCCCCCTGAGCCTCCTGCCACAAAAGTGACATGTCGTGTTGGAGTTCCTGATGTATGTTGTGCTATACGACCAGTATATGTCCATTCGCCGCCTGACTTTGTCCCTGCAGCCTAATCTCTCTACTGGACTGCTCTGCCTCTGCCATCCTCGCATGAACTCCCTTAGGGCAGGAGTGTACCATATGTCCGTTAATCGCACAACTCGAACAATTCATCGTAAGCCCTTTATACAACACATAATATCTCTCACCATTAATCATTATCGATCCCTTCAAAGGCTGATGTAAGTTCACCTCAACACATACTCTAGCAAACCTTGTCCTCTCAAAATTCAAGGTCATCGAGTCCACCCGAAACAGTGTACCCAACCCCTTAGCTATGTGATATACTCCATATTTTACCTATATTACTATCTATTTTAATAAGATTTACACCAAAGAGGTAGTTTTCCTCATATTTGTAGTTTTAGAGTCTTAACAAGGAAAATTATCACAAAAAAAAAAGCAAAAAGATCTTAAAGAGGTGTATTCTAAGGTACAACAAGTTTATCAAGCCAAATACTTAGTCCAAGCCAAGGGTTTTATAAGATATCACATTTTACCACGTTGGACAGATTCAAAAAAAACCAAATTCAACAATTTCATCAACAACAGTGACATTGGTTACTCGTAGTAGTACTCAAATAGAGAGTTTCAAAATATAACAAAAACCCCAAATTAAACAAGTTCAAAAACAATGATATACATGGAGCTGTGAGCAAGAAGATATGCATGATTTACTGAAGACATGTCAAACTACCTTTGGTGGAGGATCTCGCTTTGTACTTCGATATAGAGAAAAATCTTCTAATCCTTACTCTTAAATTCAAGTTTATTTATCATGAATTCAATGTCCCTTTGCTGTTTTAGTGCACCTTGCTTGAGTAATTCACTTGTCAGGTTGTAGGTTTTCAATGAGTTTCATAATTCAATAATTGATTGATCATTGTGTAGGGATATCAATAGAATCTTCATATGTACTCTCATTTTATGCATAATTGCTTTACCGTACATCTAGCAATATGATCCTAGGTTAATACAGATTCCTGATATACCTAATATTTTACCTATTTTACTACCTATTTTAAATCATTTCTTAAGTATTTTAATAAGGTTTTACACCAAAGAGGTAGTTTTTCCTCGTATTTGTAGTTTCAATGTGTTAACAGGGAAAATCATCAAAATGGAGCAAAAAGAACATAAAGAGGTATATTCTAAGCTACAGCAAGTTTATCAAGCCAAAGACTTAGTCCAAGCCACGAAATTCTCAAGATATCACACTTTGCCGATTTGGAAAGAAGCGATGAATCCAACGTTTTGCTACGTACGGACAACCAAATTAACTTAGATTTTGAAGAACGATGGCTACATTTAAAGCTCTTTGAGTCAGCTTTCTAATGAAGTTGAAAGTATCTTATTTGGAGCTGTGAGCTAGAAGATACGCTGGATTTATTGAAGACATGTCAAACTGCCTCGAAGATGAAGAAGGTGCAAAATGGAGTCAAACTTTGATGGACCTTAAGGCCGATGTTCCTGGAAATTCTTAGCCCAAATTGGAGTCTTATTAAAGCCCATCATGAAGATAAAGCAGTTTCGACCGAAAATACGTTTTTGTCCATGGAGAACCCTATGAGACCTTAACACTATAAATACTTGTTTTTAGCCACTTGTTTAGGGTGTGCCGAAATTTATAAACACTCTTCACCCATAGAGAACAGCAGCCACGCCTCCTTTGGAGGATTGATCATAGAGTTTGTTCTAGGAGCTTTGGTGGATGATCTCGCTTTGTACTTCGCTATAGAGAAGAATCTTCTTATCCCTACTCTTTTAATAAAGTTTATCATCATGTTTTCTTCTATCTCTTGCTGTTTTTTGTGCACTATGTCCGAGTAATTCACTTGTTAAGTTTTAGGCTTTCAATGAGTTTCATAATTTGATAATTGATTGATGATTGTTTAGGGATAATAATAGAATCTTCATCTTTACTTGTACTCTATGCAGTATTGCTTTACCGCACATTTAGCGATTTGATCTTAGGTTGATATAGATTCCAAAAGCTTTTATATTAACTAACATTCCAAAAGTTTAGTTAAGGAGTTCGGTGAACAATATCATAACCCGTACTTTTCTTGCATATTTTCACCTTGTAATAACCACGCGAAAGCCGAGTCTATTAGGGTGATGAAATATAGTAGTCGGAGCCACGAAAGTAGAATGATTATACCTTCGAGTTATGAGTTCTAGATGGTGAGGTATATCCTAAGGTCCTTAGATTAAATCAATCATTATTGTTGCATGATTCTCTATGATTTCCTAAGTCCTAACGCTTTTCTCTTATTGATTTTAGTTTATTTAATATTTGCATTCGTGTTAATTCACAATCACCCAAAATGACAAACATATTTTGTTCTAGCTTTATTTTATTCATTACAATTCGTAGTGTGGTTAACAAGTCCTCGTGGAATTCAATTCCTTATCTGTACTAAATGTGATTGTTGTGCACTTGCAGGAAGTTGGATTAAGTGGTAAAACTTAAACCACCATCAATTCCAAAAGCTTTTATATTGCCTGAACTAGTATTTAATGAGCTATGCATCTTAACAATTCGAAAGGTAAGTTAAGGAGTTTAGTGAACTTCATCAGAACTTGATTTTTTTCCTGCATGTTTTCACTTTGTAATAACTATTGAAAGTTGAGTCTATTACGGTGATTAAACATATTGATTGGAGCCACGAAAGTTCAAAAAAATATACCTTAATGTTTCCAAGTTCTAGATAGTCTCGTATATCTAAAATCCCTAGATTAAATCAATCGTTACTGTTGCAAGATTCTCTGTGAATTTCCTAAGTCCTAACACTTTTCTCTTATTGATTTACCTTTAAATTTACTTTCTTTCCTTTCTAATCCAAAAACCAAATCATATATTGTCTTAGCTTAATTGCATCTCATAAATTCGTAATGTATCATCTTTGCAGTCCTCAGTGGTTCGACCCCAAAATATTATTGCGTTTGCATGTGCAAGTCTTATCTATAATTATAAATTTAATGCTTGCATAAAGAATCCCTATCAAGTTTTTGGCGCCGTTGTCGGGGACTGATTTGTTACCTACGCGTTTCGGTTCATATTAAGTGTAAGATTTGCTTTTTCAATTTTGTCTTTAATTTTTTTTCAATTTTCAATTTTATATTTGAGTGTTTCAGAGAGTCATCAATGGAACACTGCAACCACTATCCAAGGAGAATGTCGATCCCTTACTGCCATGAGACCATTGGGAATTATTCCCCTATGCCTTACGAGTTCAATCGATCATCAAACTCCAACAATACTCGGTACAATGCTCATATGTACCAACACAAACATTAGGAGGCTTATGAACGTGAGGAGGAACATCAATGTCGTCACTATGAAGCTTTTGTGTGTCACTTCATGGAAGAAATATAAAATTCAGCCGTAAGGTTGATGGAAAAATGAAAAGTTGTAGTTGAGCTTTTAAGGTGAAACTAGATGCTCTTGCTAATCAAGTTCACAACAAGATTCTCACCAAAAAAAATTTTAAGAGAGTCTACAATGAAGGGTTAAATGAAAAACCACTCGAGAAAGTCGTCGAAATCGGAAAGTTTGTTGTTCCTTGTTCTATCAATGGAGTTAAGTTCAAGGATTCTTTGTGTGATGAAGGAGTTGACGTTAACATCATGTCTAAAAGAATAGCTAAGAATTTAGGGATTAAGGTGTTAAAGCCTTTCAAATGTCCCATGTCGCATCAAGATGCTTCTTCTACAATCTCACATGGTTTTGTTGCGGATCTAGTAGTTGAACTTGGAGACTATGATATTAAAACAAGCTTTCAACCAAATCTCTTTCTCTAAATTCAACGAAGGAGTGTTCTACCCGGCTCTACAAGGTACTTCCATAATGGAGGTTAAGGACATACAAAGACAAGCTCTTCGAGAAGACAAAACGAGCATCATAATTATGAAGTCGGATGAGATGTTCGACCAAAGAGAGGAGCTTAGAACAAGCTCCCACGTTCTGGACATTAAGGATGACCCTCCCAAACCTTTGTTTCTTGGTTCACCGATCCATGAAGATGATAGAGAATTTGTGGATTCCACAAATCATCAAATCTATCCCTCCAAATTCGACAAAGGAGTGTTCTATTCGGTTTTCCAAGGTAAGGTTTCTTTTTTTATGAATATGTATACTAATGAAACTTTTGACATTGTTCCAGGAGATAAAAGAGATGCCACAAAAGAGTTTCAAGACGCCAAAATTCCAGCCTCCCCAACCATACATAAGGATGTTGTCAAACCGACACAGTCAAAAGGCGAAGAAACTCCAAGTGTTGCAAATTCGAATTTAGTTCCTATGGAATGTAAAGAAGATGTTATTCAACTCAAAAAGTCCACAAATATCCTCTCTAATATCAGATCAAGAATACTGAATACCCATGTATTTAAAGGAGAGAGGTGAAGAATTTCGAAGAAAAAGTCAACAATTTAGTGAATTTTTTTCTCGATGAGATTGTTCTTTGTTGAAACCACCAAGATGCTAATAGATGGAGCCTCAAACCATCCGGTCTAGAATGTGTAGAAGCTAAAGAAACTCAATTTTCTTTAGTGGAACCATCCCACACTTAAAAAGAAAAGAGTCGAGCTAAAAGACTTAAAAACAAACGCTTTATGAGAGGCAAACACATTGTTTTCATTATGATTTTAATTTTCAAACCCTTACTACACAATGATTTATCTAATTATGATTTTTTAAGGTTTTTAGAAAAAAATATCAAAATACAAACAATGTGTTTTTTAAGAAGAAAGAAGAGAAGGAGGTAGAACAAAACTTGTTCCGGTTCACACCATAAACGGATAATTATATTAACCCAAAAAAATCTGGAAACCTAAGGACGAATAGAAAACAGCCATACGAAGCTATAGGAAAAAAAGAACGAACCTATAGGAAAAAGAAAAATGTAATTTGCTATTACGGTTTGAAAGTTATTACTATTTTTCCAAGACCAACAAAGGAAGAAACAAAACTACAAGGAGTCGACTTCAAACTTCTTTTCACAATGAAGCACTAGGAACCTAAAGACAATCTTCATACTGTTGGAAAGATTTAGGTCTCAAAATTTCGGGGCATCTCTCTGATCTAAAATTAGAGGTCTGCAGAAAGGGAAAACACAATCACAAGATGGGACAGCATTTGGACCGCCCAATCTCAGGTCTGGTGTTTCGCGTCCCAGACACCTGGCACGCGGATCCGTATGTTGTCTGAGCTTTCCATGTTCGTGAATTATCCCGCGTCCCCTAACTCATCTCGCGTCCCTTGACCTATCATGTGCCCCGAATCCATCACGCCCCGTCCCTTTCCACACCTTCTGGTCTAGACCATAACCAGCCTAGCTCGAGTCACGGTTTGAACCATCGAGCCAACCACCTAACCACGGTTTGTAAACCAAAATTTTTTCATAATTTTCTCTTTTGTTTATTTTAAAACCAGTTTTCACTCTTTATTACAAATTTTTAACATCAAAATTGTTTTTTTCAATTTGCAATTTGATCTTTTAATCTACATGCTTAATTAAAATCCTTATTGAATAGATTACTTGATTCTTCAAACTTTGCATTATGAATTTGAATTTTTGTGAACTAGCAATTTTAAGCATTTAAAATTCATTATTGGATTTATTTTGCTTTTTATACGCTATTTTTCTTTCCTTTGGACTTTGAACTCAATATACATGTAACAAGTACTTAGCTCCAAGATGCATTTAACAAGTGATTTGAAGTGTTTTTGCTAGGATAATTTGTACTTAGGCAGGATTCGCCTAATTTTCTTTTGTTGTGGACGCACAATTCAATCGTATTAAGCATAAGATGTGAAAGAAAAGAAGAGAAGATGAAAATACAAGCCTTGGTTATGATTAATAAGGGTAATAATATGGTACTTTTCAATTAATAAGATAGTTTGCCTGGGCGAATTTGAAAATTTACGATCTTACCTCACAAACAGACAACGTAAAACACTTTTATGGGACCTCGACCAAACCACTTGAGAGAAATACATCATACTTCACCACCTATCCTAATTGGGTTTGTTTTATTATGAAACAACCAAGTTTTTTTTATAATTAATCTGAATTAATAATTCTATAACAAACCAGCGGAACACATAAACCAATCCAAACCAATAAATCCAATAATCAATTAAATAAACATAATCAATTTTCAGAATTCGACAAAACAACTTAACATTTGTAGCAACCTAAACACCATGTTCTACTAAAAATGAAAAACATAATAACAATCATAATCATCATTTTCTTACGCCATGATTTCGCGACACACTTGCCCTTTACCTGCATCACATAAGAAAAAGAGATGCGTAAGTATTTAACAAATAAATAGTAAGACGGTCCTCCCGTCTACTGACTATACACATAGCCAAAACGAAACAACACTCTAAAACAATCAGTTTAACAAGTTCATCACATAACAAAATCACGATTTTTACAATCGAATCACATCTTTGTGTCGATCGACACTACCACTAAGTGTCGATCAATACTCAACTCAACATGGTGTCGATCGACAGTACCACTAGGTGTCGATCGACACTTGACTCAACTGGGTGTTGATCAACACATTCACAGTCTCAATCGACACCGACAGCAGAAGGCCAAAAACCTAGCCATCTCCACTCTGGTTTCAATTTGATCCGCAGTTGAGTCTATCATGAGATCAATACAACACCAAAACACAACATCGAATACAGAAAAATGCATAGAAATTACAACATATCATCATCTAAAACAAAATACACAATAAATCACCGAACCTACCATTTCGTTACCTAGATAAGTCACGGTCGCACACTCACCTTAAGTTTTTGGAAAGGATTGAGATAAATACAAAGTACATATTTGATCACCCACCAATCCTACTGATTCCACGCTAGAATCGCCAAGAAAACCCTGAACAACGACCCCTTAGCCTCAAATGATAAAAATCAAGCCTAAACCCTTTTTGATCAACTCTCTCAATCTCTATTTCACTTCTCGAAAAACACATTTTTCTCTGATGAAAAATGGTTGCTCAACGCACATGAAACTTATAAACGAGCTTCTACATTTCCGTAACCTAAACCAAGCAAAAATCGACAATTAAAATCGAACCAATCGGTTCAGCAGAGCATGGTGTCGATCGACACCCCTCAGTGGTGTCAATCGACACTCCTTAGTATTTACCAATTCTAGGTTGTGGTCATTATAACTCTCCCCCAGTACTCTAGATTCGACCTCGAATCCCACAAAACCATCTACTAAGACCATAGTCCTTGTGGGGGTCGAAACCAACACAATTAAACTTGTAAGAGTTCGTGTAGAGGAAAAGAGAGATCTCTAGGGTAAGCTAGGGTTCAAGAGATGAATAGTAGACTTTGTTATTGATGTCAAAGCTTTAGTACAAGTTTCGTATGAGAAATTGTGGATCCCCTTTACAAGAGATGTTTACAAGTATTTATAGTCTATGCTAAGTCGGCCTAGCCTCCTAGGTCTTCGCAGAGTCGGTTGCGCTAATGCAGGCTTCGTATCTGGACCAGGCCATCTTGGTGCTGTTGGGCCGAAGCTGCTGTCGCTCGCGAGGCCGAAGCTGCTGTCGCTCGCGAGGCCGAAGCTGCTGTCGCTCGCGAGGCCGAAGCTGCTGTCGCTCGCGAGGCCGAAGCTGCTGTCGCTCACAGCATGGAGAGCATGTGCTCGCTCACAGCGTGGAGAGCCTGTGGTCGGCCCGTGCTGGAGAGCACGTGGTCGGCGAGCCCGTGCTGGAGAGCACGTGATCGGCACATGGTGGCGAGCCCGTGCTCGGCCTATGGTGGCGAGCCCGTGCTCGGCCAAGGAGTGGCGAGCCCATGGTCGGCTCCTGAGGGTGAAGCCGTGGTCGACACTGTCTGGTCCCAATCCATTCCGGTTTCACCTAGGCTCGTTCCGCTGCCACATGCTTCGCTTCGCAGGAAGACTTAGGTGCCGTTATGCCTTCTTCGTTGAGAGTCTGGAGGGTCATTTTCTGTAACCGTTCGTCTTTGAATGTTAACGTTGAGTGGGTGGAAAACGACCCCAACAGTTAGCCCCCCAGCTCGGTAGTGTTAGAGCTAATAGTGCCGAGTTAAAGGATGTGTTGTGTATCAGCGTTAACGTTTGAAGTCGAAGTGTTCGCCCACTTTTTCTGCAGTATGCTTAAATACACATCTTGTTCAATATTCCCCCTCAAGTTCATACAGCAACGTGAAGCATGAACTTGGAAGACACAAGATGGTGGCCTCGTTAAAACCTTAGTAGGGAAAACCCTTTGGGACAAAACCACTACTTAAGGGAAAAGAGTGCCACGCATAATGACGAGGGGATTTGAACAAGGAACTTGGTCCTTCGGGGATCACTTGCCATTGCTTGGCCTCAGTCCATCTTTTTCGGGTTTAGCTAAGGCTTCTCCTCGGGTTTGCTCCATGTCTTTAAAATTCTGACCTCGGCTTCTCTTTGCATGTTGCTCATGAATGAAGCTTGCTCTTGGTCAATCGCTCATGAATGAGGCTTTGTTTGCTCATGAATGAGGCTCTGTTTGCTCATGAATGAGGCTACGCTTGCTCATGAATGAGGCTTCGCTTGCTCATAAATGAGGCTTCGTTTGCTCATAAATGAGGCTTCGTTTGCTCATAAATGAGGCTTTGTTAAGAAGAGAAAACGAAAATGCGCTCACGCTTCTCATCTGCCAACGTTGCTGTTGGGCTTTGCAGAATGGTGTTGTTCTCTAGACACGTCTGTCCGAGAACGAGTCCACCTTGATTTTGACCAGAGTGCATCCTGGGTTTCCGAATGACACGTTCAGGGTATAGGCCGAACGGAGGTCATCAGCAGCTGCATTACCAACGACGTTTGTTGGGTTTCAGAGTGTTCAGGTGGGTACATCCGCCCCAGTACTGAACACTGGTATTTATATAGCGCACTTGAATCCGTTGTGGATGTCATTGTGTTCGTATTTCCACACTATTGCTGTGGCCAGCAACAATAGATGCAGAACGACTCTACTCGATTAAAGCTTTGATCAGTCCATAAAGGACAAGCTGTTCCCGTGATGAGGTTTGTGTCGAGTGTTTATGGTTTTTGACGATGATGCTGTCAATGATGTTGTGAAGGAGTGGCGTACGGGTACCCCACTCCCCCCCCCCTTTTAGACGAAAGAGGGAACTGAAGTCGTCTAAAGACTGGTGAAAACACTCACTCCCCCCCCCCCTAAGGCGGAGGAGATCATGTGAGCTCGTCCGGAACGAGGCTAAGTGAAGAGTAGAATCCCCCCCCCTTTTGGATGGAGGGGGGCAACTGAACCTATCCGAAGACAGGCTGCCTACGTACCCTTTGCAGGGATCAAGTCGCCTCGTAGTTCATAGGAAGAGCGTCTAAGAGGGTGGTGGCGTCGCAGCGGACTGGGTGGGATCGACCGCTGGCTTGGTTTTCCCGCCCCTCCTAGCGCAAACTTCTTCTTCGCTTCGAGCGAAGTCTGCAGCGCGGTGGAGAGCGTCCTGGATGGTCGCGGGTGGATTGACAGTCAATTCCTGCCAGAATGGAGAAGGGCAGCGGAGTGCTCCTCTCAAGGCCTCCAGCGCGGATGTGTTGGTGATACCGTCTACCTTTGACAGTGTATGCTTGAATCTTGTCACGAAAGACCGCAGGCTTTCATTCTCACCCTGTTTGTTCGTCCACAGCTCCGCATCATAGATCTTTCCTTCGGCGAAGATGTTGTAATGCTGCACAAACATCTCTGAGAATTGATGGAAGGTGTGGACTGAATTCTTCTCCAGCTTGTAGAACCACTGGAGGGCAGGCCCTTTGAGGCTCTCTACGAACAGTTTGCAGTAGCCAACGTCTTTCTCGGCTACTGTGAAGTTTGCCCTTCCTAAGGCGACTTCGAATTCCATCAGATGGATAGCAGGGTCAGTGGTTCCTTCATAGATTGGAAGCTTGATTTTTCCGGGGTCGGAGATTGGAGTTCTCGCGACCCTCTCAGCGAAGGGTGTGTTCCGTGCTTTCTCGAGCACAGAGGCGATCCCAGGAGCCTTCGCCGTGCTCTGGTACATCTGTAGTTGGGTAGCCTTTAGGTCAGAGGCAACCTGGTCTAACTGGGCTTTTAGCGCAGCGACCTCTCCATCTCAGAAGCCTTGCGGAGCCCTGCGCTCTTGTTCCCTCCTGTAGAGCTCTGCTATGATCGCATCTCCTTCTTCTGCGGCCATAGCATGGTCAACTTCTAGGTCGACTCGGGCACGTCTTCGAGGAGGCAGATCCTCATCTGATTCTCCAATCATGCGCTCGGGAGTTAGATCGGATTCCCGACGAGGCGGTGGTGGAGGCAAATCCTCTGGATCTGTGCGAGCAGCCCGAGGTGGTAGCTCCTCGTGTCGAACCCTCCGATTGGTTCGAGGCGTGGCGAAGCTGAGGCGTGTCGGACGGACACGGGACCTCCTGCGCTTCCTTCTCTTGAGAGATTGCAGCTCGCTCGCTGTATCTTCAGTTTTCTTCATCAGAGTCTCAAGCATCTGCTTGATCTCCGCGAGATCCGCTGGGTGGTTAGCGGCGCGAGGCGCGGTGTTCTCCATGGAGTTGTTTCTTTCCTCGTCGTGCTGGTGAGACGAAGATCCTTCGTTGCTCGTGGCGTTGCTTGACATCTTCGTAGGTCGTCTGAGAACCTAGCTCTTCTTGTGTCAGACAATCTCTAAGGTCCCCTTAGTCGGCGCCAAATTGTGGGGGTCGAAACCAACACAATTAAACTTGTAAGAGTTCGTGTAGAGGAAAAGAGAGATCTCTAGGGTAAGCTAGGGTTCAAGAGATGAATAGTAGACTTTGTTATTGATGTCAAAGCTTTAGTACAAGTTTCGTATGAGAAATTGTGGATCCCCTTTACAAGAGATGTTTACAAGTATTTATAGTCTATGCTAAGTCGGCCTAGCCTCCTAGGTCTTCGCAGAGTCGGTTGCGCTAATGCAGGCTTCGTATCTGGACCAGGCCATCTTGGTGCTGTTGGGCCGAAGCTGCTGTCGCTCGCGAGGCCGAAGCTGTTGTCGCTCGCGAGGCCGAAGCTGCTGTCGCTCGCGAGGCCGAAGCTGCTGTCGCTCGCGAGGCCGAAGCTGCTGTCGCTCACAGTATGGAGAGCCTGTGCTCGCTCACAGCGTGGAGAGCCTGTGGTCGGCCCGTGCTGGAGAGCACGTGGTCGGCGAGCCCGTGCTGGAGAGCACGTGATAGGCACATGGTGGCGAGCCCGTGCTCGGCCTATGGTGGCGAGCCCGTGCTCGGCCAAGGAGTGGCGAGCCCATGGTCGGCTCCTGAGGGTGAAGCCGTGGTCGACACTGTCTGGTCCCAATCCATTCCGGTTTCACCTAGGCTCGTTCCGCTGCCACATGCTTCGCTTCGCAGGAAGACTTAGGTGCCGTTATGCCTTCTTCGTTGAGAGTCTGGAGGGTCATTTTTTGTAACCGTTCGTCTTTGAATGTTAACGTTGAGTGGGTGGAAAACGACCCCAACAGTCCTAACCCAACCCGGTCAACGACACATGAGATCCTCACTTGATCTTAGAGGCTCATATCTAATTTCATGTCGGGATGAATATGAGTAATCAATGGTTGATCATGGCATAAGCATGCAACTGCAGTTAGACCTCAGAGTTAGGTAATGTGATTCCGAGTAAGACTGAGTGGTGAGTCGCAGAGTGCGATGTGTGTTAGCTAGTGGATGCTGAGTGGCGGAATCCGAGTAGATGGATGTAGAGTTTGCCCATTCTAAAGTGGAAGTGAGATAAGGGTTACGATGGATGAAGGGTTATTAGGCGAGTATACCGGACCCAAGTGGGGGGAGATGAGCACTTGTGGTGCAATTTTTGTTCCGTGTCTCGAAGGTGAACGTGAAGGAGGTTTGGGAGCGGCATAGGATTTATGCCAATCAAAGGAATGGTTGTGGATTTCGCGGTTGGAAATAAAGGGTATTCCCATATGGCAATGCTGCGAGGTCATGGGTCCGTATTCCCATAGGTGTTCTTGTGCCGAGATTGAGGATGGGCATGTGTGCTTCAGAGGATTTGGTGGCTAAGTTTCTGGTGGAACTTTAGCCAGATTTGTCGATGGCGGCAAGACCTTGGAAGATTCTCGAGGGGAGAATTAGGTTGCTGCATCTGAGGAATTTTTCCTCTGTTGAGAATGTTGATAGGGTTGTGTATGTGGGCGCCGAGTCTAGGGTTGATATGGCGTTTGAAAACTTAGTTCAGACGACCCTAGTAAGGATGTAGCATCTTTGGTCATGCAAGTTCTTGGTTGATTGTTGCACGATCAATTGATCCAATTTTGGGTCTACGGTTGGTTGTGCATGTTCTTGTTTGATTGTTGCGCAATCAATTCAGTAGACCTAGTTCGGATTTGTAAACGTGGCATTATGGATGTTTTTGGGCGAAACTGGTCGGGTAATGGACAGTGTTGGAAGATGAGGAATTCTCCAGAGGGATGAGGAATTCCCACAGTACTTGTTGGGAGATGAGGAATTCTTCAGAGTGATAAGGAATTCTTGTGGTACTTGTTAGGATGAGGAATTCCCATATTACTTTTTAGGAGATGAGGAATTCTCCAGAGGGATGAGGAATTCTCGGGGTACTTGTTGGGATTAGGAATTCCCAAAGTACTTGTTGGGAAATAAGGAATTCTCAAGAGGGATGAGGAATTCCCAGAGTACTTGTTGGGAGATGAGGAATTCTCCAGAGGGATGAGTATTTCCAAGAGGGATATTAAGGGATGAGTATTTTTCTAGAGGGATGAGTACTTCCCAGAGGATTAGTAGGAAATGACTATTTCTCCAGAGGGATGAGAAATTTCCTTGAGTGTTATTAGGAGATAGGGATTTCTCCAGAGGAATGAGAGTTCTACCTGAGTGTTATTGGGAGATAGAGGATTTCTCCAAAGGGATTATGATTTTTTTTTCCTGAATTTCATTGGGGGATGAGTAATTTCCCATGTGCAGTTAGCTCAAGGGAAGTGTTCCTAAGAGCAAGAAGGTGGTAAAGATGTGTGCAGACGTTACTGATGTCTGGTAATGCTAGTAAGCATAAGACGGGTTGGGAACCGTGAAGATCGAGAGTGATGATCTAATTTTGGGTTAACCGGGTTGGGTCAGGAGTTGGTATTGTAGACGATTTGTGAGGTTTGGGTGATGACCTCGGGTGTGGCTGACTAGGTTAGGTTAGAAGTATGGTATGGGGTTGACGATAGTGAGTCATGAAGTTGGGTCGTGGTGGCCAGTGCGTTAGGATTTCAGGTCGAATCCAGAGTAGTGGAGAAGAATTGTAAAACCGAAACCAAATTTTGGTAATTTGGACGAGGTGTCGATCGAGACCTAGGTGGGTGTCGATCGACACCATGTTTTTGGTTGGTTTTTGGTTTGAGTTAATTTGTTCGGTTTGATGCGTTTTAGGGTTGGAAACCCTAGGCTTCGTATAAAAGCTCCATTGTCGTGTTGCAGCCGTTTTGAGAGTAAAAGGAAAGGTTTTGAGAAAAGAAAAAGAGAAAATGTAATTTTGTGTGTATAGATTGAGAGGAAAGAGAAGGCCGTTTCGGATGTTCTGGTAGAACAGAGGAACGAACGATCGAGTCAAGCCGGATCGGCGAGATTTTTCTTTCGGATTTCGATCAGTCTTTTTGAGAAACGTTTTCCCGATGTTTGAGAAGGAATCGGGCGACAATCTAGATACCTTTGGAAAGCTTGTTGGTTTTGTTTTCAGATTAGGTTTCCGATCTGAATTCTTAGGTAAGCTTCGATCTCTATGATCGTTTTAATATAGTGCGTCGTTCTGGTTTCTGGAAATCGAAATTAGGGTTTTGGGGAAACTCTAGTTGTGTGTTCTAAGTAATTGAGGAAGTGTTTGTCGGTGTTTTCGGGTAAGATCAGAGGCTATGAGGTCGTTCATTTCGTGTTCTTAGCCTTGTCTTTCGTTGTATCGAGGTGAGTGCGTGATCGTGGTTATGGGTAATCAATGTTAGGTTATCGAGTTATTGATTTATGTTGGAACTGCTATTGTTTTGATTGTTGTTCTGTGATTTTCGTGTGATTATTGTGATATTCGTCGTGATCTTGGGTTGTATGATGAAACAGACACCCTGTTGAAATTGATGATTTTTGTGTTTGGTGTGCCGATCGACACTGAGTTGCAGAATACAGATTGTTGTTGTATGTTCTTATTATGGTAATTCTAACGTAGTGAATTGTTGGTTGATTATTCTTATTTTGGTGATTTGAACGTTGTGAATTGTTGTTTGAATGTGTAGTAATTGACATTGTTATCCTTATTATATAACCGGTAGACAGGATGACCGTCTCACTAAGTATATGCAAAAATACTCACGCAACTCGTTTTTCCATGTGTTGCAAGTAAAAGTTTGAGATCGTGGAATCATGGTTGGGACGAGAGGATGATTAAGATCTCTAGATGATGTGATATGTGGTGGTGTTGTAGAACCCGATTTAAGTTGGTAGAATTGTTGGAATTGGTTTATTATGTCTTCCGCGTGTTTATGAATTGAAAATTAATTTGTAGTTAATTGTTTTTAAAAAAAAACTTGGTTGTTTCACCAATAATGATAGAGGATTCAATCCGTAGACAAGTTCAAAAGGTGAAAACTTAGAAACAGAGAGAGTAGCACGATTTTATGAGAATTCAATTAAACATATCCATTCTAACCAGGTTGTCATATTTTTACCAAGTGTAGCATGAAGGAGTGTAGAAAGTGTGTGATTTACTACCTCAGTTTGGCCATCTGTTTGAGAATGGCAAGTGGTAGAAAACAATAGTTTAGTACCTAGCTTCTTCCAAAGTGTCCTCTAGAAGTGACCAAGGAACTTAGTGTCCCTGTCCGACACAATGGTCCTCGAAGTTCCATGCAACCGCACCACCTCCTTAGAGAATAGATTAGCAATATGTGTGGCATCATTGGTCTTGTTAAAATGAGTCATCTTCGAGAATCTGTCTACTACCACGAAGATAGAGTCCTGGTGCTCGATCTTTGGTAATCCTAGCACAAAAACCATAGAAATGTTTGCCCAAGGGGTGTTAGGTATAGGTAAAGGTAAATAAAGACCAAGAGGATGTGACCTGGATTTTACTTTGTGGCATTGTACACTTCTTGAACAGAATCTGTCAACATATTTCTTCAAGTAAGGCCAATAGAAACCATGGCTAATGTTTTGTCGACACTTAAATGCCCCATTAGAGCTTCTCATATGCTTCACTAAGCACTAGCTCTCTCATAGATCCATGGCAAATCGTAGAAGGTGTAGGCCAGTCTCTTATCACTTTAATCTTCTCCTCATCTACTTGTTGTCCTTGTCCACTTAACACAAATCCTAGGAAAACAAGTTGGTTAGTACAAAATAAACAATTCTTGAGGTTAGCATAGAGGCCTTCTTTTCGAAGTGATTTAAGCACTAGTTCGAGATACTGAAGATGGTCAGCGAGGTTCTTACTATATATAAGTATATCATCAAAGTAAACATCCACAAATTTACTTATGATTTCACGTGTAACCTGGTTCATCAAGCGCATGAAGGTGCTTGGTGCATTAGTTAGGCATAACTAGCCATTCGTATAAGCCTTGTTTTGTCTTGAATGCAGTTTTCCACTCATCTCTTTCTCGTATTCTGACTTGGTGATAACCACTTTTCAAATCCAATTTTGAAAAGATGGTGGCACCACTCAACTCATCTAACATGTCATCGAGTCGTGGAATTGGATGTCGATATTTGATAGTGATGTTGTTAATATATTAACTTGTTGTTAATAGCTCTGCAATCGACACACATTAGCCATGTTTCATCCTTCTTTGGCACTAAGAGGACCGAAACTGCACAAGGGCTAAGGCTCTCCCTGATGTATCCCTTATCCATCAAATATGTGACTTGCTTTTCTCAGTCCTTACTCTCTTCAGGATTCATACGATAAGCTGGTTTGTTAGGCAACGCAGAACCTGGCACAAGGTATATTTGGTGATTATTGCCTCTTAGGGGTGGTAATCCTGGTGGTTATCTTTGGGAAAACGTCCCTAAACTGATCTAACATGGTCTGGAATTCTGGTGCTAAAACTAGCTCCTTAAAACATGTGCTCAAACAATCTTTGAAAACCATTAGTAACATAGTGCCTTTAGCACTCTTAACACGGTTTAAATCTCCTGAAGTAATGTACAAACTTGATTTACTAGACTTAGACTCATTGTTCTTCCTACTTTGAAGTTCATGAACCTCAGATGGACTTAGAGGAGCCAAGTTGTACTTACGATCATTGAAAGTGAAACTATATTAGTTTGTACGCCCATTATGTGTAGTGGGTCGATCAAATTGCCAAGGTCTGCCAAGTAGTAGATGTCCTGCTTGCATTGGTACCACATCGCAAAGCACTTCATCTTGGTACTTACCAATGCTAAAGGGCATTGTAGCTTACTCTGTCACCTTGAGCTCAGTTGTGTCGTTGAGCCATTGAATCTTATAGAGCCTATGATGTTTATTTGTCTCCAATCCTAGCTTATCCATCATAAACTTACTAGAAACGTTAGTACATGATCCTCCATCGAAAACAAGATTACATACCTTATTGTTTATCGTACAACGAGTGTGAAACAAATTCTCCCTTTGTACTTTCTCCTCAAGTTGCACTAGAACACTTAGGACTCGTCTTGTGACCAAGAGATCTCCATGGTCTGGATACTCTACATCTTCAAGATCATCTTGCTCTTCATCTTCAAACTCATCATGTGACTCATATCTGCCACTAGGAGTAATGATCATGACTCGCTAGTTTGGGCAATCTCTAGCACAGTGTCCTTTGCCTTGACAATTAAAACAAGTAATGTCATGAGTACGGGATTGACTTGGGTTAGTAAACTTACCTTGTTCTTGTCGTGAGCCAGAGGGTTGTTTACTAGTTTTTCCTTTAAAACGAGTATCATTCTCCTGAGCTTTGCCTTTCTCCATAGGTTTGTTGTTGCTTGCTTTCCAAGGTTGTTGATTCTGGTTTCGAGTAGACATAGAGGTCTTCCTCTTGTTTTGTTGTTCCACTTGTACAGATAAGTGTAGCAACTCATGTAGACCACTGTATCTTGCGCTCTCCACCTTTCGAACTATGCGATCTTGAAGACCATCTACAAACTTAGCCATTAAGGCCTCTTCTAATTCTTCTAACTCTAGTGAGTTCATAAGCTTCTCAAATTCTTCAAAATACTCTTCCACTGTCTGGTTTCCTTGTGAAAGCTTCCTGAATTACTTTTGGAGGTCTCGGTGGTAGTGCTCAGGAACATATCTCAACCGTAAGAGATATTTCACGTCATGCCACGTTTGTATGGGACCAAAAAGTTGTCTCCTCCTCCTCTCTGCAACAGTTCTATCACACCAAGCTAGTGCATTATCAGTGAATTGTGCAGAAGCTAAAGCCACTTTCTTGAGCTCTCCATAACCATAACGTTCAAAGATATACTCCATGCGCCTTTCCCAATCTAGATACACCTCTGGATTCGACTTTCCAGCAAACGTGGGAGGTGTTAACTTGATCTCATGGTTAAATTCTCACTGATCACGCACTCTATGTCGATTCCCTCTTATAGGATAACGTCTCATCTGGTTTTGGCGTCTCAAGGGATCACGGTGAAGATCTTCTTCTGCCTCATACATGCTTTCATCACTAGACTCGTTTTCGTCTCTTTGATTGTTGACTTGAACATTTCTCATTGGTGGAGGAACTTCTCTTGCATTATTTGAGCCTCTCGGTTGAAGCTTTTCAAGGCCATCAAGATTGGTTTTGGAGTTGGAAGTGGATTCAGAGTTGATGGTTGAGTTTTTTTTTTACAGTAATTGGCGATTCTCATCCCTTGTCCTTCCTTATACATTTGTGCTATGGCTTTTTATCAAAAGATTGGATAGTTTATATTTTTACGTGTATGGAAAGTCTAATCTTCTAGTTGATGGATTATCAAACTATGTGTTTTTTTTACTGTTAGGTTTTCATGTTTTTAATTTTGTTCGGCTAGATATTGTTTTGTTTTTTTATAGAAGATGCTTCTGGACTAACTCAAACACGTTTAGTGTTCATGTAATGACTTTTGCTTTTTAATAATATCCCGGTTATTCACCAGAAACCGAAAAACTTAATTAAATTCGACCTGAATTTAAGCAAACTAAACTCAAACCGATTCTCGACCCGATTCTCTAAAATACGCGAATGGGTTCTCGACATTTAGTACCAAAAAAACCCGAACCAAGTCCGAAACCAAAACAGAACGGGTACTCGAAGTATATGAAATATAGATTGACCTAAAGATATTTAGATTTAAAACCGGGTAAATTTTAGATAACTTTTATGGGTTTTTCTTTATTTTTTGATCAATTTGGGTATTATAAATATATCGGGGTAAATGTAACCAATTTAGATATACTATTTGAATTTTACAATTTTTTTTTTTTAATAGGGTATTTTTAGATAACTCGAGTAAAAAGTAATTAAAACAAATCTGAAAGAATTTAGGATATTTTTGGTTTTCATGCATAATACCGAAACCTACCTGAACCCGAAACAACTGAATCGGACCTGATCCAAAATTTAATATTACTAAAATAGATTTATATTTCTAAACTAGAAAATCCGAAAAACTGAATTAACCGACCCGAATCCAAATGGATACCCGAAAGGTTTCTTTAATATTCTTTTGCTTAACTCACTGAGAAAGGTTTCTTTGCCGTTCCTTGCAAATTTTGAGTTACTAAGGGTGACAAACCCATAATATTATCGAACAAGGAAAGTCCCCCTTCCTCATATTTGGTACCCAACGTTCCAAAGGAAACTTCCATTTGTTTAAAATTGTATGGACCCTACGAGAACACCGCATCGAGATCCTTTTCCTAATCAAAATGAAATTGGAGCTTACATCTTCCCATGTCAAAGCCTTGAACATGATTCCTAATTAATGCCCCGGATCTCTGGAATCACCTCGATCAAATCGCATGCCTTGTGCACCTCCCTGACCAAACCGGAATAAGGTTATATACATTCTCATTATGAGAAGGGGTCATCCGAGCGTATCTAAATAGATATTATGTTTACATAGGGATCCCTACGTCGTTACATTCGATTTAGGAATAGGCAAAATCTAACCTACTTTTTTACATATCTGTCGTTATTTGGGACCCTATTCACCTGTCTCCTACGTTACCCATAATATGTGGAAGTATCGACGTAATTTCATAGAGTCATGGTTGAGAACACGACCAACCAAAGACAGCTTCGGAAACACCATTCTTCATTTCCAACAATATAACTGCTTTACTATACAAAAGAGTTCAATGGTCACTGTATGAACCAATTTAAATAAAATGTTGTTTTTTTAATTGTAAATTTGCATGAGTATATTATATATAATAATGCAGGAAATGTTTATGTTTCCTTTTTAACAATAAAAGTAAAGGAGAGCGTATAGATTCTACGTAAAAACATTACGGATTTTATAACTTACACCAAACCAAAGTCAAATGCTCATGTGATCGTGTGAGTGACATGGGGTACAAGTGCTTTTGTTAATAAAAGTGTTTATCTGTTCATTGTGCAATCTCTTTAAACTTGAGTATCTCCCATCTTTCTTCTCTTCTCTTCTCGTTTGTCTTCGATCCACCTCTAGCCCAATATATATGGTAAGATCTTTTACCATCCAACCTAACAAGATTTAATCATAGGAAAGCAAAATTGGAGATACCTATGGCGAGATCTTTTAGCTGAATGCACCCTTCAACCTAAATCGAGCCTACTCGCTAAATGGGTAAAACTCTAAAAGAGCAAAAATACCTACTCATGCTGATGAACTGCATGACGATTTCAGCATGCTTGGACAAAAGTCGAATAATTTAATTTCTAATGCTTTAATTAATTAGGGAATGTGTGAAATATATTAAACATTTATAATTTACTGGTTAATGTAGCTCAATCCAAATTTTATTAACATTAGTTTCAACTTTTCATCAATAATAATAACCATATCTTAAGACATCAGTATAAATAACCATAACTTAAGACATCAGTATTCATGAAGATGTGCAAAAAGGCAAATCGTAGTTTAAGAAAAGAAATGAAAAAAAACTCACAAACCGACAGCTACATGATGATAACATTATAACAAGAACATAAGTAAATAGAGACATTACAATAAAGATAGAAAGAAAAAGAAAAAGAAAAAAAACTCTTCACTCTTCACTCTTCACTCAGAACTCACTGGTAATACATGAGCTGCTGTGCGTTCTGGAAACCACCGTCATAGATTGCTTGGCTTGAACCAGTAGCTCCCATTGCAGCTTGCTTGAGAGCGTGTTGTCCCTGCGGGTGATGCATCAGCGGATTCATTCCCGCCATCTTGCTCATCGATAGATGCCTCTGGTAAGCCAAGAGATCGCTGGGTGAGAAACCCGGGGTTGGTGTGGGAGCTGGTGGAGGAAGCGGGTTTGATGCTGTTCCTGGTGGAGTTGGCTTGCTTCCCCAAGAACACTGTGGTAACAACAAACGCAGTAAATTTTTAAGCATTGTCAAACCGAAAGAACGGTGAAGTTAGTTAGTTTTACCTTCATTTGCCTTCCACCGAGGAAAGAATGTGTATTTCCCATCTGGATAGCGAGGGCGGCCTCTACGTGAGTAGAGTATCTCACAAATCCAAAACCTTTGTCTCTTTGAACACGGACCTCCTCAATAACTCCAGAACCAAGGGAATGGAAGTGGCGATGAAGATCAACCTGGGAAACCTGAAAAATCAAACAAATACATATATAGTTTAGTTTGATACCAAATGTATAGATAACGCTTGTGTCAAGTCAACATAATCCCTATAACCACAATGTCTTTATTTCTTTACCTCTGGAGCAAGATTCCCAACGTATACAGTTGTGTACTGAGCATTATTCTCTGGAGCATCACCGCTACTTGTATCTTTACCATCCTCTGCAACAACAAACAAGAATCATTTGAGGCTTTTCTCTGTTTCCACTCAATTCTCTATTGTATTAGTAAAATTTAAAACAAGCAGAGCAGTGACCATACCCGAGACACCACTGGTTAGTTCCACAACACTTTTGGAATCAGAGCTCAGCTTGTCCTCACCAGAAGTGGCTCCCTTTGTTGCCCAGTTGCAGCGAATCTGCCTGGTACCAAGCCATTTCCCTGAAAAGCAAACAAAAGAATCAAGCATAAGCTAACAAAGTGTAAATGGCACAATACATCTCCATTTGCGTTTAATTTTATCAGGTTTATGAGTATCAGAGCTCATATTCGAACTATGATATTTTCACTCTAAAGTTGTAACAAGGAATGCTTCCAAGTTCTAACATCATCTGTCATGATAACACAATCTGCAGATCAAAATGAATTGCCATACTCACCGCCTATCTCATCTATTGCAGTCTGGGCATCCTGCACAAGGAAATAAGATAGGCAGTAATCAATAAATGGATAAGGTGAAACCAGTTCATACATTAAAGGACTGAAAGAAGAAATTTCAGTACCTGCTGGTTACGGAACGCGACAAATCCAAACCCTCTTGAACGCCCAGTTTTCTGATCCCACATAACCCTTGCATCCCTACATACAACAACAAAGTCAGACTGCAAATCTTAAACTTCCGTTTCTAGTACAAGAATGCTCAGACATCAGTATGCAACTAAAAACTTACGAGCAACTCGGGTAGACAGAAAAGCAATTAAACAGCATTGCATCATTAACCTCTGGGCTCAAATCCCCGACAAATATATTGAAATGACCTGCACATGAAAGATTGCAGCAGTGTGTCATGTTACCAATAGAATAACCTAAAGCCTTATTTTAGAAAGAAAGTATCACATAAGAGTGTGAACCAACCTGATGTATCCTCCCTCTGGCCACTAGCATAAGCCCAATTAACCTTGATAGGTTGACCAAACCTGCACATTACATTGTCCAATGTAACCTTAGTCCAAACCTTGGAAAACCGAATATCTTGTTGATGCTAAATTTATCACAGGCTAAGTAACTTACAAATGCCTTCCATTGAGAGAAAGGATTGCCAAACCAGCCGATTGTCGATCAAAGTAATGTACAAAACCATAAGAAGACTGCTCGTTTTCAAATCAAAACATCAGAAGAATGTGTCAATTAAAGGGGAAAAAATCATTATAAAAAAATAACAACCTTAGACCATCACTAGAATATTATTATAACATTGCTGCTTAAACACTAACCTTGTCCTTTCTAATAAGTTTGCAGCTTTCTACAGGACCAGTGCTAGCAAAAACCTCTTGCAGGAGAAGTTCTGTCACCTGAGTATGAATGTTTCCTACGTACCTGAAATAACAGAACAAAGAAACAAAAACAAAGCATGTATGAGAGTAGAGGAAAATCGCCAATGAGTAGATAAAAACAAGGAAGAATCACCTTTTCCAGACAGTTAGAAGTGAGAATTTATAGAAATTTTTATCTAATTCCAAGACTTTTGAAAAACTTACTCGATTGCACAATCATTAATAACATATACAACTACAATGCAGTAATGTTTTGTTTGCCCTGACTAATTTTAAGAAAAATATAAGCTACACCAAACATACATAAAGAGTGAGCAAAAATACTAAAAAGAGAAAAGAATAATCCTAACACTCACACACTGCGGCAAGTACTTGGATCAAAACCAGGGGGAAGATTTCCACTTGGGATTGGTTCTATCTGCAAAAAGGAAAAAAAGAAAATGGGAAACGAAAGAAAATGAAAAAGAAAGAAATCCTAAATCACCCTGCGTCTATATATTACTCTTCAGAAAAGTCTCAGTGACTAAGCTACATTAAGGTAACAGTTTCATCTCAAAGATTTTCATGGAGTTGTTGAACCAAAAATCAAACACTTAAAGAAAGAATTACCAAATAGTCACAACCACACTCAAGCTTGAATGCTAAATTTCATAACTTTTTTTCTCGTTTGACTTATCAAGTGAACAAAAGAGAAACAAGTACCGTAAATCACAGAAATGAAAAATCAAAGAGATAAGTTTGAGAGACAGAATACAACACCACTCAGAAACTCTACATATAAATCTCAGAACCAGAAATCGAGAATTCTAACTCTATGGCCTTAAAGAACAAAAACGTATGTATAAGATATACATTAGAGACGAGAAAATCCATAAAAATCGAAAGCCCTAAATCGAAATGAAAGAAAACAAAAACACAGAGAAAAGGGAAAAACCTGAGGAGCCGCGAGAAGTCCAGGATGGTACAGAGACTGTTGCTGCATAAGAGCTTGCTGAATCATCACTTGTTGTTGCTGTTGCTGCTTCAACCTCTGCATTTTCTCGGGAAAATTTATTGTCTTTGATTTACTTTTCGTTTCTTCCAGGAAATGAAATTGAGACCGTCCGTGTCCGTGCTCTGTATTTTAGGGTTCGAAAGTGGGAGTATTTTTTGGTTTCCCCGAGACAAAAAAAAAAATGAAAGAAAAGAAGAAGAAAAAACGAAGAACAAGAAAAAGAAAGTCTCTTGATAGAAAGCGAAGGAAGCAATCGAGTGGCTCTTACGAATTTATTGGATTTGTTTTAAAGAAAATATTTTATTACATCGATAAGCTAAAGTCACTAGCTGTAAGAACTTTTAATATAACAACAGCCAATGAGATATTAGCACGTTCAGTGATGGCTCAAGCCCAAACACTGTCTCGAAGCAGACAGACACGCCTTCAATGAAATGAATTCTGACAACTAATAACAAACAACTCCCGTAACTTTATTGATATATATGATACACCCCGTTAATTTATGATTTTAACAAATTTCACCCTAAAAATTAAAATTCTACATTTAAGCAAATTTGGACAGTTTTTTTTTTTTTTTGACGTCAAATGATTTTTTATTGCAATATCTTAGAATTACATCATCCATTTGATTACATAACCTTGCGATGAAATTCTAGCCTGCTTAGCTAATTTATCAGCAATCATATTCGAGCGCCTACTTACATGTTTGAAAGAGAAGTTACAATTATGAGCAATCTTCATGATGTCCACATCTGGATAGTAATGGGCATCCTCTTCCAGTCCCGCAAGCTCCAATGATGTTTATTAGACTGCAAAGGCTTGTATAATGTTGCAAGATCTCCACAGAAAACTACTTGTTGATATCCTGTTCTGGCAAGGCTAGTTACTGCAATTCGAAGAGCTTCAGCCTCAGCTTCCATACTAGATGAAACAGGTGTAATAACTCCCGAGCCCTGGAGAATTGGAATGCCTTGCTTATTTACAAGAACCCATCCTATTCCAGCTGCATGATTCTGGGAGATCCAAGAAGCATCAATGAAACAACATTTATGCTCAACCTGGTTAATTACCTGTTGTATGGTTGTAGGTATGGAGAGGCTATGAGATGAAGTACTTTGAGTTTGCTCCTGATCAACAGTATTTGCTTCAATCCACATCTTTATATCTGTTACTCCTAAATTTATAATTTTTGGAATAGGCCCCGTATTACCTCGGAATACAATCTCATTGCGATGCTTCCATATTCTCCATCCTATCATAAGAAATAAATACTTGCTATCTCCATGGGAACTGTTCATCTCCTAAAAAGACTCATAATTTTGGATATGAGTGTTCTTCAGCAAATGAGTTACTTCTGGACATTGCACCGGGGCCAAATCCCAAACCTCTCTACTAATTCTGCAGGTGAAGAGTAGATGATTGACAGTTTCCGCTTGCTCTCCACATCTTGGACACATATCTTCATGTATAATACGCTTCTTCTTCAAATTATGAGCCACTGGAAGGGCATCATGAAGAAATCTCCACCAGAAATGTTTAATCTTAGGTGGAACTTTCATCTGCCAGATTGATTTAAAAAGATGTGTCGGGACAGATGAGCTCTGACCTTTCTCTGCTTGAAGAAGATTGTATCCTGACTTAACCAAATTTGGACAGTTAATTCATATGTTTCACTACATGTTGACTAGTTATGTTGTATAATCAAGAAAATCAATGCATCAGCTAAAAAATGTTCTGGTGGAGCATATGATAGAGATTATCAAGATTTACTTTGTATTTATAAAATATTGAAGTTACACTGTGATTACAAACTTTAGTACAAAGCAAAAAATCACTTAAAATAAGTCAGAATATTGGAAACGTTTATCTCAAATCAGTTCCTAAAAAATATATTGAGCAACTTTTACTACTATAGCCTAAGTTCGAGATCTTTCGAACTTGGGCCTTCTTCTTCAACCTCCATAGGATTATCTTTATCACCTTCTGGTTTGGAATGGGCCACGGATTGAGCAACAGGATTTCCTCGTCGTTGTGACGACTGTCCTGGCTCTAGCGGTTGACCGGGTACAGTCTCCAGCTTGGGAGGGCAAGGACTATGACCCGCGTTTTGGTTAACTTGGTATGGTGCTCTAGCCACAGCTCTGCAATGGAGATAAAAGAAATGTTAATTATGCGCTTTGCCTTGTGAGTATCGATCACGGTGATAGGAGACCTTGGTCCTTATGATAAAGAATCCTTGATCTTTTGAACTAACTAGATTGATTGGAACATTAGAAACGAACTCGGGTGATTAGGACATGTTCCAAAACAGAATTTACCTGTCTTTTCGTTTAGCAAAGAATCGATGAAGCGAAGCTCTACGTGCAATACGTTCCACGAGCTGATTTTGTTGTTGTTGTTGATTGATATTAGCAGAGTTTGTGGGCTCATTGAGATCAGGAAGAACCATGTTGCTTTTGTTGTTGTTGTTGGTTTCAAGATTGATTTGTGTATGAATGCTTCTAATCTCAGTCACAGGGTTGGCTTGTTTTGCTACTTCCATTATCTCTTTAGCTTTCTCTGAAGGGAACTCATTGAATACCAAAACTTTCCCTCCAAAGAATATGGTGAGTTGGGAACTTCCTGGCTTTGATTCACTGCAGACCAAAACCATTTACAAACCGGTATTAATCCCGGATTTAACTTTCATTAATATCCAAAAACTAAAAGGATCAAAAGAGTATTAACATGAACCTGAGGTCAGCATCTTTGACTTTGCCTCCACATGAGGGAGAGGGTTCACCTTTTGAAACCCTCTGACAGAGGTCCAAGGCTTTGATTTCCGAATCTGCTTTCTCTATTGCATTTTGCTTCCCTGAATAAAGAGAATAAATCCATTGGTGAGAACAGTTAAACATTATGTTACAGCTTTATTAGAATCAAACGAATAACTTTTTTGAAAACTAATAATTTTTTTTCCGGGAGTTACAACATATTGCTTGGGATTTTATGAACTCAGATTCTAAATCAACTAAATATATTTTCCCTTGCTTGTTAGTTGTTACTTGTCTAATATTTCTGATTAGGAGTTTTAATCTAAAAGAAAAAACAGAACAGAATTCAATCTATTGCATGTGGCGGCCATGAGAGAGGGAGAGAAATAAAGTACCTGGTGGTGGATGGGATATTCCGGGTAACCTTACATCGGAATCGGGTTTTCGGACCAAACCAAGATCTATGTTACCGAAACTACCCTTCTCCTTTAAGTAACGGCTGAGCAAAGTACATCTCTGGGTAAAACTGGGTTTCTCCGGCGCTTGTCGTGCCTTATCATCTTCATTTCTCGACATGTTTGTAAATGAGAAGAAGAAATTCTCAAGCGTTTTATTTTTACATATATATTATATTCTTTCTTTTTTTGGGTGCGTGGATTACGCGTAAAATAGAGTACAAGAGAGATGTGTCTAGCTCCCTCATGTGTTTATAAACACTCAATAACTTTTTGTGGCTTTAATAGCCTCCAACCATTTTTTTTTCATTTTTTTTGTATTTCAATGTATTATTATTTATTACTATATAAAAAAGATATTAATTCTACAAAAATTACTTTGTCGTCAATCAAAAATGGTGTTTAAATTAGTACCCTATGGTAATTATATTTTAATGGATAAAAATATTGATGTCAAAAAACAAATTGAAATGAAAAAAAAGTTTGTTAGTGTATTTTCGTTGATTAATATTATATAATGTTCCAGCACATGACATTTGTTCACTAAGCATGAATTATAGTATATATGTCTTCTGGAAGAATTTAATTTTCCACACATGATAATTGATAATAAGCAATGTTTTTAAACCCGAACCGGACACTGAACCGGAAAGTCTTCGGGTCACCGAGTCATTCGGTCGAACCGGTCGGACTGCGGGTCATCCATTTTATTTAATTATATTAAAATATATATATTATAGGAATATAAATATATTGAGCATATATTTATCACAATATAGACCTAAAAAATCATAACAATGCAATATTGTTTTGTCAAATATTATATGTCACATAGAATTAATTGTTTTCTTTTTGTCTTTGAGATTTTGATTAAAAACGAATTGTTTTTCAATATATTACATAAATAATAATGATAGCAAAATATGTGGAAATGTATGAAATAGAAAACAAAAGAAAAATAAGAAAGAAAGCAAGAAATATATATATACAGTTGTTGACACGATTAAGAAAATTTTGTCATTTATTAGTAAAATTTTAAAATGTCAATTAAAGATATTAAAAAATAACTTAGTAAACCCTACTTCTAGCCGCCACATATTCTTCCATGTTCCCCTCTTCTTCTCTATACGTCTGCAACTTGGTACAAGTTTCTCTCCTTTTACTAATTAAACTCAGCAAAAAAAGAGAATCTATAAATTAACCTCTGGTTAATTAACAATCACGATTCAGGGACAAATTATGCTCAATCCGGAAATCGGTCGGTCGGGTTTTTGTCCGGTCACCGGTTTTGGCCGGTTTTTTCTGGGTTTTGCCGGTCCAATAACATTTCGGATTTTACATCAAACCCGAACTGGAAATTTCACCAGGTCACGGTTTGACCTGTTCGACCGTCCGGTCCAGTCCGGGTTTCAAAACATTGATAATAAGAAAACTAATATAGTACTCTTTTTTTTTGCTAAACAAAAACTAATATAGTAGTTAAAATCATCATTATGCATGTAAATTAAATTTTGTTTCCTGAGTTGGTACAACAAATCTATCACCGACTCATCGCTAAAATATGTTCACATCCTTTTTCTTTTTCTCTAGAGATTTTTTTTTATCTACGGCCAAATTTAAAATTTGAACTAAACAATTTCCAGATTCGGTTGGAATTTCCCGCACGTTTTCCTCATACGTTAAAGATTAAAAAAATAAAAATAAAGAGTTGAGTATTGACGGTGATCGTTATCAAACGGCGTTACAGCAAATTCAATGGACCCAAAAAATGTTCGTATTTACAAGCTTTACCCTTCCGAATAGGCATGGCCAAAATCGGACCGTAACCGTACCGTTTGAAACGATTAAAAACCGTAACCGTTAACCGTAAAAATATATTAGTTATGGTTAACCGTTTTTTTAAACCGTAACTATTGGTTAACCGTAACCGTATAAAACCATCGGTTAACCGTAAGGTTAAAACCTTAAAAATTCAACCGTAACCGTATTTAACTTAAAACTAAATTTTCTCACAATTTAAATGTACTAATTAGTTATGTATTCTTCTCCAAATCACAAAATGTTTTTAAAAATTAAAGTATTTTTAACTGAAGTTTTAAAGTGAATGTGGCAATATATAGTTGATTATATTTCCAACAAATATATGCAAAATGACAATATTGATTGGTGAATGAACGTGGACGTGTGACGTGATAATATAGTTGATTAAGTGTAATCTTTATATTGATTAGAATTTAAAAGTAAATGTGCTAAATTCAAATTAAATGTTTTTCTAACAAATATACCTAATATTTTTTCTAACAAATATTATGTTTTTCTAACAAATTAAATGTTTTTAATAGCCGTTTGTTGTTTAAGTAACCAAATGATTTTGACTTGGTTAATAATTTATAAACTAAATTTCTAGCCGTTTGTTTCAAAACAATTGTTTCAGAAATTTTAAAAGAGAATTTAATAGTTTAGTTACCATACTTTTAGTAACTAATTCTTTTATATATAGTATTTTATGTATGACGGCAAACTTAATTCAAAACAAAACAAACGCTCATTATTACTCATTCTTATTCCAACAATCTTGCTTCATACTTTCTTTATTATAATTTTCATTTTTTATAATGTCTTCGGGCTCAAATCTTGATATCGAAAGAGAAAATGTTCCTATACCAACCATCAATACTCAAGAAAGTGCAACTCAAAAAAACCCTATCGGAGACTCCGGAAAACATCGCCAGAATGCTTCCAATATATTTAAGGTACACTTTCGAAAAAAACAAAGAAATGGAGAAATGAAAGCATGTTGCAATTATTGCAATAAAGATTTTTTTTGGAAGTCAGGTTCAGGATATGGAACATATAAGTATCATTTACTTAAGGTTCATCCTGGAAAACTTGATGGACAAACCAACCAAACTCATAATGCTACTTCTTCTAATCTTTCCTCTTTTCATTATTCTGATAAAAAAAACCGTGAAGAATTAGCAAAATGTGTTGCCATCTTTCATTTAGTTTTGGTGAAAAGTTGGGTTTTAATAATTATTGCAAAAATACTTTAAATCCTCAAGCTAAAAGAGTTCCGCGAACTACTCTTACTCGTACTTTAAAATCACTTTATCAAAGAACAAAAAATGATTTACAAATTTTTTTTTCTAATTTTTATAATAAAGTTTCAATATGTTGTGATATTTGGAGTGATCATTGGCAAATTCATCATTATATGGGTATTACACATGTCATTGGATTGATAGTGATTGGATTATCCAAAAGAGAATTATTGCTTTTCGAGTTTTTGATGAAAAACATACCGCTGATAATATTTTTAAATTAATAAAATTAATTGTAAAAGAATATAATTTAACAACCAAAATATTTTCTATTTCATTTGATAATGCATCTGCTAATACTTGTTCGATTTCTGAATTAATAAATAATTGTAGTCCTATTTTAGGTGGAAAATATTTCCATGTTCGATGTATTTGTCATGTTTAAAATTTATGCGTGCAGGATGGTTTATTAGTTTCTCAAAATAATATTGTTGCACCAATAAAAAAGCTTTGAATCATTTATGGGGTCATCCACAATTGATGAAACAATGGTTCCGGTTTTGCAAAAACCATAATGTGCGTCCTAAAATGTTTTCTCGAGATATTCCTACTCGTTGGAATTCAACTTACGATATGCTTGTTGATTCAATTAGTCATAAAGATTTATTGTGTAGTTTTATTCAACAAAATTGTAGTTCTTTAACTTTGTGGCCAACTCATTGGGATGATTGTAGTGCATTTTTAAAATTATTAAAATGTTTTAATGATGCAACATATTTATTATCGGGTGCTTACTATCCTACTAGTCATTTACTTTTGTATGAATGTGTTAATCTTGCTGATGTGATGCATGAACATGAAAGTAATAATGAATTGTCATTGTGCATTAAAACTGTGAGAGAAAAATGGTTAAAGTACTATGAGGAAATTCCACCTCTTAATTTGGTCGCATCGGTTTTTGATCCCAAAAGTTAGATGGTTTAACGGATTATCTCACAACATATTACAATTTATTACATTTATCCGATTGTGTTAGTGTTTCAATCATTACTTCCGATTTTAAAAAAGACATAGAAGATTTGTATGATGATTATTATATGGCTTATAAGCATGTGACACCACAAGTAAGTGAATCATCTATATTAAATGATATGTCATCAACATCTACACTAAGTCTTGCAGAAAGGATGAGGCGACAAAAAAGAAAACGACCCTCGGGTAATCATTCTGAACTTGACAAATATTATTATACTAATTTTGAGTTTAGTGATGAAGATGCAGGTAATAACTTTCAAGTCATTCAATGGTGGAAAAATCATCAGTCTGAGTATCCAATTTTAGCTATAATTGCAAATGACGTTCTTGCTTCACCAGTTTCAAGAGTTTCCGTCGAACGCGCTTTTAGTATGGGAGGTCAAATTTTTGATGAAACTCGATCACGAATGAGCCCGGATTCCCTCGAAGCCCAAGCGTGTCTTGATGATTGGACTAGAGCTCATTATAGACAACAAGAACACATTTGAGATAATGAAGAAGATTTAGAAGATATTGATAATGACGTGTCTTCAACGCGATCAGAAGATAGTGATTAACATTTTTTTATTAGTAATTATGGAATAATGTTCTCCTTTTGTTTGTTTTTTGAAGTTTTTTGAAGTTTTTTTCACAATTTTTATTTCACCTCGATCAATATAAATCATTTTATATATTTTAATATTAGTTTATTTTTTCATCTGGTACTTTATGATTTATCATTTATCTACTCGTGAATTAGCTACAACTGTTTTAATAACTAATCTAATACTAATAAATACATTCTTTGAATAAAAATTAATTGCATGTTCAATTATATATGGGCAATAAAAGTATTTGGTGGTAAATTTACTATTAAAATAAATCTCTCTTGAGGAATATGTACCCGAAAGTATGCCGATTATTTAGAGGAGTTTACAAATCACGTTCCACTTTTGGTGGCGAATAAAATTTTTAAGTCTTAAATTCAAATTTTTTTAAAAAGAAATTCTAAAAAATCTGAAATCTCGTTGCAGCCAAAATGTAGTTATAACTTTTGTTTTTTATCGTCATATAACAGTTAAATAATTTATACATGTTTCTAAATTTTCATCCACAAATAAAAATAACGTTTGATATTAATACCATTAAAAAAATCAATATACATATTTACTTTAAAACATGCATTTTTAATTATGCAGTTTTAAAAGTACTATAATTTTAACCGTAGTATTCAACCGTAAAATTAACCGTATCATTTTTATTAAATACTCGTAACCGTTTCTAACCATAACCGTATCAACCGTAACCGTGTTTAATCGTAACCGTTTAGTTAAGGTTACGGTTAAAAAAAAAATTATAACCGTAACCGTTGGTTAAAAAACCGTAACCGCAAAAACCGTAATCGTGGTTATGCCTACTTCCGAAAGATAGAGTAACTTCTCTTGGTGGCATCTTCGTAGGCATGTCAAACGGGCTAACCCGGCCCAAAACCATAAAACCCGTATATATATAAGCCAAGCCCAGCCCGGCCCGAAAAATATATGGGCTTACTTTTTAAAGTCCGGTCCGACTCGGGCTTTAGGGTTTTATGAGTTTTTTCGAGCTTTTATTTTGAAATTGAAAAATAAAAAATAATAATTATTTATAGATAAAACTGAGCTACGTTTCGTCAAACGACCCATAAGAATTATATTCTGACTTTTATCAAGAGAATTAAACACCCACTAATAATTTCTCTTACTAAAAATCCAATTTAACTAAAAACAAAAATTACACCAAACGAATGTAAATATCAACTGAATCCAATTAACTCTAAATAAATAGTACTACCAAACAAAACATAAATCAAAATACTAAAAATCTAGATAATGGAGTTAAAAGTCAGAATTTCGAATTTGTTTTTTAAAACATATAGTAAAATAGAACTAAAAAGTTAAGATTTTTGGTTTATGAATAATATATATATATAATATTTTAATAAAGATATCTTTAGAAAGTGTCTTTAAACAAAATTTGTTGTTAAAATTTTTAAAAATATGATATTTTCAGGTTTTTCAGGCCGGTCCGAACCCGCCTGGGCTAAGCCCGAAAACTCAAAAGTCCAAATGGGTTAACCCCGAAAGGCCATTTTTTTTTGGGCTTATATATTGAAGCCCGAACTCACTTATTTTTAGGGTTGGGCCAGATCGGGTTTCAGGCTTTGGTCTTAATTGTCGAGTCTATATCTTCGTAGTTAAAGCTCGTATCCATGGCTTTTCAGGCATCACATTACTCGCGTTAGTTAACGGCAATTCGAATTAGTATGTGGACCACGTGGGCCCATCCCCCTAACCCCTACGAAGTTTCGTGTGACCAAAATTCAAAAGAATACACTTGTCTTAGATTCGACAAGAGTTTTCAAACACGTGATTTAAATACAAGAAACCGTTAGGATTACGACACGTGACCCAATCGCACGGCACACTCGCGGGGGTACTGTGTGATTCGCGTTTTTCCCACTTCCTATATATGCAGAGAAAAAGGAAAAAACTTTAGATCACCTAATAAGTTTGGTCAAAAATAAAATTGATGGCTAAAAAGGATAAATTGACCGAACTGCCCCTTTCACGGATGCAATAATCAATACGTTTGTTTCACAATTACGACTTGTCGAAACACGTGTTAAGGGAAAATGATATAAACGAAGAAAAGAAAAAAATTGAACAGAGAAAGTACTTTGATTTATTCGGAATTGAGTAGGATTGGAGCGAACCGGTCCAATGAGCCGATTAATGAAGCGAACCAGCAATTGCTGAACCGGTTTGGTCAATGTCAATGGTTTTTTCTTTGATGGAAACAAAATGAAATTTAATAGGGTAACGAATGGGTCGTTTTGAAAGTGACGAATACAAAATTATTTCACATCTGATTGGTGCCTATTGCTTGAGGTTTTCCTTTGTTTACTTAAACGTCACAAAAAATTAAGCTAACATTTGACGGGGTTTTTTTTTTATCATCTAAAGATTTTATTGATACGAAACCGAGAGAAATACAAACCCAGTTCAAAAACTGGATATAAAGCCGAGCCAAAGCCGGAAACAAAGCCGGTGTGAAACCGGAGAGAAGCAAGAGATATGAAACTAAATTAGAACAAAGAGAAATGGAACAAAGGAAAAGGATAAGGAGTTCTCGACGCTAAAACTAAACCACTGAAATCGAGAGAAACCAACAAACACTCCAAAGGACTACGAGAGAAGTAATTGAGCCAAACATCAAAAGCTTCCATCAGACAATACATGACGATACAAAAACTCTTCGAGCGACAGCACTAGCAGAACGAGTGCAGGACAAGCAACGAACAGAGCATAAAAACTACACCAATACCACTTCTCCAAAGAAACAAGACCGTCGAGAGAAAGTAGAATAAAGAAGGATCTTGATAGCCAATTAGGAAAACATTAAAGAGGAACCACAACTCTTAAACGCAGGCACTCGTGAACTCTGAATCCGTCATCTACCAACAAAAGCTCGATAAAAGCCCGATAACCTCCACGCAAGATAAGAATTGAAGAACGACCCACTGCTTCGTTGAATAACCATACATAAAGCATAAACCGCTCTAAAGACGGTTAGTAGATGCTTCCACAATGTTGATGCTCAGATTGAGATCGACACTAAATTTGTATTAGGTTCGGGGATTCT